>CM065817.1:100957230-101392230 GCA_033398695.1 Orobanche coerulescens | reverse complement strand
TTTCCTAGAGTACTAGGCTCATGAAGTTACATTGAATTTGGATTCAAGTTTCATGAAGTTCCTAGAGGACTAGGCTCATGAAGTTCATTTGGATTTGGATTAAAGGTTCATGGAGTTCCTAGAGAACTAGTCCCCATGAAGTTCCTTCGGATTTGGGTTAAAGTTCATGAGGTTCCTAGATGACTAGGCTCATGAAGTTCCTTTGGATTTGGATTAAGGTTCATGAGGTACTAGGCTCATGAAGCTCCACTGAATTTGGATTCAAGTTTCATGAAGTTCCTAGAGGACTAGGCTTATGAAGTTCATTTGGATTTGGATTAAAGGTTCATGGAGTTCCTAGAGAACTAGGCTCATGCAGTTCCTTTGGATTTAGATTTAAGGTTCATGAGTTACTAGGCTCATAAATTTCCATTGAATTTGGATTCAAGTTTCATGAAGTTCCTTGAGGACTAGGCTCATGAAGTTGTTTTAGGTTTGGATTAAAGGTTCATGGCCTTCCTAGAGAACTAGGCCACATGAAGTTCCTTCAATTTCGGTTAAAGGTTCATGAGGTTCCTAGACGACTAGGCTCATGAAGTTTATTCGGATTTGGATTAAAGGTTCAAGTGGTTCCTAAATGACTAGGTTCATGAAGTTCCTTTGGATTTGGATTAAGGTTCATGAGGTACTAGGCTCATGAAGCTGCACTGAATTAGGATTCAAGTTTCATGAAGTTCCTATAGGACTAGGCTTATGAAGTTCATTTGGATTTGGATTAAAGGTTCATGGAGTTCCTAGAGAACTAGTCCCCATGATGTTCCTTCGGATTTGGGTTAATGTTAATGAGGTTCCTAGACGACTAGGCTCATGAAGTTCCATTGAATTTAGATTCAAGTTTCATGAAGTTCCTAGAGGAGTAGGCTCATGAAGTTCTTTTAGGATTGGATTAACGTTTCATGGCCTTCCTAGAGAACTAGGCCACATGAAGTTCCTTCAATTTGGGATAAAGGTTCATGAGGTTCCTAGACGACTAGGCTCATGAAGTTTATTCGGATTTGGATTAAAGGTTCAAGAGGTTCCTAGACGACTAGGCTCATGAAGTTCCTTTGGATTTGGATTAAGGTTCATGAGGTACTAGGCTCATGAAGCTCGACTGAATTTGGATTCAAGTTTCATGAAGTTCCTAGAGGACTAGGCTTATGAAGTTCATTTGGATTTGGATTAAAGGTTCATGGAGTTCCTAGAGAACTAGGCTCATGAAGTTCCTTTGGATTTATATTTAAGGTTCATGAGTTACTAGGCTCATAAATTTCCATTAAATTTGGATTCAGGTTTCATGAAGTTCCTAGAGGACTAGGCTCATGAAGTTCTTTTAGGTTTGGATTAAAGGTTCATGGCCTTACTAGAGAACTAGGCCACATGAAGTTCCTTCAATTTGGGTTAAAGGTTCATGAGGTTCCTAGACGACGAGGCTCATGAAGTTTATTCGGATTTGGATTAAAGGTTGAAAAGGTTCCTAAATGACTAGGCTCATGAAGTTCCTTTGGATTTGGATTAAGGTTCATGAGGTACTAGGCTCATGAAGCTCCACTGAATTTGGATTCAAGTTTGATGAAGTTCCTAGAGGACTAGGCTTATGAAGTTCATTTGGATTTGGATTAAAGGTTCATGGAGTTCCTAGAAAACTAGGCTCGTGAAGTTCGTTTGGATTTAAATTTAAGGTTCATGAGTTACTAGGCTCGTAAATTTCCATTGAATTTGTATTCAAGTTTCATGAAGTTCCTACATGAGTAGGCTCATGAAGTTCATTTGGATTTGGATTAAAGGTTCATGAGGTTACTAAAGGACTACGCTCATGAAGTTCCTTTGAATATCATTTAAGATTCATGAGGTTCCTAGAGGACTAGACTCGAGAAGTTACTTTGGATTTGGATTAAAGGTTCACGAGTTTCCTAGAGTACTAGGCTCATGAAGTTACATTGAATTTGGATTCAAGTTTCATGAAGTTCCTAGAGGACTAGGCTCATGAAGTTCATTTGGATTTGGATTAAAGGTTCATGGAGTTCCTAGAGAACTAGTCCCCATGAAGTTCCTTCGGATTTGGGTTAAAGTTCATGAGGTTCCTAGATGACTAGGCTCATGAAGTTCCTTTGGATTTGGATTAAGGTTCATGAGGTACTAGGCTCATGAAGCTCCACTGAATTTGGATTCAAGTTTCATGAAGTTCCTAGAGGACTAGGCTTATGAAGTTCATTTGGATTTGGATTAAAGGTTCATGGAGTTCCTAGAGAACTAGGCTCATGAAGTTCCTTTGGATTTAGATTTAAGGTTCATGAGTTACTAGGCTCATAAATTTCCATTGAATTTGGATTCAAGTTTCATGAAGTTCCTTGAGGAGTAGGCTCATGAAGTTGTTTTAGGTTTGGATTAAAGGTTCATGGCCTTCCTAGAGAACTAGGCCACATGAAGTTCCTTCAATTTAGGTTAAAGGTTCATGAGGTTCCTAGACGACTAGGCTCATGATGTTTATTCGGATTTGGATTAAAGGTTCAAGAGGTTCCTAAATGACTAGGCTCATGAAGTTCCTTTGGATTTGGATTAAGGTTCATGAGGTACTAGGCTCATGAAGCTCCACTGAATTTGGATTCAAGTTTCATGAAGTTCCTAGAGGACTAGGCTTATGAAGTTCATTTGGATTTGGATTAAAGGTTCATGGAGTTCCTAGAGAAATAGTCCCCATGAAGTTCCTTCGGATTTGGGTTAATGTTAATGAGGTTCCTAGACGACTAGGCTCATGAAGTTCCATTGAATTTAGATTCAAGTTTCATGAAGTTCCTAGAGGAGTAGGCTCATGAAGTTCTTTTAGGTTTGGATTAAAGTTTCATGGCCTTCCTAGAGAACTAGGCCACATGAAGTTCCTTCAATTTGGGTTAAAGGTTCATGAGGTTCCTAGACGACTAGGCTCATGAAGTTTATTCGGATTAGGATTAAAGGTTCAAGAGGTTCCTAGACGACTAGGCTCATGAAGTTCCTTTGGATTTGGATTAAGGTTCATGAGGTACTAGGCTCATGAAGCTCCACTGAATTTGGATTCAAGTTTCATGAAGTTCCTAGAGGACTAGGCTTATGAAGTTCATTTGGATTTGGATTAAAGGTTCATGGAGTTCCTAGAGAACTAGGCTCGTGAAGTTCATTTGGATTTAGATTTAAGGTTCATGAGTTACTAGGCTCATAAATTTCCATTGAATTTAGATTCAAGTTTCATGAAGTTCCTAGAGGACTAGGCTCATGAAGTTCTTTTAGGTTTGGATTAAAGGTTCATGGCCTTCCTAGAGAACTAGGCCACATGAAGTTCCTTCAATTTAGGTTAAAGGTTCATGAGGTTCCTAGACGACTAGGCTCATGAAGTTTATTCGGATTTGGATTAAAGGTTCAAGAGGTTCCTAAATGACTAGGCTCATGAAGTTCCTTTGGATTTGGATTAAGGTTCATGAGGTACTAGGCTCATGAAGCTCCACTGAATTTGGATTCAAGTTTCATGAAGTTCCTAGAGGACTAGGCTTATGAAGTTCATTTGGATTTGGATTAAAGGTTGATGGAGTTCCTAGAGAACTAGTCCCCATGAAGTTCCTTCGGATTTGGGTTAATGTTAATGAGGTTCCTAGACGACTAGGCTCATGAAGTTCCATTGAATTTAGATTCAAGTTTCATGAAGTTCCTAGAGGAGTAGGCTCATGAAGTTCTTTTAGGTTTGGATTAAAGTTTCATGGCCTTCCTAGAGAACTAGGCCACATGAAGTTCCTTCAATTTGGGTTAAAGGTTCATGAGGTTCCTAGACGACTAGGCTCATGAAGTTTATTCGGATTTGGATTAAAGGTTCAAGAGGTTCCTAGACGACTAGGCTCATGAAGTTCCTTTGGATTTGGATTAAGGTTCATGAGGTACTAGGCTCATGAAGCTCCACTGAATTTGGATTCAAGTTTCATGAAGTTCCTAGAGGACTAGGCTTATGAAGTTCATTTGGATTTGGATTAAAGGTTCATGGAGTTCCTAGAGAACTAGGCTCGTGAAGTTCCTTTGGATTTAGATTTAAGGTTCATGAGTTACTAGGCTCATAAATTTCCATTGAATTTGGATTCAAGTTTCATGAAGTTCCTAGAGGACTAGGCTCATCAAGTTCTTTTAGGTTTGGATTAAAGGTTCATGGCCTTCCTAGAGAACTAGGCCACATGAAGTTCCTTCAATTTAGGTTAAAGGTTCATGAGGTTCCTAGACGACTAGGCTCATGAAGTTTATTCGGATTTGGATTAAAGGTTCAAGAGGTTCCTAAATGACTAGGCTCATGAAGTTCCTTTGGATTTGGATTAAGGTTCATGAGGTACTAGGCTCATGAAGCTCCACTGAATTTGGATTCAAGTTTCATGAAGTTCCTAGAGGACTAGGCTTATGAAGTTCATTTGGATTTGGATTAAAGGTTCATGGAGTTCCTAGAGAACTAGTCCCCATGAAGTTCCTTCAGATTTGGGTTAACGTTCATGAGGTTCCTGACGACTAGGCTCATGAAGTTCCATTGAATTTAGATTCAAGTTTCATGAAGTTCCTAGAGGAGTAGGCTCATGAAGTTCTTTTAGGTTTGGATTAAATTTTCATGGCCTTCCTAGAGAACTAGGCCACATGAAGTTCCTTCAATTTGGGTTAAAGGTTCATGAGGTTCCTAGACGACTAGGCTCATGAAGTTTATTCGGATTTGGATTAAAGGTTCAAGAGGTTCCTAGACGACTAGGCTCATGAAGTTCCTTTGGATTTGGATTAAGGTTCATGAGGTACTAGGCTCATGAAGCTCCACTGAATGTGGATTCAAGTTTCATGAAGTTCCTAGAGGACTAGGCTTATGAAGTTCATTTGGATTTGGATTAAAGGTTCACGGAGTTCCTAGAGAACTAGGCTCGTGAAGTTCCTTTGGATTTAGATATAAGGTTCATGAGTTACTAGGCTCATAAATTTCCATTGAATTTGGATTCAAGTTTCATGAAGTTCCTAGAGGACTAGGCTTATGAAGTTCATTTGGATTTGGATTAAAGGTTCATGGAGTTCCTAGAGAACTAGTCCCCATGAAGTTCCTTCAGATTTGGGTTAACGTTCATGAGGTTCCTAGACGACTAGGCTCATGAAGTTCCATTGAATTTAGATTCAAGTTTCATGAAGTTCCTAGAGGAGTAGGCTCATGAAGTTCTTTTAGGTTTGGATTAAATTTTCATGGCCTTCCTAGAGAACTAGGCCACATGAAGTTCCTTCAATTTGGGTTAAAGGTTCATGAGGTTCCTAGACGACTAGGCTCATGAAGTTTATTCGGATTTGGATTAAAGGTTCAAGAGGTTCCTAAATGACTAGGCTCATGAAGTTCCTTTGGATTTGGATTAAGGTTCATGAGGTACTAGGCTCATGAAGCTCCACTGAATTTGGATTCAAGTTTCATGAAGTTCCTAGAGGACTAGGCTTATGAAGTTCATTTGGATTTGGATTAAAGGTTCATGGAGTTCCTAGAGAACTAGTCCCCATGAAGTTCCTTCGGATTTGGGTTAATGTTAATGAGGTTCCTAGACGACTAGGCTCATGAAGTTCCATTGAATTTAGATTCAAGTTTCATGAAGTTCCTAGAGGAGTAGGCTCATGAAGTTCTTTTAGGTTTGGATTAAAGTTTCATGGCCTTCCTAGAGAACTAGGCCACATGAAGTTCCTTCAATTTGGGTTAAAGGTTCATGAGGTTCCTAGACGACTAGGCTCATGAAGTTTATTCGGATTTGGATTAAAGGTTCAAGAGGTTCCTAGACGACTAGGCTCATGAAGTTCCTTTGGATTTGGATTAAGGTTCATGAGGTACTAGGCTCATGAAGCTCCACAGACTGATGAATCAAGAATCATGAAGTTCCTTGAGGACTAGGCTTATGAAGTTCATTTGGATTTGGATTAAAGGTTCATGGAGTTCCTAGAGAACTAGGCTCGTGAAGTTCCTTTGGATTTAGATTTAAGGTTCATGAGTTACTAGGCTCATAAATTTCCATTGAATTTGGATTCAAGTTTCATGAAGTTCCTAGAGGACTAGGCTCATCAAGTTCTTTTAGGTTTGGATTAAAGGTTCATGGCCTTCCTAGAGAACTAGGCCACATGAAGTTCCTTCAATTTAGGTTAAAGGTTCATGAGGTTCCTAGACGACTAGGCTCATGAAGTTTATTCGGATTTGGATTAAAGGTTCAAGAGGTTCCTAAATGACTAGGCTCATGAAGTTCCTTTGGATTTGGATTAAGGTTCATGAGGTACTAGGCTCATGAAGCTCCACTGAATTTGGATTCAAGTTTCATGAAGTTCCTAGAGGACTAGGCTTATGAAGTTCATTTGGATTTGGATTAAAGGTTCATGGAGTTCCTAGAGAACTAGTCCCCATGAAGTTCCTTCAGATTTGGGTTAACGTTCATGAGGTTCCTAGACGACTAGGCTCATGAAGTTCCATTGAATTTAGATTCAAGTTTCATGAAGTTCCTAGAGGAGTAGGCTCATGAAGTTCTTTTAGGTTTGGATTAAATTTTCATGGCCTTCCTAGAGAACTAGGCCACATGAAGTTCCTTCAATTTGGGTTAAAGGTTCATGAGGTTCCTAGACGACTAGGCTCATGAAGTTTATTCGGATTTGGATTAAAGGTTCAAGAGGTTCCTAGACGACTAGGCTCATGAAGTTCCTTTGGATTTGGATTAAGGTTCATGAGGTACTAGGCTCATGAAGCTCCACTGAATGTGGATTCAAGTTTCATGAAGTTCCTAGAGGACTAGGCTTATGAAGTTCATTTGGATTTGGATTAAAGGTTCATGGAGTTCCTAGAGAACTAGGCTCGTGAAGTTCCTTTGGATTTAGTTATAAGGTTCATGAGTTACTAGGCTCATAAATTTCCATTGAATTTGGATTCAAGTTTCATGAAGTTCCTAGAGGACTAGGCTCATCTTTTCATCCTCAGTCCGACGGACAATCACAGAGGACTATTCAGACTTTGGAGGACATGTTGAGGGCATGTGTTCTCGATTGGAAAGATGATTGGGAAGCCCAACTACCATTGATCGAGTTCACATACAACAATAGTTGGCATGCTTCGATTAAGATGGCACCTTACGAATCCTTGTACGGTCGTCGTTGTCGATAGCCTTTATGTTGGGATGACTTATCAGAATCAATTAGCACCGAACCCGATATGCTTATAGCCGCCCGTGAGAAGGTAGCTTTGATCAGGAGTCATTTGTTGACCGCTCAGAGTCGACAGAAATCTTATGCAGATAACCGTCGTCGGCCATTAGAGTTCGAGGCGGGTGACCATGTTTGGTCAAGGTATCCCCGAGTCGAGGTATCTTCCGTTTTGGGAAGAGGTGAAAGTTGAGTTCGAGATTCATTGGACCGTTTGTGATTTTAGATCGAGTAGGCGAGCTAGCTTATCGATTGGCCTTACCTCCGGCGTTGAGCCGAATTCATAATGTGTTTCACGTATCTCAGTTGCGGAAGTATGTTGCCGACTTGAGTCACATACTATAGTTCGATGAGATCGAGATCGCGGATGATCATTCATATGAGGAGCATCCTGTACGAGTCTGAGAGCGTCGAATCAAATAGTTGAGGAACAAGACGATTCCTATGGTTAAAATTCAGTGGTCTATACACGGAGTCGAAGAGGATACTTGGGAAACCGAGGATAGTATGCGGGAGAGTTATCCCGAGTTGTTTGACCCTTAATTTCGGGGATGAAACTCTTTTAAGGGGGTGTATGTAATACCGAGTTGTAATTCAGTTATTATCATTTAGTAATTGTCACTCAGTAATTATTCATTCATTAATGATCATTCATCGTTCATATTCATTCATTGTATTCACCGATTAGAGTATTTGTATTGTACATCAGTTATTATTCGTCTTTCTACATGGTTGGAGGATCGAACCATGGTTATCATCATTATATTCATCGTAATGGGCTATGTGTGGGGAGTAGTGCACTCTACGTACTCTCTTTAGCGCGCGCTAATTGAGTACGGATAGCACACGCTACCTCTCATCATTAGCGCACACTAGCGTGGTTCACGCAGATAGTCCAGGAGGTACTGGACTGCAGTTGAGTTGTAGTAGCGCATGCTATGAATGGTAAGTAGCGCGCGCTAGTGAGTTTGGATAGCGCATGCTATGCTAGCAGTATAGCGTGCGCTAAGGTCGATCAGGCAGAGTGCAGTGGGTACTGGACTGATTTGGAATAATTCATAGCGTACGCTATGAATTGATATTAGCGTACGCTAATGGTGTAGTAGCGCACGCTGAATTTTGGGTGTAGCATACGCTATCGCGAGCAGATCAGAGAACAGGAGGTTCTGGACTCCAGTCACTGGGCATCAGATATCAGTTAGTGCATGCTAACTTTTTGGGTTAACGCACGCTATCAGGAGGAGTTAGCGCACGCTATCGGGAGGAGTTAGCGCACGCTAACGAGGCAGTCAGAGCTCACTGGATTGTTCGGTTAACTCTCTAGCAAACGCTAAATATGGGGGCTTAACATGTGCTAAGCTGGAACAGTATAAATAGGAGAGTCAACCCAGGTTTCGTCATTTCTCACTTCTCACTTCGTTTTTGAGCGATTCTGGGCGTTTTCGGGCGATTTGGAAGAATCTCTTCGAGCTGCACACACCTATCATCATTTTCAAGTTTTTGAGTTGGATTAATTATCATTTCATCCTCTCCAAAACACCAAATCGAGGTAATTATTTCCTGGATCTAGAATTTCAGATTTTGAGTATTTTCCTTCCGATCTCTTCGTGTAAGCTTAGATTTATGTTGGAACATGTTAGATATGGATTATCTACCTTGGATAAATGTATTCCTATGGATTTATTGATGTGTTTTTCGGATTTGATGAACATTTGGAGAATTAATCAAGAACACTTGATGTTGACTTTGGTTATTTTTGGGGGGTTTCGATTATAGTTGTCGTAACTTCGAGTTGTGGTTTCCTATTGCAATATTGATATGATTGAAGGTGTTTTGTTGGATTGAACTACTAATTTTGGAGTTGGTTTGATATATTGGGTTTTGGTTATAATCAAGGGTTGGTGTTCGTTAAGTGGTTGTTTGAATGCCTCAATGAGTTTGGATATTGTTGTATCGACCTTTGAGTTAGTCGTAATTCATGCTTGATACGTATATTGAGAGGATTATTGGTAATTGTGTTATTCAAGGTTGTTCGAGCGACCGACATCTCATTTTAGGACGTTGTTCGAGGAAGGATATTCTTCACCGGTGTTGTGTAAGTGAATTCTTACTCGGTTAAAAGGATATTCATTCCTTTCGTTGTTGTTCATTCATAATCATAATTCATTCATAATGTATTAACCGTATTGAGACTTTTAATTGTCAAATAATCACTTCATTCACGAGGAACGGAGGTTCTAATCATTCTATTGAGCTCTCATTCATTTCACTATCATTTCACCTCGGTGAGTCATTCTTGACTTTGTGGGATTGTTTCATTAAATTTCTTCATGGTCATTCTTGTCCATATGACCTTCTCGGTTCATATTGCATGGCCAGGTGGAGATGTGTGGAATTTTTAGTCGGGCACGTGATAGTCATGTGTTTGGGTTCACCGACAAATTATACTATGCACACGGTAACGTACCTCCGTGAGACTAATTAGGAACAAGGGCGGGTGTAATATCCGGATTTATTACGGTGTATTTCATCTGTATTCAAACCATGTATTATTCGGATTGGTGGTTTTGATTATTGGAGTATGATATTTCGTGCATTGATATCATTGTACATAAGTATAGAAACATGCAAAATTGCTCAAACAACCTCGTGATAGCGCACGCTAAGAATGTATCTTAACGCGCGCTATCGGGCTATTATTAGCGCACGCTATGCAGGTAGGAGTTGCGTGCGCTAAGGACTCAATTATTGAGCGGGACGGCTAGCACATGCGCCAGCCGGGACATGGGTCCGGATAAGATTCCCGCGGACGCACCCGGACAATTCTGAAGTCAACCATTATTAGCGCACGCTAAGGAATGCCTAGTAGCGTGCGCTAACTTGTTAAAATGCAGAATATTATAAATGGGACCACAACTCGTTTTGGCTTGCATTTTACTCGTTCCTTCTGCATTCTTGAGAGGCCAGAGAGCTGTGATATCCTCCTACATACTTAGAACACATATTGTTGGTGTTTATATATTGGCAATCACTTAGGAGTAATCATTGAAGAGGAATAGCACCTTGGAGTGGCATACAACCAACCGGAGTTGGATTCTACCTTACGGTTCAGTGATTTTCATCATATTAAGGCATGTTCAATCTATCTCAAGACTTAGAGTTGGATTCTAACGATTTGGATGATCATGTTAACAAGATATGGATTTTCATAGATGAATTATCCAAGTATATCATGTTTGGAATAGTGAGATGAATAAGCCTTAAGTACCTTGATTATAATCATCATGATTCGAATCTTATTACACTGAATATGTAAAGAGAAGCTTCTATTATTGGTAATTCGAATCTAGTAGATGACTTCATAATAATCATGGACTTGACTTTAACAATCATTATTGTTGTATAAATCAAAAGGATTGATCATGGAAAGATTTATCTAGTATAGATGGAACGTTTAAACAACTTCAGCATGATAATATTGATTGATATAAGGTGTTGATATCAACCGTTAAGCTTTTCGAATCGTCATATGAAGAATTGTAGTCGAAATGGAATATGGTTTATATGGTATGCATATCCTTGAATCGGAAGTTGTTGTTATCCGTAAGATCATTCAGAATCGTATATACATGATATTCATGGAGGTAACATGAAGTATCACGGAAGATTTCATTGTTTCGATCATGGCGAGAACAGTTTACTGCTCAGTAGTAAACTGCCATGCACAGATAGCGCACGCTATGCTTTGATTATTAACGTGCGCTATCGAGCACGAGTTAGCGTACGCTACGTTTGGTACGTAACGTACGCTAGACCATCGAGCAAGTCGATCCGGGTCGGTGAAATCGACCATGCATAGTTAGCGTACGCTAGGCTTTGTTGTTTGCGTGCGCTATCAGGCAGACTTAACGCACGCTACACAGGCAGATTGCATTTTATGAACTTTTGGCCGTTAATCGAATTTTGAAACATTCGTACGACGTGAGATAAATCCTATATCATTTCTTTTGTTAAGGTTTGGTCTCGTTACGTGATTGATTAAGGAGGACAACCTTCGAGTGTTCATTTTTGTGGAAGTGTTGTTCTTGTCTTCAAATCGAGGCAAGTACTTTAATTGTTTTATGTATTGTTGTTATACATATTGTCGTGCATGTATGTCGTTGTTGTATGTCCACCTCGTGTTGGTCCGACGGGATCATCGGGGGATCTATGCTAGCGTCTTACCGGATCATCGGACGGGTTTTTCCACCACGGGTTGGTCAGACGGGATCATCGTGGGTTCTAGGCGATGAACGCTGGAGCGACGGAATTACCATGTGTATGTTATGATATCATGTTGTGATTATCGATTGTGTATGTCATTTATCGATTTCGTAGGAGAAGACTCGTTGGTATTTTGTCGTTTACATTATTATTCTTCGTGAGATATGAATAATATGTTGTGGTACTTGTACTAGCATCGTTGTGCTAACCCCTTCGGGGGTGAACATTTTGTTTGTGTTCAGGATCCAGGAGAGAGGGGAAACAACCACTGGAACTGTATGACGACGAGGGTGCAGAGTGATGTCCCGACCGGGTTTATTTATCTGTTGTTTATTCGTTATTTCAATAAGTACTCGAGTACGAAGTCAATTGTGATGGATTTGAATTTGGTGATGTATTATTGAGTTCTGTTGAACAATTGTATTATTTTTGTATTTGGTCAGAACTGTTGTGTCGTAATTCCGTTATTTCCATTTGTTAGTACCTTTTAATGTCTATTCAATCCTTCAGCCTTGTAAATCCTTATGTAAAGGATTTACGGCGCTGTGATATCCCTGAATATATCGGGGGTGTTACAGAATATGGTATCGGAGCTAAGATTATGGATATCTTGGCCGTTGGGTTAAAATAGGGGTCATTTATGTCTTTTGAGGTAACCGGCCGTGAATGACATCACTGCACTGCCTATGTCTTCATGCGAACGGTGGTTGTAAGTTCCTAAACCCTATCTCGTTCTTTACATATTGTGTCTCTTTATACTCGAATATTAGAACGATGTTGCTTCCTGTATATTGAGTATTTATGCTTACAGTATGTTGAGAGCCGGACGTGGACGTGGTCGCGGTCGTGGACGCGGACGAAGAGATGCTGAAAGGGAAGCGTCGCCTACTAACCAGGCCAGTCATATCTCAGGCGAGCCGCAACAATCTATTAATAACGAACCAGATCCTGCTGTACCAGAGATCCTTCGTCAAGTGGTGAACCAGATGACTCAGTTCGCCCAAGTCGTGGATCAAATGCAAGTGGCGGTGGGACTACAGCAGGGAGAAAGACAGCAAGGGATCCCAGACATGGGAAATCGAGGTGACCGGTGGCTGCAAGAGGTGGCGAAGATGCAACCACCCAAATTCGACGGTATTTCTGAGACTCCCACCTGGGACCATTGGTTGAAAGAACTGGAGAAAATCTTTGCCGGAATTAACTGCCCAGACGACCGGAGAGCCTCTATTGCTCAATATTTTCTGATAGGGGAAGCGTCCGAATGGTGGGAAGCCATCCGGCCTGTAGACCACGATGCCGATTGGACAGAGTTTAGATTGATGATGGAAGCTCAGTATTGCCCTCGTCCTGTGAGGGAAGCCAAAGTTCGGGAGTTTTTCTCCGCTCAGCCTTCTGACGTGCCAGTATCCCAGGCGATTAAGACGTTTAACCAACAGCTGGCATTTGTTCGACATCTGGTCAGAACAGATGCAGAAATGATGATCCATTTCGATATGAGAATGAAACCAGAAGTCCAGAGGTACATGTCCGGATTTGAATGTACCACACTCCGCCAATACCAGGATAAGGCATTGGCATATGAGATCAAGGAAGCAGCCATGGAGAAATTTGCGGAAACCAAGAAACAGAAAGTCTCTGGTACTTTTACAGAGCACAAGAACAGCGGGCCCCGTAAGGCCCAGTCATCCTTTCACTCTTTCAAGAAACCTCCGCACCTAGTTAGGAGCGGAAAGAACTTCGGAGCGACATCAACTATTACTGATGTTACCAGGAAATGCTTTAACTACGCCCAGACGGGGCACTATCGACGGAATTGCCCCCTTCCTCCCGTGACTTGTTTTGATTGTGGACGAGAGGGACATCGGGCGGTGTTTTGTGAAGAGGCTGCAAAGTCTTTTAGAGCCCGTACACCACAGCCAATCCAGAAGGAGGCCAGTATTCCACAGACGCAGCAAAGTGTTCAGATGCCTCAGAATATTGGCCGCGGGCGAGGCAGAGGACAATGGGACCGAAAGGGGACATCGAGTGCCGGATCTGCTCCCCCACATCTGTACGAGATGAGAAGGACAGACGATCGATGTCTTTGTCGCATCAGTCATCGGCCCGATCCTTTCCCAGCCAGTTAGCATTTTATTCGATACAGGAGCTACGCATTCTTTTATATCTTTGTCTTGTGTAAATCGTTTGAATATTTCCGGTTTTCATACTTGTGAACCTTATGTTTTTGGTTTACCGAGTGGAGAGAGGATTGTCGGAAATTTAGAAACTAGAAATTTTCCTATATCATTTGGAGGCAGAGAGTGGCTCTCAAATATGATCGTGATATAAATGCAAGGAGACGACCTGATACTCGGAGACGATTGGCTTAATCGATATGGAGCAATTGTGAACTACCGAAGGAGGAATATCTCGCTGATCGCTGACGATGGTTCCGAAATATTATTCGAGGGGTGGAAACCGGGAAGCTCAGGAAAATTGATCAAAGCGATGAAAGCTGTCAGATTGTTGAAACAGGGCTGTACCGGATATTGGTGTTATGCAATGAAGAAAGAAGACGAAATTGTGGAACTTTCATCCATTCCTGTTGTGAACGAATTTCCAGATGTATTTCCTGACGAGTTACCTGGACTACCTCCACGAAGGGATGTGGAATTTACCATTGAGCTGGAACCCGGAGCTACACCAATTTCTAAGGCGCCGTATCGTATGGCACCTACTGAGATGTACGAACTGAAGAAGCAGCTGGAGGAGTTACTGGACAAGGGCTAGATTCAGCCAAGCGTTTCACCCTGGGGAGCGCCAGTTCTTTTTGTCCGAACGAAGGATGGGTCGCTCCGACTGTGTATTGACTATCGAGAGCTGAACAAGATGACGACTAAGAACAAATATCCGTTGCCACGGATTGATGATCTGTTTGACCAGCTGCAAGGGGCAACAGTATTTTCTAAAATGGATCTGAGATCAGGATACCATCAGCTGAGGATTAAGGAATCTGATGTCCCGAAATCAGTGTTCAGAACTCACTACGGACATTATGAGTTTGTAGTGATGCCGTTTGGTCTCACTAACGCACCTGCTGTATTTATGCAATTGATGAACAGAGTGTTCATTGAATTTTTGGACAAATTTGTGGTTGTGTTCATTGATGACATTCTGGTGTATTCTAAGAGCCCGGAAGAACATGCGCAGCATTTGCGGATTGTATTGGAACTTTTGAGAAACGAACAATTGTACGCCAAACTTTCTAAGTTTGAATTCTGGCTAAAGGAAGTAATGTTCCTCGGCCATGTGGTGTCAACTAAAGGAGTCCGAGTAGATCCTCAGAAGATCGAAGCAATTATGGATTGGAAGCCTCCAAAGAACGTGAAAGAGGTCCGAAGCTTCTTGGGACTTGCTGGATACTATCGTCGATTCGTGGAAGGGTTTTCTAAAATCTCCCGCCCACTTACCCGACTCCTGCAGAAAACTCAAAAGTTTGAGTGGAATGAGTTGTGTCAGATTAGCTTTGATGAATTGAAGAAGAGATTGACGACGGCACCGATTCTATCACTTCCACAGGGAACTGGAGGATTTATAGTTTACAGTGATGCTTCGAACCAAGGACTTGGGTGTGTACTGATGCAGAATGATAAGGTGATCGCCTATGCGTCACGACAGCTAAAACCTTATGAAGTGAATTACCCGACACATGATTTGGAGCTAGCAGCAGTAGTTTTTGCTTTGAAGATCTGGAGGCATTATCTGTACGGGACTCACTGTCAGATCTTTACGGATCATAAGAGTCTCAAGTACATATTCAGTCAGAAAGAGTTGAACATGCGGCAAGGAAGATGGTTAGAACTTATTAAGGACTATGACTTGGAGATTTTATATCATCCAGGCAAAGCGAATGTAGTGGCCGATGCACTTAGCCGCAAGCCTGTCTCTATTCAGATGCTGGAGACGCTGACATCCCAACTTAGCCTTCAACGAGAGATGATTCGTGAAGGGATTGAAGTATAGTTACAAAGAGTCCAAGGACAACTATGCGTGATGGAGATAACTTCATCATTAACCGAAGGAATCAAATCTAGACAGGCAGATGATCCTCTGATGATTCGGTTACGTGATGAAGTGATCAAAGGAAAGGCCCCCGGATTCATAATTCATGATGATGGAGTTTTGAGATTTCAGAACCGACTCTGCGTTCCCGATGATGATGTTCTGAAACAGACAGTTATGAAGGAAGCTTACAGTTCGCCCTATTCTATCCACCCGGGCACCAGTAGAATGTATAAGGATTTGAAGCAGAATTTCTGGTGGGGCAACATGAAGAAAGATGTAGCGGACTATGTTTCGAAATGCTTGACTTGTCAGTAGGTTAAGATCGAGCATCAACGGCCTGCCGGAATGTTGAAGCCACTCCCGATTCCTGAATGGAAGTGGGAGGACATATCGATGGACTTTATCACTAATATGCCGAAAACTAGGACAAGAATGAACATGATTTGGGTGATAGTTGATCGTTTAACCAAATCAGCTCATTTTCTAGGCATTAAGGATACATGGGGACCAGAGAGGTTGGCACGAGTATTTATTTCGGAGATAGTTCGATTGCATGGTACGCCGAAGACCATTGTTTCTGATCGAGACGGCCGTTTTGTGTCTCACTTTTGGAAAGCAGTTCATAAGGCCTTGGGGACCGAATTGAACTTCGATGACTTATCACCCGCAGATCGACGGACAACTGAGAGAACTATACAAACGGTAGAAGACATGCGAGGGCTGTGCCTTAGATTGGTCAAACGATTGGGAAGTTCATCTACCGTTGATTGAATTTACCTACAACAATAGTTGGCATGCTTCCATTAAGATGGCACCGTTTGAGGCATTATACGGAAGGAGATGCAGAATCGCCCTATCTTTGGGACGATTCGTCATATTTGATCGAGCAGAACCGAGTTGATCGTGCGGACTCGAGAGAAGATAGTCTTGATTCGTGAAAGGTCATTGACCGCCCAGTCGCGAGAAATCCTACGCAGGCGTCGCCGTCGCCCATTGGAGTTCAATACTGGAGACCATGTACTTTTGAAGGTTTCTCCTACTCGGGGAATCTTTCGTTTCGGAAGGAAAGGAAAGCTGAGTCCAAGATATATCGGACCATTTGAGATCCTCGAGAGAGTTGGGGAGTTAGCATACAGATTGGCATTCCCGCCGTCATTGTGCCATGTTCATAACGTGTTCCACGTATCCCGATTCTGAGGTATATACGGATCCCACCATATCATTGATTTCAGCGAGATCGAAGTCGAGCAGGATGGGACGTTTGAAGAAAGACCGGTCAAGATACTCGAGAGTCGAGTTAAGCAGCTGAGGAACAAACCAATCGTTTTGGTCAAAGTTCAGTGGTCGCGTCACGGAATGGAAGAAGCCACCTAGGAAACGGAAGCTGATATGAAGTCTAGATATCCCGAGTTATTTTCGTCTTGAGTATCGGGACGAAACTCCTTTTTAGTAGGAGAGTATGTAATATCCGGATTTATTACGGTGTATTTCATCTGTATTCAAACCATGTATTATTCGGATTGGTGGTTTTGATTATTGGAGTATGATATGTCGTGCATTGATATCATTGTACATAAGTATAGAAACATGCAAAATTGCTCAAACAACCTCGTGATAGCGCACGCTAAGAATGTATCTTAACGCGCGCTATCGGGCTATTATTAGCGCACGCTATGCAGGTAGGAGTTGCGTGCGCTAAGGACTCAATTATCGAGCGGGACGGCTAGCACATGCGCCAGCCGGGACATGGGTCCGGATAAGATTCCCGCGGACGCACCCGGACAATTCTGAAGTCAACCATTATTAGCGCACGCTAAGGAATGCTTAGTAGCGTGCGCTAACTTGTTAAAATGCAGAATATTATAAATGGGACCACAACTCATTTTGGCTTGCATTTTACTCGTTCCTTGTGCATTCTTGAGAGGCCACAGAGCTGTGATATCCTCCTACATACTTAGAACACATATTGTTGGTGTTTATATATTGGCTATCACTTGGGAGTAATCATTGAAGAGGAATAGCACCTTGGAGTGGCATACAACCAACCGGAGTTGGATTCTACCTTACGGTTCAGTGATTTTCATCATATTAAGGTATGTTCAATCTATCTCAAGACTTAGAGTTGGATTCTAATGATTTGGATGATCATGTTAACAAGATATGGATTTTCATAGATGAATTATCCAAGTATATCATGATTCGAATCTTATTACACTGAATATGTAAAGAGAAGCTTCTATCATTGGTAATTCGAATCTAGTAGATGACTTCATAATAATCATGGACTTGACTTTAACAATCATTATTGTTGGATAAATCTAAAGGATTGATCATGGAAAGATTTATCTAGTATAGATGGAACGTTTAAACAACTTCAGCATGATAATATTGATTGATATAAGGTGTTGATATCAACCGTTAAGCTTTTCGAATCGTCATATGAAGAATTGTAGTCGAAATGGAATATGGTTTATATGGTATGCATATCCTTGAATCCGAAGTTGTTGTTATCCGTAAGATCATTCAGAATCGTATATACATGATATTCATGGAGGTAACATGAAGTATCACGGAAGATTTCATTGTTTCGATCATGGCGAGAACAGCTTTCTTGCCAAGAAGAAACGCCATGCAAAGATAGCGGATGCTATGCTTTGATTATTAACGTGCGCTATCGAGCACGAGTTAGAGTACGCTACGTTTGGTACGTAACGTACGATAGACCATCGACGAAGTCGATCGGGCCGTCGGTGAAATCTTGACCATGCATAGTTAGCGTACGCTAGGCTTTGTTGTTTGCGTGCGCTATCGGGCAGACTTAACGCACGCTACACAGAGTACTTAGCGTGCGCTAAGCAGTTCAGGCAGATTGCATTTTATGAACTGTTGGCCGTTAATCGAATTGTGAAACATTCGTACGACGTGAGATAAATCCTATATCATTTCTTTTGTTAAGGTTTGGTCTCATTACGTGATTGATTGAGGAGGACGACCTTCGAGTGTTCATTTTCGTAGAAGTGTTGTTCTTGTCTTCAAATCGAGGCAAGTACTTTAATTGTTTTATATATTGTTGTTATACATATTGTCGTGCATGTATGTCGTTGTTGTATGTCCACCTCGTGTTGGTCCGACGGGATCATCGGGGGATCTATGCTAGCGTGCGCTGGATCATCGGATGGGTTTTTCCACCACGGGTTGGTCTGATGGGATCATCGTGGGTTCTAGGCAGTGAACGCTGGAGCGACGGAATTACCATGTGTATGTTATGATATCATGTTGTGATTATCAGTTGTGTATGTCATTTATGATTTTCTCGTAGGAGAAGTCTCGTTGGTATTTTGTCGTTTACGTTATTATTCTTCGTGAGATATGAATAATATGTTGTGGTACTTATACTAGCATCGTTGTGCTAACCCCTTCGGGGGTGAACATTTTGTTTGTGTTCAGGATCCAGGAGAGCGGGGAAAAAACCACTGGAACTGTATGACGACGAGGGTGCAGAGTGATGTCCCGACCGGGTTTATTTATCTGTTGTTTATTCGTTATTTCAATAAGTACTCGAGTACGAAGTCAATTGTGATGGATTTGAATTTGGTGATGTATTATTGAGTTCTGTTGAACAATTGTATTATTTTTGTATTTGGTCAGAACTGTTGTGTCGTAATTCCGTTATTTCCATTTGTTAGTACCTTTTAATGTCTATTCAATTCTTCAGCCTTGTAAATCCTTATGTAAAGGATTTACGGCGCTGTAATATCCCTGAATATATCGGGGGTGTTACAGCGGGTGTGTCCGGACACTCATCTTGTGTAATTGCGCATACCATTACGGGCGTACTATGATGTCCCTCTTCAGCTTAACTTCATAAATAAGATATATCATGATTGTGTTTATTCAACTCTTGAGGATTGTTGTTCTGTGTAACTGACCCTGTTGGGGGATGTTGTTTTCAGGTCATGGCAAGGCTAAGGTACGGGAAGAGAACGTTGACGGCGAGGAGTCCCAGTGATATTAGTAGCGGGACCCAGTCCTTTCAGTCATTCATGTTTTCTTCATTTTATTTCCGCTACAGATTTTTGTTTGGATGTTCATTTTCATTCGGTGTTGTATATTTTATCTTCATATAAAATATACTTGTATTCTGTATTTTCCTGGGTGTGTTGTACTTGAAACTCCTCATCGGAGTAATTAATGATATAATGTGGTTCGGTACTACAATTATATTACTTAATTCATTAATTTTTATTCGCCTAGTGGGTCCCAGTCGGGGGTCCACGGCACTGTAATATTTGCCTAGTTTGGGGTGTTACAGCCCAAAATATTTCGCATAAAATTCATACAATTTTATCTGAATATAATTTAATACAAAAAGTTTTTCAATTTCTTTTGATAATGCTAGCTCCAATACAGCTAGATTATAATCACTTATTCCATTATGTGGGCCATATATTGGTGGTAAATTTTTTCATTTTAGGTAAATTTGTCGCGTTCTTAATTTATGTGTTCAAGATGGTTTAGTTGTTTTACAAGAAGCATATGATCCTATTCATGAAGGAATAGTATATATAATTAGACATTATTGGTAAAAAAATGGAGGAGATATTGCCTAAAAATAATATGCGTCCAATTTTTTTTAAAAGATGTGCCAAATCATTGGAATTCTACTTACAATTTGCTAAATGATATTTATCA
This sequence comes from Orobanche coerulescens, assembly GCA_033398695.1. Classification (NCBI taxonomy): domain Eukaryota; kingdom Viridiplantae; phylum Streptophyta; class Magnoliopsida; order Lamiales; family Orobanchaceae; genus Orobanche; species Orobanche coerulescens. The sequence goes on along the minus strand of CM065817.1, from coordinate 101,372,025 downwards.
ATATAGTATTGCATTGTGCAATTTTTATAATGAAGAACAAGTACCTGTTTGCTTATTACCAAGTCAATGGGATAAGTGCTCCAGTTTAATGGCACTTTTAAAAATATTTTAAAGAGGTAACTGAGTCTTTATCCGGTATTTATTATCCATCCCACTTCTACACTTGTTGTTGACCATCATGTTAAAATATTACTTGTATTCAAGTATTTAATTAAAGTTTCCTATTTACTTTAATTAAAATTGTGATAAAATATTTCACCTACATTCTCCGGTTTTTTTAGTTGCTAAACTTTTAGATCCTAAAGTTAGGGAGGAATGTTCGCTAAAATTACTTACACTTTACTACAATGCTTTATTTTCTATTCATATTCCTAATTTTATTCCTCCAAATCCTAGCGACTGTGTTCAAAATGCAAAAGATTCTTTATCTGATCTATCCTGAATATGCTTGTAGTTATTATGGTAGTCTTGATCTTGGTATGGGTTCTTCTTATCATGTTAACATTCCTTCTAGTAGTAGTATATCTTCTTTTGGTTTTGCTATTCCGGATCATGGTGAGTGGAATGCCTATCAAGAAGATTTATCGCGAAATACCAAAGTTCATATCAAGAACTTGAAAATAACAAACTACTTTTGATTTGGGAGCTTTAGAACGTGGCTCGGATGGTAATAACAATATTCTTAAGTGGTGGATGAAAAGGACTACAATCTTTCTTGTAATTACCACGATAGCAAAGGAAATACTAGTTGTCCCCGCCTCAATAGTTAATGTTCAACAAGCCTTCAATGTGGGAGGATACATTCAGGATGAACAACGATCTCGATTTACGCCTCAAAATCTTGAAGCTTAAGCATTACTGAATAATTAGGTGAAGGCCGAATTACACTAACAATAACCAAATTATAATGAACATGAAGACAACGACACATATGATACTGGATCTACAATGATTCAGTTGACTTGGATGGTTGAACAAGAACCTAATTTTAATGAACAAGAGGACAGCGACACATATGATACCATCTCCTCTCCGCCTCCATTCCCTAAGGTAAGTATAATGTAAGTGAACTATGAGGACTTTGATTCATAAGGTAAGGGTATACATAGGCAACTTAATCCAAATATTCAAAGTTGAAATTCTTAATTTTAACTTTAAATATTTGAATTAAGCACAAGTCCATTTTTCCCTCTTCCTCCAAAATTTAAGAATGAAGTACAAGGACTTTGATTTTGCCTCCTAAACTTTAAAGTTATGGATATCGGATATGTAGGTGCTTAATTTAAATATTTAAAATAAAATATTCAATGTTAAATACTTGATTAAGCTCAAGTCTATTTTTTACCCAATATTTTTTATTTGAAATGTTAAAAATTCAATTAAATTTAAAAAAACGTGAACCACCAGTTTCGGTTCGGTATGGAACTGGGTGGTTCACGGTACAAAACCGAACCGTGAACCTCCATAAGGCAGTTCGTTCTGGTTCTGATTTTCGGCCAGTCGGAACCACCGGTTCAAAAAACCGGCAGTTCTGAACCTTTGAACACCTCTGCCCCACACACATTAACTCACGGCTGACCCAACTTTGAGAGAGAGAGAAAAATATTTTTTTCTTAAAAAGTTGTTAAAGGGACACACTGAACTAAAGACACACTTGATTACATCGATGCTGTTGTTTGGAGCCCTTCTCGTGTTTAATCTTTGTGATGCAGTAGATACTTTATGTTTACAATTGATGGCTACTTAACGATGACTTGGGCGATTATAATGAAGCATAGAAGTGAATCTTTGAAATGTTTCAAGCAGTGGAAGGCATTGGTGGAAAATCAAACAAGGAAGAAAATCAATAGGCTGCAAACTAATAATAGTCTGAAACTTTGTTCATCGGATTTGATGAGTTTTACAAGTACAAATGGATTTCAAGGCGTCATACAGTAAGGGACACCCCACAACAAAATAATATATCATAACGCCTGAATCATACACTTTTAGAGAGATCTCGATGCATGCTCTATAATGCTGGATTAACTCGGAGGTTTTTGGCAGGAAACAACCAATACAAGGGGAGTTTACGTGTGTGTATATATGTATATATATATATATATATATATATATATACACACAAAAATTATATTTTATTTACAAAAATGAAACAAAGAAAGTATTTACAATGATATCCATATTTTACACGTCATAGAAAAGGGGAGAGAGAAACCCATTCATTATTGAGTTTTCCAAAAAAATAAAACACCTACAGGAGAAAGCGAGGAAGAAAGAAGCTCTACATTCATGATTCCTTCTTCTACGACGCCTTACCCATCACACAATTCTTATCTTTCTTTCTTGAACTCATAGCAGGGTGTAACATCATAAAAGTGGATTAAAACAGCGTTTGTCTGGGCGGCTCCGAGAATTGGACCCGATTTTCTTTTCATGAAATTGCGTTTTCAATTTGTTGAGTTGCACAAAACATTAACCATGAAGTTTTAGATTTTGGTACCTCGACTAGTTTTGTATGTTCTTCAGCAATAATGGATTTCTGAATTTGAACTACTAATCATGTGGCCGACGTGCTGAAGGAGATGGTAGCAGATTGCGACTTTGGGTAGATGTATTCAGTGACATTCTGAAACTACCTTAGTTTGATTACTTATATCTTTCATTTGGATACGGGCATGTGCTTCTACTGTTATATTTATTTATGTTTAATAATAAAGGCTAAATGACCAAAATAGGAGCTCAAGTTTATCAATTTTAGCACTTGAGCACCTAAATTTTCGAAGGTATCAAACTGGAACATAATCTTTGATCCGTTACACCACGTTAGGACCTCCGTTAATTTTTGTCCGTTAAGTACTAACGGAGTGCTTTGTTGGCAGTTAAATGACATGTGGCAGATGTTTATTGGCTGGTCAATAAATGACATAATAATAAAAAATAAAAAAGAATATAAAAAATTTAAAAATAATAAAAAAAATTGGAAAACTTAAGAAAAAATTAGAAATTCATTTTTTTTATTTAAAAAATTTGGAAATTAAAAAAAATCGTAACTCCAATTTTTTTGAAATTCTCAAATATAATTAATATTAAAACATCGGAATTTTTTATTTAAAATTCGGAAATAAAAAATTCAAAAATTCTGAATCTTCTTTATAAATTGTTTTAATAAAAATAAAAATGAGAATATATTCCACAAAATAAATAAAAAATCTGAATTATTTTATTTTATTTATAAAAAAACCAGCTAGTAATTTTTTTTACTTTACAAAAAATAAACTGTTTTATTTTAAAAAAAATCTAAAAATCTTAAAAAAATAAAACAGATTAAAGATTAATTACTTGAAGTCAATTTCACTGGAGAATATAACTGATCAGATCATTTATTTATTTAATAGAAAATAATATATTTATTTTTTTTTATTAAAACAGTTTATAAATAAGATCCAGATTTTTTCTTAATTTTTTTTTCGAATTTTGAATAAAAACTAAATTTTTTAATATTAATATTCTAAAATATAAAAAAAATATCTAAAGTTCCGATTTTTCTATTTCCGATATTTTTTTCTATTTTCCAGATTTTTTTTCATTTTTTTTAGATTTTTTAGATTTTTATTATTTTTTATTATTATTTTACGTCATATATTGACCAGCCAATAAACATCTGCCATGTGTCATTTAACAGCCAAATAAGCACTCCGTTAAAGAAGGGTTTATATGTATACTGGTATTCACGACAGAATGGTTCTTGAATGATCCCATCATTCGTTCTCAGTTGGGGTACAGTGTAGGCCGCCAGGCTGGCTAGGTGGTGCTACTACTCTTTGGTTCCTCCCATTGCTGACTGAGACGAACCTACCGAGTCACGCAATAGGATTGACGACGGAATGAATCAAGCTAATTCTCTCATTATGAATATTAGATATTAGATATCTAAATTTGGGACCTTGGATGTTTAAATCGACTTATCAGATAAATTGATTTACGACTTAATGAATTAAATATATCACTGGGTGATTAATTTAATTCATAAATATAATTATTTCTTGGAGAAATTAATTATGTTATTTTGTATTTAATATGTTTAATTAATTGGATTAACTAATCGATACAAATACATCGGAATGGAATCGTAGTTTATCTGTTTGGGTTCACGGGAGTCCGAAACGAACCGAACTCATCCGTTTCTGCAGGGTAGCCGCCCCCCTTAGTTCCACCCACTTTCCTCTTGTCTTGTTGTTTTCATTTTATATGAAAAAGATGACTTTGTGGGGTTTGATCTCATGTGACATGAGTTGTTCACATGAGGGTGGAATAAGAATAAAAGGAGGAAGACTTCTTATCTCTCCCACATGATTTCCAACGTGAGATAAGACTTTCAAGAGAAAGAGAAAAACTTCTTCATCTTGTTCTTCTTCTTTATGTGTTCTTGAGAGTTTTCTTAGAGAAAAATATCAAGAGATAAAATTGAGAGATAAATTATACACTTAGAGTGCTATAATAAAAAAGCTTCATCACTTGATTCTAGCCGTAACCTTAGAGATTAATCGGGTGTTGTCATTCCGGTTGTTTCTCTGGCGCGTGGCAAGTAGAGACGCGGTGCTTTCGGCATTGGATCGTTTAAGAGCTTGGAGCGGATTGGATTCGTAGAGATCAATTAAAGCTTGGGGAATAGCTCAAGAGAAGGTTACCATTTAATCAACGGACTTCAAGGGTGAGTTTCTTATAACTCTTGTTTTTCATTTATATATTCGTATATACGTAGCTCGATCGATCCTCGTAGGGATTCGGATCGAATTAATTTTCATTTTACCGCTTCCGCTGGGCCTTTGTTTTAGGCACCGAATCCCAACAGTGGTATCGGAGCGTAGGTCTTGCGATCGTATATACGATATTAGCATTTGGAATGCTTGATTAGATGGTGAATGATTTGGAATCATTTTAGTCATAATCGTGGTATATGTTTTTCGTTCATTATAGTTGTATTTTTCGTAAGTTTATGTCTAAATATAAATCTTCTATTTCTTGGAAATATGATTTATATTGAAGATATGAATGTTGGAGAATATAGATATTCAATATCCGGTCGAAAAACTAGCCCCGAATTGCCGCGATGGTCCGGGGGTGGTCCGAAGGGGGCCGCGCCCGTGGCTCGGGGCCGCGCCCGTGGCTGTTGCCGGCCCGGGCAGCATCAGATCGGGGCCGCGGCCCAGCTCGAGGACCGCGGCCCGGGGGCGGGCAGCCCGCATGCCGCTGGTGATGCTGCGGTTCTCGGCCTATTTCGGACCCGTTTCGGGCTTGTTTGCTTCGTGTATTCCTAAAAATGATTTCCCTCATTTTAAATTAGATTTATTATGATTAAAATGATTTATGGTATTTCATTTTATAAGGGAAAATTGATTTGTTGGAATACTTGTGATCGACCGAATTATTTTGAACGTTTTCATATTACCGATTGTGTGAATCGATTTGATCGGTTCGTATTGTTGATTGGATCAATGTATCTCTATGCATTCCATTTATTTAGTATTTATTGGATGAATGCTTTTGAATGGGGATGTGGTTCGTGGACTTAGTTTTTGAATCGTTCGTTTTATTCGATTGGGTTGTAAAGGCCGTTTTGAGCCTATTTATTTTACTAGAAAAAATTTGTATCTAGGATGCAATTTTCAATGTAAAATTTATATGTAATGACGAAGACCGGAGGAAGATCCATTTCTAGAAGACGAAGATTCAAGACGAAGACTTGTAATTAGATTACGGAGTTTTTGTTTTCTAGGAACGGTCCATGAACCACATGTTGGTAGCAACTAGGTTGTGAATGGTTGTTTCATATTGTATGAATGCCATAAACGCGCTTAAACGATTAATGTGTAAAGTGTAACGTTAATCGCGAAAAATTCTCCCACGATAAATTATTAAGTTTATAAGGTTTCAAGGTTTTCCTTCCCTCCATCGAGTTTTCGGGAAATTAAAATCCAAACCGGATGTGCTATGCTTCCGAGTTATCGGGGTAGTCGTTCGGGGAGGACGGATAAATTACCGGGAGTGCATTGGATGCCTTCGGTTGGAGCAAATTTTATCCCTAGAAACCTGATAGGTTGCCGGATAAGATTCAATTGTGAAACTGATTTGCGTCGATGGTATAAACTTAACTTGTTCACGAACCATAGAAACCGTATAGGTTGAGGGGAGTGAACAAGGGGAAAAAGAAGATCGAACCATCCATTAGATGGGTTGGTGTTGGACACCACTTTATGGAAATTAATAGACTAGAAACCTGTTCGGTTGCCCTCTATTAAGATTTATAAAGAACTCGATCACCACTATGAAGTAGAGCGACGATACTTCCGGATTTCACATGGGAGTATGTTATTCCGATAAAAATAGTGGGAGCTGGGTAACAAGAATAGAAAAGACCTTAATTCTATACTCAGAGCATAATTGAATGAGTCACTAATTAATCTATAATACTTAATCCAGACTAAAATCTCAATATGACAATGAATCCACTCGCAATTCTGCTCGAAAAGAACACCTTAATGGGACCTAACTTTGTGGATTGGCTCCGCAATCTGATGATTGTCCTCAGTATAGAGGCACTGGGATACGTCTTAGAGACGGACATTCCGGCGCCTCCTGTGCAGACCCGAGCCAATCAAGAAGAGATTGAAAACCACGAAAAGTGGGTTAAGGATGATGTTAAAGTCCGTGCTTATATGATGGCTTCCATGTCTAATGAGCTTCAGAGAGCTCATGAGAAAATGTCTTCTGCTAGGCAGATTCTATCTCACTTAACCGAGCTTTATGGTGAGCATAGCAGAACTGCTAGATATGAGATATCCAAGCAACTGTTCGATGCAAGGATGAAGGAAGGTGAGAAGGTTGGGGAACACGTCCTCAAAATGATAACCATGATCGAGAGATTGGAAGCTCTTGATTTTAAAATGGATACTTCTCTCTAAACCGACCTTCTCTTACAGTCTCTCCCTGATTCCTTCTCACAGTTTGTTATGAACTTCAACTGCAATGAGATTGCATGCAATTTAGATGGGCTAATGAACAAACTTGTGACCGCTCAGTCTCAGATGAAGACTTCGCGGATGAAGGAGTCTGCTCTTGTGATTTCTTCTGGACCTCGGAGGTCTAAGAACAAGAAGAAAAAGACCAATAAGCAAACTGGACCACAAGTTAAGGACCTTAAGGGTAAGGGCAAGCCCCCATGGTTCCGAAGAACAACAAGAAGAAGTATGCTTGTCTCTAGTGCGGTGATCTGGGCCACTGGGCTAGAGACTGTCCGATTCTTCATGGCACTTCAGTTACAGAACTTTTAGTTTTGGAAACAAATTGTTCTGCTACTGTATTTTCTACTTCCTGGATACTGGATTCTGGTGCTAGTTCTCATATTTGTACCGTGAATCAGGATCTGGAACAAAGTAGGAATCTTGGAGCTGGAGAAGTTATGATCACAGTCGGAAGCAGGCATAGTGTCGAGGCGACCGACATAGGATCACTTCTTTTGGGTTTAGATTCCGGCTTTGTTTTGACTTTAGAAGATGTACTTGTTTTGCCCAAGGGGCACAAAAACATTGTATCCATTCCGGTCATGGACCGAAAAGGCTTTTCATTTTTCATTGGTGATGGTTCCTGCAAAATTTATTTTAGAAATAAACTAGTGGGTACTGCTACATTGTTGAATGGATTGTATCATCTAAATCTCAGCAACAAAGTAGTTGTGAATACTATGACTAGAAAACGTGGTAGGGATGAAACCAATCAAGTTTTGAAATGGCATCTTAGACTTGGTCATCTTGGTCAGACCAAGGTTTACAAGATGGAAAAAGATGGACTTATGGGTCCATTGGGATCAGATCCCTTTCCTACTTTTGAATCTTGCCTTAAAGGCAAAATGACTAAGTCCCCCTTCCCAGGGACATTTGAAAGAGCCGCTGATAAACTGGGATTAATCCATACCGACGTATGTGGTGCTTTGGAAGCAGCACGTGATGGATATCAATATTTCATTACGTTTACAGATGACCATACTAGGTATGGTTATGTATCCTTAATGAAACATAAATCCGAGGCCTTTGAGAAATTCCAGGAATTCAAGGCCCTAGTCGAGAAACAAACTGGTAATCATATCAAAGCACTTCAGTCGGACCGAGGTGGCGAGTATATGTGTACGGAGTTTGACGAGTTCCTTAAGGAACATGGAATAGTTTCACAACTAACACCTCCAGGTACTCCTCAGTTAAATGGTGTGTCAGAAGAAGGAACCGGACCTTGTTAAACATGGTCCCTTCCATGCTGGGCTATACTGACTTACCAATTTACCTGTGGGGGTATGCACTCCTGACTGCCGCTTATATCTTAAACAGATGTCCTTCCAAATCCGTTCCTAAAACTCCACTTGAGATGTGGGAGGAAAGGAAACCAAGTCTTAATCATATTAGGATTTGGGGATGTCCCGCCTATGTCAAGAAGAATAAGGTGGAAAAGTTGGAAGCTAGGTCTGCGAAGGAACGTTTCATTGGATTCCCGTTTGGGATGATGGGATATCTATTCTACATGCCCGAAGATCGAAAGATTGTTGTTGCTTTACAAGCACACTTCCTGGAAGATGAGTTCATTCCGGAAGGCGGAGCAGGTAGAAGTATTTCTTTAGAAGAATGCAATGAAACTCCTCGGGAGACACCTGTGCAAGAAACTGGAACCGAACTTTATGAAACACAAGAACAACCACCTCGTAGGTCTAGTATGGTGTCTCATTTACCTGAGAGGTATGGGATTGTGCACTTGGAGGAGCTGGGTCTCCATGAGGTTCCAAGTGATAGCCAAGAGACCGACCCGACGACCTATGACCAAGCGATGGTGGATGTAGACTCCGCGAAATGGCGTGAATCTATGGCATGTCAATCAGGTCTGGACTCTAGTAGACCGCCCCAAGGGCATAGTGCCTATTGGGAACAAGTGGATCTACAAGAGAAAGACTGATGGTGATGGCAAGGTTGACGCCTATAAGGCCAGGCTTGTGGCAAAGGGTTATACCCAGAAGGAAGGGATCGATTACCACGATACCCTCTCGCCCGTAGCCATGATCAAGTCTATTCGCATGATGCTTGCTATAGCTGCCTACCACGATTATGAGATATGTCAAATGGACGTAAAGACGGTTTTCCTTAATGGATCCCTCGAGGTGGAAATCTATATGGAGCAGCCTAAAGGCTTTCTGTCCGAAGTCGATATTCAGGAAGTGTGCAAGCTTCAGCGTTCCATTTATGGACTGAAGCAAGCGTCGCGTAGTTGGAACCTTTGTTTTGACGAAGCGGTCAAAGAGTTTGACTTCGTGCAAAATGAAGAGGAACCTTGTGTATAGAAGAGGGTTAGTGGGAGCAAGATCGCATTCTTAGTACTATATGTGGATGATATTCTACTAATAGGAATGATGTGGGAATGCTCAGTTCTGTAAAAGCTTGGCTTTCGAGTAATTTCTCCATGAAAGACTTGGGAGAAGCAACCTATATTCTTGGAATTCGACTCTACCGGGATAGAGCGAAGAGAACAATAGGCCTTTCCCGAGCCCTCTATATAGATAAGATCTTAAAGAGATTTAAGATGGATGATTCTAAAAGAGGGTTCCTACCGATGCAACATGGAATAAAACTCTCCTTGAAGATGTGTCCTCAAAGTGAGGAACAACGAAAGGAAATGAGTAATATACCATATGCTTCGGCCGTAGGTAGCCTTATGTATGATATGCTGTGTACAAGACCTGACATCGCGCATGTTGTAAGCATGGTGAGTAGGTTTCAGGCAAACACAGGTAGGGAACATTGGACTGTTGTAAATAACATTCTCAAGTACTTAAGAAGGACTAAAGATATGGTTCTGATGTATGGCGATGGAGAATTGGATGTGGTGGGATTCACTGATTCGGACTTCCAAGGACTGAAGGACGACTCGATGTCTACTTCTGACTACATATTTACTCTTAATGGAGGAGAAGTATCTTGGCGTAGTGCCAAGAAAAGCGCGACTGCTGATTCCACCTGTCAGGCTGAGTATCAAGCAGCCTCGGAGGCTTCTAAGGAAGGGTTCTGGATTAAGAAGTTTCTGGGAGAACTTCAAGTGATACCATGTGCTGAGCCGTCGTTACTGCATCGCGACAACGACGAGTCAGAAGCGCAGGCCAAGGAGCCGAGGTTTCACAACAGCACCAAACATATTGAGAGGAAGTATTATCTCGTAAGAGAATTTGTTCGCAAAGGATACATTGTGCTGCACAGAGTAGACTCGGCCGACAACGTCGCCGATCCACTGACCAAGCCACTTTCTCAGACTAGCTTGGAGCGCCATCTGGAGAACATGGGTATTAGATACCATAGTGTGTGGCATTGAGTGCAAGTGGGAGATTGTTAGGAGTATGCCCTCGAATGCCACTCAGAGAATGTTGAGTGAGGGCATTGTACTTGTTATTATGTAAATCATCAATATAAGGCAATGGATATTTCTTTATTTACTGGTAGTTACTGGCATTCCTAACTCGTAAATATACATGTAGAAACTAGTCTGTGTATTTGAGAGCAAAATGTTCCACTCCTTATTGGATAAGAGGGTCGGCACTGGAAAGGTTTATAGCTCAAATACTTAATCGTTCGCAAGTCGATGAAACTTGAATGGGCATTAAGTTTATGTGAAGACTTGTATGACGTGTTCTTTGACATGGAGAGTGCCTGTCGAATGCTAATGGTTAGTGGGAGCACACGTTATAGGTATGCTAATTGGATTAGTATACTCGAACCGACTCACCCTCGATTCGTCACACGGATTTCACTCGGATACCAATGACGGAATCGAAAGGTTGTGATAGGTATTCGTGAACCTTCGACTTGAGGATTTAGTAGGGATGTGCTTGTGACGTCAAGATTTTCATTATAGTAGTTCGACCTCGTAAACCTAAGGCGGGGTCAACCTCGACGTGCATCTTGATGGGCAAGTAGCAGGTCCTACTGAATACCAAGATAGAATTCTTTCTCCCGTTAGTGATCGGGTTATATGTCCTATGCGGTTACTGGCAGATGTGATCATAAGTCTTTGGCTAAAGCATTGGAGCTAGTTGTATTGGATACACGAGAGCTTGATGATCTCGATTTTCATTAACGCATGCATAGAGTCAAGTACATATAGGGTTTGACTGACCGTGACCCTATAACTTGATCGGGACATTTGAAAGAATGGTTTATACGTATACTGGTATTCACGACAAAATGGTTCTTGAATGATCCCATCATTCGTTCTCGATTAAGTGCAGTGTAGGCGCCAGTGGCTGTGGTGCTACTACTCTTTGGTTCCTCCCATTGCTGACTGAGACGAACCTACCGAGTCGCGCAATAGGATTGACGACGGAATGAATCAAGCTAATTCTCTCATTATGAATATTAGATATTGGATATCTAAATTTGGGACACTGGATGTTTAAATCGACTTATCAGATAAATTGATTTACGGCTTAATGAATTAAATATATCACTGAGTGATTAATTTAATTTATAAATATAATTATTTCTTGGAGAAATTAATTATGTTATTTTGTATTTGATATGTTTAATTAATTGGATTAATTAATCGATACAAATACATCGGAACGGAATCGTAGTTTATCTGTTTGGACTCACCGGAGTCCGAAACGAACCGAACTCATCCGTTTCTGCATGGTAGCCGCCCCCTTAGTTCCACCCACTTTCCTCTTGTCTTGTTGTTTTCATTTTATATGAAAAAGATGACTTTGTGGGGTTTGATCTCATGTGACATGAGTTGTTCATAAGAGGGTGGAATAAGAATAAAAGGAGGAAGACTTCTTATCTCTCCCACATAATTTCCAACGTGAGACAAGCCTTTCAAGAGAGTGAGAAAAACTTCTTCATCTTGTTCTTCTTCTTTATGTGTTCTTGAGAGTTTTCTTAGAGAAAAATATCAAGAGATAAAATTGAGAGATAAATTATACACTTAGAGTGCTATAATCAAAAAGCTTCATCACTTGATTCTAGCCGTAACCTTAGAGGTTAATTGGGTGTTGTCATTCCGGTCGTTTCTCCGGCGCGTGGCAAGTAGAGACACGGTGCTTTCGGCGTTGGATCGTTTAAGAGCTTGGAGTGGATTGGATTCGTAGAGATCAATTAAAGCTTGGGGAATAGCTCAAGAGAAGGTTACCATTTAATCAACGGACTTCAAGGGTGAGTTTCTTATAACTCTTGTTTTTCGTTTATATATTCGTATATACGTAGCTCGATCGATCCTCGTAGGGATTCAGATCGAATTAATTTTCATTTTACCGCTTCCGCTGGGCCTTCATTTTAGGCACCGAATCCCAACACACGAGACATAGTTCGTGAGGCTAATTAGGTACATCGTCCCACGTATATTCTGGATTCCGTATACGGGGTGGACATGTGCACGGACACATTTCCGGATCGGGTGTACTGTGACGTCCGTCTTGAGCCATACTATTTTTAGTCGTTCATATGTGGACAGTTTAGACTGACTGTTTTATACGCCTGCGGGGTATATTCAGTAGTCAGTTAGTTATTTGAGATCTGTATGTATATAAATTGTATAATGCCGTGAGAATTATTATCATGTATAGCTGACCCTGTGGTTTGGGCGAAATACTTGTATTTCAGGACGAGGAAAGGGCAAGGCACCGGAAGAACACGATGGTGGTGGAGGATTTGAAGGATGCTAATTCGAGGGCGATGTTCGGTTATGTCTTATTGTGATTTTCAGTTTTATTTTGTGTCGGATGAATGTATTATAATTTGTAAGGTATTGCCCATCGTCATATGGTCTGTACCGAACTTGGATCCTATGTATGATTGCCCAAATTAAGACATGTATAATTTATACTCCACATCGGGGTTTTGATTAATATTGTGGTACGGTGCCACGTTGTCGGGATATAAAGTTCATGTTGTGATGTCGCCTGGTGGGTCCCAGTGGGAGTCCACGGCACTGTGATAGCCATTGTTTTCGGGTTGTTACTGAAGATGGTATCGGAGAGTGTGTTTTCTTTTGAGTCATTGTAGAATCGAATTAGCATCAAGAAACCTTCGTGCCACATGTAACCTGTGCATGCGCCTGACCCGTCGAATACGGTATGTTTCTCATGAGCCATGATTTAATTACTAGCATAATATTGATGATGTATTGATCTCTTTACTGATCTTGGCATCTTGATAACGTGTAGTAAGATTCATCTGTTTGATTTTCTGAGGAAAACCTAAATTGATTATGTGATTGGAACGGGTTCGACTTGATGTTGATATGATATTGAGTGTGTAGCACCCGCGGTGCCAGTAGTTCATTACGAACTGTTTTTATTGGATATGTAATTCCTTGTTACTATTAACTTAGCATGAATTATGATTGATAACTTGAACTGTACTTATGATTTGATTCTTTCAGTATGGAAATAAATCTGAGAGGTCATGTCAGAGGGGGACGAGGTCGCGGAAGGGGCCGAATCCCGATACCTCGAGCCAACATGCGCGAGAATGTGGAGCAGAGTTCCGCAGGCAGGGATTCGCCTTCTAGGGACCAATCGCATCAGACTGGAGAGAATGCGCATGCCGATACTTATGCTGTGATGCAGGGCATGATGGCCCAGATGACCCAAATGGGTCGGCTGATGGAATCTATGCAGAGGAATAGTACTGGTCAACAGCAGGGGCAGCAGCCTCCGCCTCCGGTGCCTGGCGGGAACGTGAGCCGGATTATTAGCGACATATCATGATAGTGACCTCCAACTTTTGAAGGCTCATCTGAGCCTGCTGACATTGTATACTGGATAGAGCATTTCGAGAAACTGTTCGAGATGGTGGAGTGCCCAGAGGAGAATCGAGTTGCTGTGGCAGCCTACTACCTTAGTAAGAGTGCCCATACTTGGTGGCTTTCTGTGAGGCCTGCTGATGGCGCGAGTACTTGGGAATAATTCAAGAATCTTATGCTAGATCGTTACTATCCTGCACCCCTCCGTGAGGCCAAACTGTCCAAATTGCTGAACCCCGATCCATCTAAGGATGGGGATGTGTTAACTATTGCCGAGAAATTCCATGCACTTCTCCCTTTTGCTACGTCAGTTGTCCGTTCGGAAGCTGATAAGATCAAATATTTTCTCAAGAGGCTTAAACCCCGGATGAGGATGCAACTGCTTAACCACCACTGTGCGACCTTACCAGAATTTATCGAGAAAGCTCTGGAATATGAACTTACTGTGAAGGAGATTTACAAGAAGCAACCTCAGTTTTCCAACAAGATATCCAGGAACCAGGCCCAGGCAGAAAGTAACCGGGGGTGTTCAAGAAGCCCCAATCACTACCAAATCCTTCTGAATGGCCACCTATGGCGCCGAAGCCGACCGGAATACACTCTCGGGCAATCAGCTCATCTGTCATGTGTTATAACTGTGGGGACCAGGGACATATCAGCTCCAAGTGTCCGAAGCCGGCCATTGCCTGTCACACTTGTGGAAAGAACGGACATCATGCTCGCTATTGCAGGAGTGGACCCGGGCGTGCTCCAGTAGCATCTCTTACTCCAGTACAGTCTTCTGTCCAGGACCGTGTTCCTCCGTCCGCTTCTTACCAGACTACATGGGCAAACAAAGGGATAGGCCGTGGAAATCAAGCTGGTACACCTGGTACCGTAGTTGTAAAACCCAGAGTCTATGAGATGAAGAAAGCCGATGATCCCGAAGCCAACATGATTGTAGGTACTCTCGAGATCCACTCTCAGCCCGTTTGTGTTCTTTTTGATACTGGTGCTTCACACTCCTTTTTGTCTACTTCTTGTTTGAGTCGTTTGCAATTGGATCATGTTACCGATTATGAGCCTTATGTAATTGGTCTACCCGATGGTAATTATTGGGAATCGTGAAGTACAGAACTGCCTGATTCGCATGAACGACCATGAGTGGTTGTCCGACTTGATTGTGGTTGATTTACCTAAATATGATGTAATATTGGGTATCGACTGGATGGATCGTCATGATGCCGTGCTTAGCATCCGTAAGCGAATAGTGAACGTCACATATGATGATGGCATTGAGTGTATTTTTCAGGGTGATAATCCCAGTCATTCTGGGAGAGTCAACAGCGCTATAAAGGCGGTGAAATTACTGAACCAGGGATGTGTTGGCTATTAGTGTTACATGACCAAGACAACTGACTGACCAGTCGAGTTGGTTGATATTCCGGTAGTTCGAGACTATCCAGATGTATTTCCAGAAGAGCTTCCAGGACTACCCCCATAGCGAGAGGTAGAATTCACCATCGAGTTGGAGCCAGGGACATCCCGGATTTCAAAAGCACCGTATCGTATGGACCCGACTGAGATGCAGGAGTTAAAGAGACATCTTGGGGAGTTAACTGAGAAAGGCTATGTTCGACCCAGTGCGTCCCCTTGCGGAGCGCCGGTGTTATTCGTACGGAAGAAAGACGGTCGTTTCGTTTGTGTATTGATTACCGTGAGCTGAATAAAGTAACAATCAAGAACAAATATCCTTTACCTCGTATCGATGATTTGTTGGATCAGCTCCAAGGAGCCACTGTATTTTCCAAGATCGACTTGAGATCCGGGTACCACCCATTGCGGATTCGAGAGTCTGACATTCCGAAGACAGGTTTTCGCACTTGCTATGGGCATTATGAGTTTGTTGTCATGCTATTCGGACTGACTAATGCACCGGCAGTATTCATGGAATTGATGAATCGGGTTTTTATTAATTATCTGGATTGTTTTGTAGTCATTTTTATTGACGACATTTTGATCTACTCTCGTAACCATGAAGAGCATGAGCGTCACCTCCGCCAGGTTCTCGATGCGTTAAGGTGAGAACAACTCTATGGAAAATTTTCTAAAAGTGAACTCTGGATGCCTAAAGTTATTTTTCTGGGACATGTAATATCAGCAGATGGAGTGAGAGTAGACCCACAGAAGACAGAATCCATCCGAGACTGGCTACCTCTGAAGAACGTGAAGGAAGTTCGTAGTTATTTGGGTCTAGCAGGCTATTACCGACGATTCATGGAAGGTTTTCCAAAATTGCTCAACCGATGACTAATCTGTTGAGTAAAGATAAGAAATACTTGTGGTCGGAAGCATGTCAGCAAAATTTTGATGAACTAAAGAGTCGATTAATTCCAGCACATGTTTTGGTTCTACCTAGAGGAACTGAAGGATTCGTGGTATATGGCGATGCGTCGAGACAGGGCCTTGGCTGCGTATTAATGCAGAATGGGAAAGTGATCACCTATGCATCTAGACAGTTGCGACCTTACGATGTCAACTACCCGACTCATGATTTGGAGTTAGCAGCTGTAGTGTTTGCTTTAAAAATCTGGCGCCACTATCTGTATGGAGTTACCTGTCAGATTTTTACGGATCACAAGAGCCTGAAGTATATTTTTACTTAGAAGGAGTTGAATATGAGATAGATGATGTGGTTAGAGCTAATCAAAGACTATGATATCGAGATCCTTTATCATCCGGGCAAGGCAAACGTGGTTGCCGATACCTTGAGCCGTAAGACAATACAGGAGCAGATACTTGCCCGTCTAACTGCCCAGAGGGAATTGCAGTTAGAGGTCATGAGGCCGGATATTGAGGTCTGGTTACAGCGCATTCAGGGACAACTTCGTACGCTTGAGATTTCATCGTCCATTAATGAGATAATCAGGACAAAATAGATCAGGGACCCGTTCTTATCAAGAATTCGGGGAGAAATAGATCAGGAGAAAGCCCCTGGATTTGTAGTTCATGAGGACGGACGAATACACTTCAAAAATAGAGTATGTATACCGGCAGATGAAGAGTTAAAGAACACTATTCTGAAGGAATCTCATGCTACCCTGTATTCCATACACCTGGGGTCGAACAAAATGTATAAGGATTTGAAGCCGTATTATTGGTGGAGTAACATGAAACGGGAGATTGCAGAATTCGTTTCGAGGTGTTTGACCTGTCAGCAGGTTCAGATTGAGCATCAGCGACCAGCAGGCGTGTTGAGATCACTCCCGATCCCCGAGTGTAAGTGGGAAGATATATCGATGGATTTTATTATTAGCTTGTCGACGAGCCATCGAGGAATGAATACAATTTGGGTGATTGTGGATTGACTGACTAAATCAGCCCACTTCATGGAGATTAAGGATATATGGGGCCCTGAGAGATTGGCACAGATGTTCATCAAAGAGATTGTGAGACTGCATGGTACCTCTAAGAGTATTGTATCAGATCGTGATGGACGATTCGTGTCACACTTCTGGAAGGCGGTTCATCGTGCGATGGGTACACAATTAAACTTCAGTACGGATTTTCATCCTCAGACCGATGGTCAGTCTGAGAGGACTATTCAAACTCTGGAGGTTATGTTGAGGGCATGTGCTCTCGATTGGAAGTACGACTAGGAAGCCCAACTACCGTTGGTAGAATTCACATATAATAACAGATGGCACGCCTTGATCAAGATGGCACCTTATGAGGCATCGTATGGTCGTCGTTGTAGGTCCCCTTTGTGTTGGGATGACTTGTCTGAATCCATTGTTACGGAGCCTGATATGTTATTAGCAGCCCGCGAAAAGATTACCCTGATCAAGAGTCGTCTATTAACGGCCCAAAACCGCCAGAAATCATATGCAGATAATCGTCAATGACCACTCGAGTTTGAGGTTGGTGATCATGTACTACTCAAAGTGTCTCCTACTCGAGGTGTTTTCCGATTCGGGAAGAGGGGCAAGCTGAGCCCAAGGTATATTGGTCTATTTGAGATCCTGGAACGATTAGGCGACCTAGCCTATCGTTTGGCGTTACCACCAGCCTTAAGCTGGATTCACAACGTATTCCATGTATCTCAGTTGAGGAAGTATGTTTCTGACCCGAGCCACATTATTCAATTCGACGAGGTCGTGATAGCCGATGACCATTCATATGAGGAGCGTCCTATGCGGATACTTGAGAGGAGAGTCAAACAGTTGAGGAACAAGGTGATTCCCTTATTAAAGATTCAGTGGTCGAGACACGGAGTCGAGGAAGCTACGTGTGATACTGAGGATAGTATGCGAGAGAGATACCCCAAGATGTTTACCCCTTAGTTTCGGGGACGAAACTCCTTTTAAGGGGGGGAGTATGTAATACCCTCGCCTTTACTATTGTATTTTCCGATTTAAATCGAGCATTGTCATACCATATATGTGTTTCTTGTAATAAATATATGGATGAGTTCTGTTAAATTGAATGGTTGATCTTAGTCATTCACACTATTGTTGTTTATTAGATGATTAGTGGGAATTTCATTTTAACTGTTGATGTTGCTCTTAACGTGTGTTAGCACACTTAGCTTATGTACGCTATATAAGTTGAATTACGTACGTAATCTTTTCATGTTAACGTACGTAATGCAGGGGATCTTTCAGCAGATCACCTTTCGGCGGATGGGGCCGAGTGTGTAGGTGTTGGTCGGAAGTCGATCGCGACAGCCAAATCAACGGTTGCTACGTACGTAATGGCTATATCTTTACGTACATAGCGTTATGTGTATTTTAAGTCAGAAACATCTGGCAAAATGGCTACGTGCGTAATGTTCATAAGATTACGTACGTAATGCTTTAACGTACGTTAATCCCTCTTTATAACGTACGTAATGTTAATTTTGGGTTATAAAAGTTTGAGTTGCCTTTCATTTCTACATGAACTTTTTCCATCCTCCCTCCATCAAAACCAATTCCCTGCTCCCTTAAACCATATTCTTGCCTTCCAATCTCGTATTAGAGCTACAACACTTGGATTATAGCTTGGTAACTAGAAGATAGGAGTGTGTTCTTGGAAGATTTGGTGCCATTTTTCATTCCTTTTCTTGAGGTTGGTTATCTTAATCTTGTTGTTCATATGATTATTGATGTTAGTAGTAGAATAACTTAATAAATCATAATGAGCATGGAAGTTATTTACAAATTTAGTTAGGATCATGATATTATTGTTAGAACCATTCCTTGAAGGATTAATGAAGTTGTAGAATAACATGTTCAATATAGAACCCTTATATAATCATGTTAGAATCAAGAGGTTATAGTTATGAATGTGTTCTTAATGGTTAGTATGATTTCATGATGTTATAATCATGTATTGGATAAAGTTTAGCAATTCATTGAGGAGAACTTGATGATATCTTTAGAGTTTCAAAAACCCTCAGTGAAGTAATTATGTTTTGAATAAACTCTTAAGGGATGATGATAGATGGTGAAGAACACAAATATAGCAAGTATATATGTTCAAGGTAATCGGCTGTGTGGATGACTCTTGAAGGTGTTGATCACTACATTAATATGTTGATGATGTTCTTAGTTTACTAAAAACTTAAACTTATGATTTCATATCTGAATCGGTTTTAATGTAATCATTGGTAAGATAATGAAGAATGTAATTAAACACAAACTTTTAACATAATCGGAAGTGTCGATGATTTAAGAGTATGTTTTCACAATGTTACATTGGTAATATTCTAGACTTCAAATGTTTGACATTAATGTTAGAATATGTGAACAAATCTAATAAACTCGATACACGATACTTCATAATTGGAACATTAGAATGATCGACATGATAGTAAAACAATTCGAGTAAAATTACGAATATTATTTCTATGGATTAATACCATTATTGTACGAATGTGTTGTTAAATGAATTACGTTTCCTTCAATGTTGCTTGTTCAAGCGAGTATTGTTAGACGAAGATACCGTTCGTTTGTTCATTCGAAGAGGGATTATTCATCTGCAAAATTGAGGTAAGTTGTCTTGCTTGGTTATAATGGTGGTTGAATTCTTGTGATCATTGTGCATTTCGTGTATATGAAGTGTCCTTTGAATCTATGATTCATGATATGGTTATGTCCTTGATTATTTGTGGCGGGATGGTACTCCCAAGTTTACCATTCTAGTCACCGTTGGTTTCGTTGAGCTTTGTTGTCACTTCGGTGAATTGTTCGATTCCTTTATAAAGGTGTAATTCGTTGAGTTTCGTTGTCATGTTGCATCGTGACATCTCTGCAGTCATATTTGCGTGTCGATTGGTTATGTGTAGGATTTTTAGCCGGGCACTTGATGATCGTGCGTGGATGTTTCCACATTTGATCATGCACACGAAACGTAGTTCGTGGGGCTAATTAGGTACATCGTCCGACGTATATTCTGGATTCCGTATACGGGGTGGACATGTGCACATACACATTTCTGGATCGGGCGTACTATGACGTCCATCTTGAGCCATACTAGTTTTAGTCATTCGTATGTTCATATATGTTCGACAGTTGGGACTGACTGTTTTATACGCCTGCGGGGTATATTTAGTAGTCGGTTAATTCTTTGAGATCTGTATGTATATGAATTGTGTAATGCCATGAGAATTATTATCATGTATGGTTGACCGTGTGGTTTGGGCGAAATACTTGTATTTCAGGATGAGGAAAGGGCAAGGCACAGGAAGAACACGATGGTGGCGGAGGATTTGAAGGATGCTAATTCAAGGGGCCCGAGTCTTTTGATGTTCGGTTATGTCTTATTGTGAATTTCATTTTTATTTTGTGTCGGATGAATGTATTTTAATTTTTAAGGTATTGCCCATCGTCATATGGTCTATACAGAACATGGATCCTGTGTACGATTGCCCAAATTAAGACATGTATAATTTATACTCCACATCGGGGTTTTGATTAATATTGTGGTACGGTGCCACGTTGTCGGGATATAAAGTTCATGTTGTGATGTTGCCTGGTGAGTCCCGGTTGGGGTCCATGGCACTATGATAGCCATTGTTTTCAGGCTGTTACATAACAAACAGCAAAGGAGGTCGTGATTACCACTTTAAAAGCATTAAACAACATCGAGAGAAATTTTTTCAGATTTGAACAGATCGAATTTGCAGAAAAAGAAGCCATTGAGTCACCATCTGAATTTTTCACCATAAAAATTAGAAAATCAATTCCAGTAAGAAAGAAAGATAACATTGTTGGGAATATGCCCTCGAATGCCACTCAGAGGATGAGAGAGTGAGAGCATTGTATTGAAATTATGAACTTTAATTATATAAGGCATTTATTATTACTATATCATTGTGTATCACTGGCATCGTGATTTGGTATATAAAATAATATTCCTGCCATTCGAGAGTAAATAATCCATTCCTTATGTAGATAAGGAAATAGTCACTGAAAGTATTTAAGGCTCGAATGCTTAATTGGTTCACAAGTCGATAAAACTTAACTAGGCAGTAAGTTTAGACAAGACTTGTATAACGTGTACTTTGACATGTAGAGTGCCTGTCTTTACTAAAGCTTAGTGTAAGCACACGTTAGAGTATGCTAATGAGATTAGTATAGTCGAACACGACTCACCTCGATTTGGTCACATGGATATCACTCAGGGATTGTCAATGATTGAATCGAAGGTTGTGATAGGTATACATGAACCTTTGACTTGAGGTTTTAGTAGGAGATGTGCTTGTGTCGACATTAGGTTAGTTACTAGAGTAGTTCGATCTAATCACTGGTTGGTGGGGGCAACCTCAAAATGCAACTTAGTGGGCAAGTAGCAGTCTCTACTGAACAGGTAAATGTCATATGCGGTTAATGACAAATGAGATCATTAGTTTTTGGCCAAAGCAGTTAGAGCTAGTTGTATTTGATACATGAGAGCTTGGTGATCTCAGTTTAATAAATACATAGAGTCAAGTTAAAAAATGGTTTGACTTCACTGTGACCCTAATACTTGACCGGGATATATGATTAAAGGGTTTATACGTATACAGTATTCACGACATAATAGTTTTGGAATGATCTGATCATTCGATCTTAGTTGGGTTACGGTATGGAGCACTACACTGGCTAAGTGTTACCCGTACTCCTTGTTTCCTCCCATTACGGACTAAGATGGGCCTATGGAGTCGCGCACAAGGATATTTGATGGATAAAATATGTATTTGTTATCCTTCATTAATATTGGATATTGGATATCTAATTTGATTTATTTGATAAATCATGCGGTCTTCTGAATAGAAATTAATTACTGGGTGATTAATTTAAGTCACAAATAATTATTTTTTGGAAATAAATTAGTATAATTTTATATATGATAAAGTTAATTAATTGGATTAATTAATTAAGTATAAATACATTTGAGATAAAATGAAGTGTACTTAACGAACTAGACATGCGAACATCCGGTACACGGACCGAGTGCCTCGGCTCATTTTCTCACCTACAACAAAGTCCCCCCTCCCCCAAATCTCATGTTTGGAATGTGTTGTGTGGGGTGTGTTAGTCTTATTTTATAAGTTGAGGATAAATGGATGAGATTTGGAATCTCATTATTTGATCTCATTTTGTATTATAAATGAGAAAGTCTTTCACACCATCAACAAAGTTGAAAAACACATACACACATTAAAAAATCTGCTGCTGGCCGTGAGGTTTTAGTGAGAGGAAGAAATTTTTTTCTTCTACTTTCTTGTTCATCTTTGATAGAAAAGAAGAAAAGAGAATAAAAATAATATATCAATTTTTAGCCTTGTTCTTCAAGAATGAATTGATATAATTTTCCGATCAACCCGACGTGTGAAAACATAGAGACACTCGGTATATTCAGTGTTTGATCATTCATCAATTTTGAATAAATTGTATTCATGTTCGTGTTGGTGACCGGAAACGATCAAAGCTTGGCTCGGGATTTTTTCATCAAGAAAAAATTATCAAAGGGCTACGAGAGTATGAATTATTTAATTCTTATCTTCGTCAATTTCATAAATTCATTTATACGATGCTTGATCGATCTATTTTAGGGGTTTGGTTTTATCCGGTTTGACCAGTTTATTTTTCCGCTGCGTAGTTCGATTTTAATCACCAAATACGAACAGTGCTATCGGAGCGAGGTCTGTAACATCCCAAAAACCATCTGGGAATATTACAGTGCCATGGGCCCCGCGCCGGAACTCACCAGGCTAAAACTCATTTTCGCAAACATTTCAAATACGCCAAAGAGGCAAAGATGGTAATATTTTATATACTCAAATATTTTTCAAAATATAGTTCTCAAATACCGTCATAAAATATCAATTGAAAGTACAAGGCGAAAACGCCAAAACCCAATAGTTTCAAAATGTACATTAAGCCACCCCTTATACGTACCGATAAAATAGTTTAGGAAAAAAGCGTTTAACGAAATAACTCAAATTTACGAAATATCCAAAAAGGCCATTTTAAAATTATACACGATTTGGTAAAAATACCGGAAAGTCATTTTGAAATACACACGCAGCGGATAAAAACACAGTTCAAAATATACATTTGCAGCGAAAATAGAACAACCAGAAAAGAATACTCGATTCTTCAAATACATGCCACAGCCAGTATCATCCGTGAAGCTCATCTCTTCACGACCGCTACTAGCTCGATCTCCGAGTACCTAAAAATAAAGCCCACGACGGGGTCAGCCACAATACTTAACAATGATATCGATCACATCATCATAAATAATTACATACCAATGTAATAACAAAGTAACAATACTACCAATGTAATCTTACCGTCATAACCCTACCACCTCATATACAATCCATACCAAGTCAATCATTACCATAATCCACATTTCGCATTCTCAAATGACGAAATAAACTCAACTACAACCATTGGTACTGTATTTAGACAATACGAAGAATCCTCAAAACATCATCATAACTCATAAGTGTAGAATGAACCATCTGTGCCAAATCTTATCCGTCGGATTGCACCATCAAATATCAATCTGGATAAAAACCAATAACACACAAAACAATGGCAACAATTCCCGAAACATCGACCTACAATCCAAACGATCATACGATCAATAATAAAGATCAACCAATAAATCAACCGAGAATATCATTGACTTGATAAAATCCAACAAAGGATCAACGATAACCAAGAATACCATCAACATGATAAACTCCAACACGATTAACAAAGGATCAACAATAACTGAGATTACCCTCAATATGGGAAACTCCAAACACGATCAACAAAGGATCAACAATAACCGAGTATACCCTCAACATGGTAAACTCCAAATAAGATCAACAAAGGATCAACAATAATCGAGAATAACCTCAACATGGTAAACTCCAAACACGATCAACAAAGGATCAACAATAACCGAGAATACCCTCAACATGGTAAACTCCAAACACAATCAACAAAGGATCAACAATAACCGAAAATACCCTCAACATGGTAAACTCCAAACACGATCAACAAAGGATCTCAAAGAAATAACCCCGACTGTTGAACATACCCCTCGGGGGTATGAGAAACCAGTCGCAAACTGTCGAACATACCCAACCATAAATGGAGGATGAACTGTAATATCCGGATTTATTATTATGTATTTCATCTGTATTCGAACCCTGTATTATTCGGATTTTTGATCTCGATAATTGGAGTATGTTATTTTTCACATTGGTATCTTTGTACATAAGTATATCGTCATGCAAAATTTCTCATGCAAACTCGTGATAGCGCACGCTAAGAATGTAGCTTAACGCGCGCTATCAGCTACAACTAGCGCATGCTGCAAATGTAGGATTTGCATGCGTTAGGCAGTCAATTATTGAGCTAGGCGGCTAGCACATGCGCCAGTCGGGACATGGGTCTGGATAAGATTCCCGCGGATGAACCTGGACAGATTTGGAGTCAACGCTTATTAGCGTGCACTAAGAATGGTATGTACCGCGCGCTAATTAGCTAGTTTGCAGAAACTTTATATAAGGGACAACACTCCATTTTCTTCTCATTTCCTTCGAGTAAACTTCGTACTTGATAGTCCAGAGAGCATTTTATCCTCATCAAAATCACTTAGAACACATCTACTTGATCATTGGATATTGGATATTTCTTGTGATTGATCATTGAAGTGGAGTAGCACCTTGGAGTGGCATACAACCAACTGGAGTCGGATTCTACCTTTTTGGTTCAGTGATTTCGTCATTTTAAGGTATGTTAATTCTATCTCCAGCCTTAAATTCGGGTTCTAAAGAATAAGATGATCATACTAGCAAGATATTGAGTTCATTTGGTGAATTATTCAACAAACATCATGTTTAGAAGATTGGAATGTTTATGTTTATGATATTGTCGTTGGAACCTCATAGTTGGAATCTTAGTACGTCAAGTGATGAGAGGAACATTCTGAAGATGATTATCCGTATGAATTATGTTGTTATATTGATCATAAACTTGGAGATGATATCACTTTTGGTTATAAGGACTTAAGACAGAATCATCTTACATTACATCCTTTCTTATAAGCTGGAATTGTTAGTTTATCTTCATGGTTGAATCGGGATGTAATGATGATATTGGAATCTAGTACGTCGACCTTAAGAACACCAAACTCCGCATGAGAATTGTAATCAAGATGGATTATGGTGTTGTGATGATTATACGCATCCTTGTATCTCGAAGTCGTTTAATCCGTAGGATCATTTCATAAGTTATGAACATGATATGTAGACGGATAACGTACGTTAATCCCTAAGGAATTCGTAAGTTTCATCACCGATTAGATCAAGTTTGGTGCCCAGTAATGAAACTGCCATGCATGCTTAGCGTGCAGTAAGCTATGTGAATTATCGTGCACTATCGGGTATGTTTAGCGTATGCCATGATTGGAACTTAGCGTGCGTTAAGTCATCAGGCGAGCCAGTCGGCTGATCATTGAGGTACTGATCGTACATGGTTATCGTACGCTAGGACGTGTGTATTTGCATGCGCTAACAAGTAGCCTTAACGTACGCTACATAGGATGCGTAGCGTGCGTTAAGCAATCCAGACAGATTTCTTTTAAGAACTTCCGACCGTATTTTGGATTGTTAGATGTTCGTTCGACGTGCGATGAATTCTATGCTATTTCTTTTGTTAAGGTTCGAGCTTGCTATGTGATTGATTGAAGGGGCGACCTTCGAGTATTTCATTTTCGTGGAAGTATTGTTCTTGTCTTCGAATCGAGGCAAGTACTCTTATTAGAATTGTTTATATTATGACAGTTATATTGTGATTGTATTGTGTATTATGTGTTGTGATTAAATATCCACCATGCGTTGATCCGATGGGAATCATCATGGGAATCTATAGCTGTGTGCGCTGGATCGTTGGACAGGTAGTTCCACCATGCGTTGGTCCGACGGGATCATCATGGGAATCTATAGCTGTGTACGCTGGATCGATGGAATGCCATCAGTATGTTGAGACTGTTATGATGTGATATGTGTTCTTGTTATTCTCGTTGGAGAAACTTGTTATGATATAATTGTTGATTATATCACTTTTGTATGATTATTGTACTTGTACTAGCATCGTTGTGCTAACTCCCTCGGGGGTGAACATTTGTTTATGTTCAGGGTCCACGAGAGCGGGGAAACAACCACTGGAGTTGCACGACGACGAGGGTGCAGAGTGATGTTCCGGCCGGGTTTAATTATCTGTGTTTGGTTATTTTTAATAAGTACTCGAGTACATCGTCAGTTTGTGATGTTTGGATTTTGGTGATGTATTAATAATTCTTCGTTTGTATTCTCGGTATTGAACCAGAACTGTTGTATTTTATTTCAGTAATTTCATAAATTGGTATATGTTATTGTCTTTTTATTTCTTCAGCCTTGTAAATTCTTATGTAAAGGATTTACGGCGCTGTAATATTCCTGAATATATCGGGGGTGTTACAGAATATGGTATCGGAGCTAAGATTATGGATATCTTGGCCATTGGGTTAAAATAGGGGTCATATATGTCTTTTGAGGTAACCGGCCGTGAATAACTTCACTGTACTGCCTACGTCTTCGTGCGGGCGGTGGTTGTAAGTTCCTAAACTCTATCTCGTCCTTTACATGTTATATTTCTTTGTACTTGAACATTCGAACGATATTGTTTCCTGTATATTGAGTACTTATGCTTTAGTATGTTGAGAGGCGGACGTGGACGTGGTCGCGGTCACGGACGCGGACGAAGGAATGTCGAAAGAGAAGCTTCGCCTTCTAATTAGGCCAACCACAGTTCAGGCGAGCCACAGAGATCTATCAATAACGAACCGGAACCTGCTGTGCCCGAAATCATTCGTCAGGTGGTAAACCAGATGACTCAGTTCGCCCAGGTCGTGGACCGAATGCAGGTGGCGGTGGGATTATAGCAGGGAGATAGACAGCAGGGTATTCCAGACATGGGAAATCGAGGTGACCGATGGCTGCAAGAGGTGGCGAAGATGCAACCACCCAAATTCGATGGCTTTTCTGAGACTCCCACATGGGACCATTGGTTGAAAGAATTGGAGAAAAGTTTTGCCGAAATTAATTTCCCAGACGACCGGAGAGCCTCTATAGCTCAATACTTTCTGATAGGGGAAGCATTCTAGTGGTGGGAAGCCATCCGGCCTGCAGATCATGATGCTGATTGGACAGAATTTAAATTGATGATAGAAGCTCAGTACTGCCCTCGTCCTATGAGGGAAGCCAAAGTTTGAGAGTTTTTCTCCGCTCAGCCGTCAGATGAACCCGTATCCCAGACAATTAAGACATTTAACCAGCAACTGGCATTTGTTCAACATCTGGTCAGAACAGATGCAGAAATGATGATCCATTTTGATATGAGGATGAAACCAGAAATCCAGAGGTATATGTCCGGTTTTGAATGTATC
Organism: Orobanche coerulescens; assembly: GCA_033398695.1. Classification (NCBI taxonomy): domain Eukaryota; kingdom Viridiplantae; phylum Streptophyta; class Magnoliopsida; order Lamiales; family Orobanchaceae; genus Orobanche; species Orobanche coerulescens. Next base: position 101,344,263 of record CM065817.1, on the reverse strand, counting down.
ACTCTACGTCAATACCAGGATAAGGTGTTGGCATACGAAATCAAAGAAGCAGCAATGGAGAAGTTTACGGAGTCCAAGAAGCAGAAAGTCTCTGGTACTTTTACAGAGCACAAGAGCAGCGGGCCCCGCAAGGCCCAGTCATCTTTTCATTCTTTCAAGAAACCTCCGCACCCATCTAAGAGCGGAAAGAATTTCGGTCAGCAACGACGGATACAGCTAGGAGGTGCTTTAACTGTGGTCACCCAGGTCACCTTTGGAGTGATTGTTTGCGCACTCCAGTTACATGTTTTAATTGCGGACAGGAATGGCACCGTGCGATGTTTTGCAAGGATGCCACCAAGTTCAATGGAACCCGTACATCGCAGCCAGTTCAGAAGGAAACTAGTATCCAACAGACGCAGCAAAGTGTTCAGATGCCTCAGAATTTTGGCCGCGGACGAGGCAGGGGACAATGGGACCGAAAGGGGACATCGAGTGCCGGATCTGTTCCCCCACGTCTGTACGATATGAGGAGGACAGACGATCGGGATGCTGCTGTCGCATCAGGTATCGTTCAGATCCTTTCCCAGCCAGTTAGCGTTTTATTCGATACAGGATCTACGCATTCATTTATATCCTCATCTTGTGTAAATCGTTTGAATATTTATGATTTTCATTACTGTGAACCTTATGTTGTTGGTTTACCGAGTGGAGAGAGGATTGTTGGGAACTTAGAAACTAGAGATTTCCCTGTATCATTTGGAGGCAGAGAGTGGCTCTCAAATCTGATTGTGATAGAAATGCAAGGAGACAACCTGATACTCGGAGATGATTGGCATAATCGATATGGAACTATTGTAAACTATCGAAGGAGGAATATCTCCTTGATCGCTGACGATGGTTCCGAAATATTGTTTGAAGGATGGAAACCATGAAGCTCAGGAAAGTTGATCAAGGCGATGAAAGTTGTGAAATTGTTGAAACAGGGCTGTACCGGATACTGGTGTTATGCAATGAAGAAAGAAGACGAAATCTTGGAACTTTCATCCATTCCTGTTGTGAACGAGTTTCCGGATGTATTTCCTGACGAGTTACCTGGACTACCTCCACGTTGGGATGTAGAATTCACCATTGAGTTGGAACCCGGAGCTACACCAATTTCTAAGGCGTCGTATCGTATTGCACCTACTGAGATGTACGAACTGAAGAAGCAGCTAGAGAAGTTACTGGACAAAGGCTATATCCAGCCAAGAGTTTCGCCTTGGGGAGCGCTAGTTCTTTTTGTCCGAAAGAAGGATGGATCGCTTCGACTATATATTGACTATCGAGAGCTGAACAAGATGACGATTAAGAAAAAGTATCCGTTACCATGGATTGATGATCTGTTTGACCAGTTGCAAGGAGCAACAGTATTTTCTAAAATCGATCTGAGATCAGGATATCATCAGCTGAGGATTAAGGAATCTGATGTTCCGAAGTCAGCATTCAGAACTCGCTACGGACATTATGAGTTTGTAGTGATGCCGTTTGGTCTCACTAATGCACCTATTGTATTCATGCAATTGATGAACCGAGTGTTCATCGAATATTTGGATAAATTTCTGGTTGTGTTCATTGATGACATTCTAGTGTATTATAGGAGCCCGGAAGAGCATGCACAACATTTATGGATTATGATAGACCTGTTAAGAAATGAACAATTGTAAGCCAAACTTTCTAAGTGTTAATTCTGGCTAAAGGAAGTAATGTTCCTAGGCCATGTGGTATCAGCTGAAGGATTCCGAGTAGATCCTCAGAAGATCGAAGCAGTTATGGATTGGAAGCCTCCAAACAATGTAAAAGAAGTCCGGAGTTTCTTAGGACTTGCTGGATATTATCGTCGATTCGTGGAAGGATTTTCTAAAATTTCCCACCCACTTACTCGACTCCTGCTGAAAACTCAAAAGTTTGAGTGGAACGAATTGTGCCAGAATAGCTTTGATGAATTGATGAAGAGATTGACGACATCACCGATTTTAACACTTCCACAGGGGACCGGAGGATTCATAGTTTACAGTGATGCTTCGAACCAAGGACTCGGATGCGTATTGATGCAGGATGATAAGGTGATCGCTTATGCGTCACGACAGCTAAAACCTTATGAAGTGAATTACCCAACACATGATTTGGAGCTACAGCAGTAGTGTTTGCTTTGAAAATCTGGAGACATTACCTGTACAGGACTCACTGTCAGATCTTTACGGATCACAAGAGTCTCAAATACATCTTCAGTCAGAAAGAGTTGAACATGCGGCAGAAAAGATGGTTAGAGCTGATTAAGGAGTATGACTTGGAAATTTTGTATCATCGAGGAAAAGCGAATTTAGTGGCAGATGCACTTAGCCGCAAGCCTATTTCTATCAAGATGCTGGAGACTCTGACCTCCCAGCTCAGCATTCAACGAGAGATGATTAGAGAAGGAATTGAAGTGTGGTTACAAAGAGTCCAAGGACAACTGTGCGTGATGGAATTAACTTCATCATTAACCGAAGAAATCAAATCTAGACAGGCAAATGATCCTCTGATGATTCGGTTACGTGATGAAGTGATCAAGGGAAAGGCCCCCGGATTCGTAATTCATGATGATGGAGTTTTAATATTTTAGAACAGATTATGCGTTCCTGATGTCGATGTTCTGAAACATACGATTATGAAGGAAGCTCACAGCTCGCCCTATTCTATCCACCCAGGCACCAGTAAGATGTATAAGGACTTGAAGCAGAATTTCTGGTGGGGCAACATGAAGAAAGATGTAACAGACTATGTTTCGAAATGCTTGACTTGTCATCAGGTTAAGATCAAGCATCAACGACCTTCCGGAATGTTGAAGCCGCTCCCAATTCTTGAATGGAAGTGGGAGGACATATCGATGGACTTTATCACTAGTATGCCGAGAACCAAGACAGGAATGAACATGATTTGAGTGATAGTTGATCCTTTAACCAAGTTAGCTCATTTTCTAGGCATTAATGACATGTGGGGACCAGAGAGGTTGGCACGAGTATTTATTTCAGAGATAGTTCGACTGCATGGTATGCCGAAGACCATTATTTTTTATCTAGACGGCCGTTTTGTGTCTCACTTTTGGAAAACAGTTCATAAGGCCTTGGGGACCTAATTGAACTTCAGCACAGATTATCACCCGCAGACTGACGGACAATCCGAGAGGACCATTCAAACGGTGGAAGACATGCTAAGGGACTGTGCCTTAGATTGGTCAAACGATTGGGAAATTCATATACCGTTGATTGAATTTACCTACAACAATAGTTGGCATGCTTCCATTAAGATGGCACCGTTTGAGGCATTATACGGGAGGAGATGCAGATCGCCCCTATGTTGGGACGATTCATCAGACTTGATCGGGACAGAACCAGAGTTGATCGTACAGACTCGAGAGAAGATAGCCTTGATTCGTGAAAGGCTATTGACCGCCCAGAGTAGACAGAAATCTTATGCAGACGTACGTCGTCGCCCATTGGAGTTTAATACTGGAGACCACTTACTTTTAAAGGTTTCTCCTACTCGGGGAATCTTTCGTTTTGGAAGGAAGGGAAAGCTGAGTCCGAGATATATCGGACCATTCAAGATCCTTGAGAGAGTTGGAGAGTTGGCATACAGATTGGCATTGCCGCCGTCGTTGAGCCATGTTCATAACGTGTTCCACATATCCCAGTTACGGAGATATATACCGGATCCTAGTCATGTCATTGATTTCAGTGAAATCGAAGTCGCTCAGGATGGGATGTTTGAAGAAAGACCGGTCAGGATACTCGAGAGTCGAGTTAAGCAGTTGAGAAACAAACCAATCACTTTGGTCAAAGTTCAGTGCTCACGCCACGGAGTGGAAGAAGCCACTTGGGAAACGGAAGATAACATGAGGTCCAGATATCCAGAGTTATTTTCGTCTTGAGTTTCAGGACGAAACTCCTTTTTAGTAGGAGAGTATGTAATATCCGAATTTATTATTATGTATTTCATCTGTATTCAAACCCTGTATTATTCGGATTTGTGATCTCGATAATTGGAGTATGTTATTTCTCACATTGGTATCTTTGTACATAAGTATATCGTCATGCAGAATTTCTCATGCAAACTCGTGATAGCGCACGCTAAGAATGTAGCTTAACGCGCGCTATCGGCTACAACTAGCGCATGCTACGAATGTAGGATTTGTGTGCGTTAGGCAGTCAATTATTGAGCTAGGCGGCTAGCACATGTGCCAACTGGGACATGGGTCCGGATAAGATTCCCGCGGATGAACCTAGACAGATTTGGAGTCAACGCTTATTAGCGTGCGCTAAGAATGGTATGTAGTGCGCGCTAATTAGCTAGTGTGCGGAAACTTTATATAAGGGACAACACTCCATTTTCTTCTCATTTCCTTCGAGTAACTTTCGTACTTGATAGTCCAGAGAGCATTTTATCCTCCTCAAAAACACTTAGAACACATCTACTTGATCATTGGATATTGGATATTTCTTGTGATTGATCATTGAAGTGGAGTAGCACCTTGGAGTGGCATACAACCAACCGGAGTCGGATTCTACCTTTTTGGTTCAGTGATTTCGTCATATAAAGGTATGTTAATTCTATCTCCAGCCTTAAATTCGGGTTCTAAAGAATAAGATGACCATACTAGCAAGATATTGAGTTCCTTTGGTGAATTATTCAACAAACATCATGTTTAGAAGATTGGAATGTTTATGTTTATGATATTGTCGTTGGAACCTCATAGTTGGAATCTTAGTACGTCAAGTGATGAGAGGAACATTCTGAAGATGATTATCCGTATGAATTATGTTGTTATATTGATCATAAACTTGGAGATGATATCACTTTTGGTTATAAGGACTTAAGAAAGAATCATCTTAGATTACATCCTTTCTTACAAGCTGGAATTGTTAGTTTATCTTCATGGTTGAATCGGTATGTAATGATGATATTGGAATCTAGTATGTCGACCTTAAGAACACCAAACTCCGCATGAGAATTGTAATCAAGATGGATTATGGTGTTGCGATGATTATACGTATCCTTGTATCTCGAAGTCGTTTAATCTGTAAGATCATTTCATAAGTTATGAACACGATATGTATATGGATAACATACGTTAATCCCTAAGGAATTCATAAGTTTCATCACCGATTAGATCAAGTTTGCTGCCCAGTAATGAAACTGCCATGCACGCTTAGCGTGCGCTAAGCTATGTGAAATAACGTGCGCTATCGGGTATGTTTAGCGTACGCCACGATTGGAACTTAGCGTGCGTTAAGTCATCAGGGGAGTCAGTCGGCTGATCACTGAGGTACTGACCGTACATGGTAAGAGTACGCTAGGTTGTGTGTATTTGCGTGCGCTAACAAGTAGCCTTAACATACTCTTCATAGGATGCATAGCGTGCGTTAAGCAATCCAGACAGATTTCTTTTAAGAACTTCTGACCGTATTTTGGATTGTTAGATGTTCGTTCGACGTGAGATGAATTCTATGCTATTTCTTTTGTTAAGGTTCGAGCTTGCTATGTGATTGATTGAAGGGGCGACCTTCGAGTATTTTATTTTCGTGGAAGTATTGTTCTTGTCTTCGAATCGAGGCAAGTACTCTAATTATAATTGTTTATATTACGACAGTTATATTGTGATTGTATTGTGTATTATGTGTTGTGATTAAATATCCACCATGCGTTTATCCGACGGGAATCATCATGGGAATCTATAGCTGTGTGCGCTGGATCGTTGGATAGGTAGTTCCTCCATGCATTGGTCTGACGGGATCATCATGGGAATCTATAGCTGTGTACGCTGGATCGTTGGAATGCCATCAGTATGTTGAGACTGTTATGATGTGATATGTGTTGTTGTTATTTCTCGTTGGAGAAACTTGTTATGATATAATTGTTGATTATATCACTGTTGTATGATTATTGTACTTGTACTAGCATCGTTGTGCTAACCCCCTCGGGGGTGAACATTTGTTTATGTTCAGGGTCCAGGAGAGCGGGGAAACAACCACTGGAGTTGCACGACGACGAGGGTGCAGAGTGATGTTCCGGCCGAGTTTAATTGTCTGTGTTTGGTTATTTTTAATAAGTACTCGAGTACGTCGTCAGTTTGTGATGTTTGGATTTTGGTGATGTATTAATAATTCTTCGTTTAGATATTTGTATTCTCGGTATTGAACCAGAACTGTTGTGTTTTATTTCAGTAATTTCATAAATTGGTATCTGTTATTGCCTTTTTATTTCTTCAGCCTTGTAAATTCTTATGTAAAGAATTTACGGCGCTGTAATATTCCTGAATATATTGGGGGTGTTACCTGAACGACAATCAATATGGCTCAAGGATGGATGTCCCAGTACGCCCGGTCCGAAAATGTGACCGTGCACATGTCCACCCCGTATACGGACTCCAAGATATACGTGGGACATGGACCTAATTAGCCTCACAAACTGCGTCTCGTGTGCACAGTCCAATGTGGAAATATCAACACATGACCATATGTGCCTCGCTAAAAATCCTACATAATAACCAATCGGCATGCAGATATGACTCAAGATATGTCACGATACAACATGACAACGAAACTCAAAGAATCACATATCCAATGAGGATCAAAAGACTCACCAAAGTGAAAAATGATAACTGACAATGAAAAGTCGACACGACCAATAAATATCCAAAACAACAATCCTGGAATCATCATCCCCCGATGAATGATCAACACGATCAACGATCTCAATACAACAGTCCTGGGATCAACATCCCTCAACGAAACAATCAATATGTATCCCATTATACGAAACATAAACATACAACATATACAACAATTCACCAGAATAATTATCCTCATAACTGAACAATACTTACATTCCTCAAAGCAGAAGACAATATCCTTCCCACGAACAAACAACCCTGAACGAATACACAGTTATTCGAATAATCTCGAATGAGGTACAGTCCATTAATATGAATAAACCACCATCCCAACATCAATGTCGACACGGTAAACCATCATCGATATCCGACATTCCATATCGCAGACCAAAGATAACTCACATCTCCGTATTCAATCAAACACAACTAAATCATATACATTATGATTTAATCCAAACTAGAGCACAATATACAAACCATCATCCCGACAATTTACCTTTATAATATCATTTCTATATGAATTATAAATTAAATGAAAGCGAAAACATTCATTAAATATTATAAACTGAACAAGTATAATTTGCATCGATACCGATACAACGAAGCCATTACCAAATCCATTGCCTTTGTCTACGAGTTCCTCAGCCCCGACCAAAAGCAATCTACGAACTCTTCAACCTCAACCGCAACACAACGGTCATAATCAATGATCAATTATCACAACCTATTGCATTAATCAATTAACACACATTCGATAATAATCAACAACCGATATAACCAACCAATCAAACTCAACGGCTCAATAATACCTCGATCATATACAAAACCGAACCATATAACTCAAACAATTACGAACTCATATCCACAATACAAACCGCAAATCGACAAATCATAATTAATAATCAATATAACCGATCAACAAACCCAACGGTTCTATAATATCTCGACTAAACACAAATCCAACAATCCAAATCAATCAATCATGAACTCATAACCATAATATGATTACACAATCTGAAAATCATATCAACAATCAATTTAACCAAGTGTCTTAACATACTCGACTCCAATTTCAACTTTAAATACGAATTAACAAGGTTTCTTCTTGTTCATTTTTGTAAATTCATAGAAAACAATTTACCGGTTATTATCATGAATAATCATATTCCAAAATTATCCGTAATCTTTCCAAATTCCATCCCTTATTCATAAAATCATGACAAATATAACTCAAGAGTTCTTCAAGAATGCGAATTATCCGAATTCACGTTCATACTCAACAAAACGGCATGGCCCGATGTCTTCTAACATCTCAACAATCACCTAATTCATAATCCAAGGCACATATCATTATACCCAACAGATCAACCAAACTTTCCAAACTCATCACGAAAGCAATCAATCATCGCCATAAGCGAATAACGAAAACATTATACTTACAGGTGATTGAAGCCGATGATCAACCATGATACTAGCGCACGACTCCCATACGAAGTCTCAATACAATACCAACACACACCAATATCACAAATAGCAGTTTGAAAATATCTCAAAAAATTTTGGATCCTCAAAAACAAAATCGGTTTGACTCAAATGTCAGAAAATCATTTTCAAAAGCCACGCTACTACCGCTCCGGTAGGGCCACATAACACCCATGCCCGGGTTTCACAAAACCCAAAGCTTCAATACCATCTTTTGTAACACCCCCAAAACCATCCGGAAATACTACAGTGCCATGGGCCCCGCAGCAGAACCCACCAGGCTAACACTCATTTTCGTAAACGTTTCAAACATGCCATAGAGGCAAAGACGGTAATATTTTAAATACTCAAATATTTTCAAAATATAGTTCTCAAATACCGTCATAAAATACCAGTTGAAAGTACAAGGCGAAGACGCCAAAACTCAGTAGTTTCAAAATAAACGTTAAGCCACCCTTATACGTACCGATAAAATAGTTTAGGGAAAAATGGTTTAACGAAATAACCCAAATTTACGAAATACACAAAAAGGTCATTTTAAAGTTATACACGATTTGGTAAAAATCCCAGAAAGTCATTTTGAAATACACACGCAGCGGATAAAAACACAGTTCAAAATATACATTTGCAGCGGAAATAAAACAACCAGAAAAGAATACTCGATTCTCTAAATACATGCCGCAGCCAGTATCAACCGGGAAGTTCATCCCTTCACGACCGCTACTAGCTCGATCTCCGAGTACCCAAAAATAAAGCCCACGACGGGGTCAGCCATAATATTCAACAATGATATCGATCACATCATCATAAATAATTACATACCAATGTAATAACAAAGTAAAACCAATGTAATCTTACCGTCATAACCTTACCACCCCATATACAATCCATACCAAATCAATCCTTACCATAATCCACATTTCGCATTCTCAAATGACGAAATGAACTCAACTACAACCATCTGTACTGTATTCAAACAATACCAAGAATCCTCAAAACATTATCATAACTCGTAAGTGTAGAATGAACAAATTGTGCCAAATCCTGCCCGTCGGATTGTACCGTCAAATCTCAATCTGGATAAAAAACAATAACACACAAAATAATGATAACAATTCCCGAAACATCGACGTACAGTCCCAACGCTCATACGATCAATAATAATGATCAACCAATAACTCAACCAATAATATCATTGACATGATAAACTCCAACAAAGGATCAACGATAACTGAGAATACCATCAATATGATAAACTCCAACACGATTAACAAAAGATCAACAATAACCAAGAATACCCTCAACATGGTAAACTGCAAACACAATCAACAAAGGATCAACGATCTCAATACATCATCCCCCGATGAATGACCAACACGATCAACGATCTCAATACAACAGTCCTAGGATCAACATCCCTCAACTAAACAATCAACATGAATCCCATTATACAAAACATCAACATACAACATATACAACAATTCACCAGAATAATTATCCTCATAACTGAACAATACTTACATTAATTCAAAGCCGAAGACAATATCCTTTCCACGAACAAACAACCCTGAACGAATGCACAGTTATTCGAATAATCTAGAATGAGGTATATTCCATTAATATCAATAAACCACTGTCCCAACATCAATGTCGACACGGTAAACCATCATCGATATCCGACATTCCATATCACAGACCAAAGATAACTCACATCTCAATTTCAATCAAACACAATTAAATCATATAGATTATGATTTAATCCAAACTAGAGCACAATATACAAACCATCATCCCGAAAATTTAGATTTATATTATCATTGCTATATGAATTATAAATCAAATGAAATCGAAAACATTCATTAAATATTATACACTGAACAAGTATAACTTGCCTCTATACCGATACAATGAAGCCATTACCAAATCAATTGCCTTTTTCTACGAGTTCCTCAGCCCCGACCAAAAGCAATCTACGAACTCTTCAACCTCAACCGCAACACAAGGGTCGTAATCAACGATCAAATATCACAACCTATTGCAATAATCGATTAACACACATTCGATAATAATCAACAACCGATATAACCAACCAATCAAACTCAACGGCTCAACAATACCTCGATCATATACAAAACCGAACCATATAACTCAAACAGTTATGAACTCATATCCACAATACAAACCGTAAATCGATAAATCATAATTAATAATCAATATAACCGATCAACAAACCCAACGGTTCCACAATATCTCGATTAAACACAAATACAACAACCCAAATAAATCAATTATGAACTCATAACCATAATATGATTCCACAATCTGAAAATCATATCAACAATCAATTTAACCAAGTGTCTTAACATACTCAACTCCAATTTCAATTTTAAATACGAATTAATAAGGTTCCTTCTTGTTCATTTTCGCAAACTCATAGAAAACAATTTATCGGTTATTATCATGAATAATCGTATTCCAAAATTATTCGTAATCTTTCCAAATTCCATCCCTTATCCAAATCACGAATTATCCGCATTCACGTTCATACTCAACAAAATGGCATAACCCGATGTCTTCTAACATCTCAACAATCACCTAATTTATAATCCAAGGCATATATCATTATACTCTTCCACATACACTTCTCATAACATCAAAAATCGTAACAACACCATCATAATCAAAATTCGTATATCATTAAGACCATACAAAAACTATATCACCACTTACATGACTTGTATATTGACTTCAACAATCATCATCACTTTTTCTAGATATCAACATGCCATGTTCATATCTAAAAAAAAAAACATAAACACCTTAACAAATCTTGTCAAAATCACCCTATTTACTTCATGAAATTCTCAAAAATATGAATTAGTCCAACCATGATTCCATAATCACGTTGATAATCATATAATCCGTAACTTTAACACATAAACCAATTAGTGAAATCTCATCATCGTCTTCTTCAACACATACCTCACAAAACACAAAGAACACTATGATTCCATAATCATAAACAACATAATCAAAGACATACATCATCATATCATCATCTTCCTTAACAAAATTCCCGTGAAATACCAAGAATCATCACAACAACTCCATAAACAATCATCATACGAACTAATCATCAACAAAAATATCAAAATTAAAGAGATGATTATCCAATATACCTCTTTGAAGATGAAATACACAAGAAAACACTTCAAGAATCAACAATAGCCCCATATCTCAAGCTCCAATTCCATGCCCTCAAGCTCATAATCAAGTTAGAAGGACCAAAATCCATCTCTGAGGGTTGAAGGGCAAAAAATGAAATGAAGTTCTAAAAAAACGAAGTGACTGGCATCTCACTTATATAAACTTCCAACCATTACGTATGTAACATGCAACCATTAACGTACGTAAACACCCTTTACATACGCTATCTGACCTTGATAAGGTACGTAACGACAACCCATAGGTTACTGTCTCATTTCGCTCAATGCCTTGCGTCCGTAAGGCCCATGCCTTAACGTACATAATACAGGTGTTGAGTTTCTATAGTAACTCAGTTACGTACATAATATCCAACTCCTTACGTACACAACAATCCATTAGCGTACGTAATCATCACCTAAGAATAGTGTACGTTATCCTCAATCCAGAAACTACTGCCCTTATCAACTGATACCATTATGTACGTAACACAATAGGTATAACGCACGTAATCTTCATACTCTTAACGTACGTAACACCATCTACATAACGTACGTTAAACCATCCGTTAACTCACCTGTCCACATCCGCGCCGAAAGCTGCCGACCACGGGCCCACTGTCGGCCATAACCTGGATCATGTCTGATTCCTCTCATAACATACGTAATGCATGATACATAATATACGTTATGCTTACCAGCTTAGCGTACGTAAGTCCCTAAGCTTAGCATACGTAATGGCTTCTGCACTTAGCCAAATCGAACTGTTCCGGTCCGTCTTGTCATACTGGATATGTATACACACATACTGAATACATATACTCGTCCCAAAAATATTCTCATATGATACATCTAATACACAATATCCACAAATGCAATTATCGACCAAGTACGACAATTATACAAATACAACTGTCTCAGTCGTCAAATTATTTTATCCATACTGTATAGACACCAAGCTATGCATTATATCTCAGATAAAATAAAGAGAAAAATTTATACTGAAAATCCGGATATTACAAGGTCTATGTGACCATATATTCGATTTGTATTTGGAAAAAAAGACGCGAGATATTGAAAAAGTTAAATGTGTAAAAGATACTGACCAAAAAGTTTTGGTTCAAGATAAAGAGATAAAAGAGAGATGGAGGTCATACTTTGATACCCTATTCAATGGCCATCAAGAACAAGATATTGGGAATTTAAACATCTCCTCAAATATGGTTAATCAAAAGTTTAAGAGTAGAATTCAAAAGGGTGAAGTGACACTTGCATTGAAGAAGAAGGGGTCAAAGAAAGCAGAAGGACCAGATGGTATACCTATTGAAATTTGGAGGTGTTTGAGGGAGAGAGGAATCGAATGGGTAATTATGCTTTTCAATAAGATTTGGAGAAGCAATAAGATGCCATCAGCATAGAGGAAAAGTATTCTCGTCCCTCTGTATAAGAATAAAGGTGATGTTCAAGATTGTTCTAATTATTGCGGAATTAAACTAATCAGTCATACCATGAAGTTGTGGGAACGAGTGATTGAACAAAGGATCAGGAAATGTGTGAAGATAATAGAAAATCAGTTTGGATTTATGCCTGAAAGATCGACCATGGAAGCAATTTATCTTATCCGGCAGTTGATGGAACATTATCGAGATAAAAAGAAAGATCTACATATGGTTTTTATTGATTTAGAGAAGGCATATGATAAAGTACCAAGAGAAGTACTTTGGTGGGCCTTAGCAAAGAAGGGTGTATCACAAAAATATATTGACATTATAAAGGATATGTATGAAGGAGCTAGTACAACTGTACGTACTAATGTTGGGAGGACAGAAGAATTCCCTATTACGATTGGGGTGTTTCAAGGATCTGCTCTTAGTCCTTTTCTCTTTGCCATAGTCATGGACGAATTGACAAGAGAAATTCAAAATGACATTCCGTGGTGTATGATGTTCGCAAATGATATTGTGTTGATTGATGAAACGAAGGTTGGAGTGCAACAGAAATTGGAACTATGGAGGGATACTTTGGAAGCTCGAGGCTTTAGGCTGAGCAGAAGTAAGACTAAATATATGGAGTGTAGGTTTAGCGAAAACAGTGATAGAGAGGCCGGGATGATCACATTTGATGGGAAAGTTCATGGATCCACTTTTTTTCGGTATCTTGGATCTATTATCTAAAAGGATGGAGAGCTAGATGGCGATGTGGCTCACAGAATAAAGGCCGGGTGGTTGAAGTGGAAGAGTGCCATAGGAGTTTTATGTGATCCTGACATGCCTCATAGATTAAAGGGTAAATTTTACCGCACGGCAATTAGGCCTGTGCTGTTATATGGCACCGAGTGTTGGGCTGTAAAACAGTGTCATGTTCAAAAGATGAATGTGGCGGAGATGCGTATGCTACGATGGATGTGTGGTCATACAAACAAGGATCGACTCAGAAATGAGGTGATTAGAGAGAAGGTAAGAGTTGCGGCTATAGAAGACAAGATGATGGAGAATCGATTACGGTGGTGTGGTCATGTGAGAAGAAGACCTGTTGATGCCCCAGTGAGGAGGCTAGAAAGTTGGGGAACAAGTAATGTTGTGAAAGGAAGAGGAAGACCCAAGAAAACTTGGATAAAGATGATTGAAAATGATATGCGGTTTCTTGGAATTGGAGAAAGTATGTCGATAGAGAGGCAAATGTGGCGGGAAAGAATACGGATGGTGGATGGAATTTGATTCCTTTTTTTTCTGTATTTTTATTCCTATTTTCTTTTATTCCATGTTATCTGTTAATTTATTTTTCAGGATTTTTTTTTTCTTCTTTTTTTCTTTTTTTTTCTTTCATTCTCTTTTTTATTTGATTTTTTCTCTATTTTTTCCTCCTTTTTCTCCTTTTATGTGATTTATGTAACGATCATTGATGGTTTCAAAGTTTGATTCATGTTAGCCGACCCCAAATCATTTTTGGGAGTAAGGCTTAGATGTTGTTGTTGTTGTTGTTGTTGTTGTTGTTATTAATCTTTAATTGTTCATCTAAAAGTTTATTTTTCATGCTTTAATGTTATAATATAAATATATTTTTCTTTTGAAAATGATTTATATATTTAATATAAAAATTAAAAAATATAATTTTTGGATTCAAGACTAAAAGACGAGCCGGAAAAATGGTCGGACGTCACCACATGGGTCGCTGGAGGTCACGGATCGCCGACAAGAAGTCCGCCGAGAGCAAAGAGATACGATCGAGCGAGATGTTGGGCTGCTCGCCGTGGCCGTAGTAGTTCTCGCTGCGGGCTTGGCCCGAGCCTTGTGTTTTCCAACTCCATTTTTATATTTCGTTCAATAAATTAATTTTCCGCAAATTAAATTGGATTTAATTTGACTAAAATATAATTATTTTAATTTTATTTTTAAGGGAATTAATTTAATGAAATATTTAATTTTGTCTGGAACAAATTAATATTAATTGTGTGAATTAATTGGATTATTATAATAGGTGAATTAATTTTGTGTCAGTTGGATCAATATTTAATGTAATTGTTGCATTATTATTTGAATGGTGAAGTAGTTCATGGACTTTGTTTATTAATCTTTATTCGATGGGGTTGTAATGGCCATTTTGAGCCAATTTATTTTTTTGTAAATTTGTATAGGATGCAAATTTTATTAATGTAATAAATTAGCTGACGAAGCGCCGAGGACGAACCACCATGAAGACGAAAATTTAAGACTTGTGATTAGATTACATGTATTTTTATCGAGTCGATGATGACTCGATACTTAGAACGGTCCAAGAACTGCATTTGTTAGATTTAGATTGTGTATGTTTTCGTACTGTATGACAAACAAACAAACCGACAAACCTCGCTTATAAATAGATTAATGTGCAAAGTGTAACATATAATCGCATTAAACTCCCACGTACAAAGACTAAGTTAAAAAGATTACGAGGTCTCCTATCCCCCGTCAAACTCATGGAAAATTGAAATCTAAACCAAAATATTATTCTTCTGAGTATGTCGGGGTAATATTTTTGCGGAAGGTTGATAAATTCCTAGAGTGCATTAGATGCCTTTGGTTGTGACAAATCAAACCCCTAGAAACCGTAAGGGTTGTCGGGTGAGATTCAATTATTAGATTAATAAGAGTTGACGGTTTAGCGAGCCATAAAAAACATATAAGTGAGGGCAAGTGTGTCACGCCCCCAACATCGGGAAGGACGAGGGCGCGACGCATCGGCCGATCAATCAATCAAAATACAATAATAAATAGCGGAAGCAAAATAACAATTAGATAATATTTCAAAACAACAATCTTAGCCCGATGTTCTAAGATTCGTTATGACAAGAGCTGATAATTGAGATTACACTGTTCATAAGTTTGCAGTGGAAATTTTCCAAATACTAAATGATCCAATTTCGAAACAAAATTAACTATTACAATCTGGGATAACAACAGAAATTCTAAAAACAGAAGTCGTAAATATTGACGACAGTCTTCTATTCGGCCTCTTCCACGAAGCCTTCTTCATCCTCTGCTGTTTGCTCATTCTCTGGTTTAAAAAGGAAAATGGTGGGGTGAGACACAAGGTCTCAGTGAGTGGGTGATTGTGTGCGAGTGTGGCTCTTTCCTTTGAAAAATTTTAAGTGATGCTTGATTTCATCAATTATGAAAAAGTGGTAACAATTACAAGTACGTCGTAATTTTATAAAACAATAATCATTATGTAGTTGTAATATTATAATCCTGTCCCCGTGGACGGATGTCAAGTCAAGCAGTCAGTCAATCAGTCGATCAGTCAATCCAGTTTCGAATCCTGCCGATGTGGACTTTAGATTCTAGACTCTCCTTATTACTCCTAGCAATATAGGTCGTCGCCCCAAGATTTGGACCGGCGCACCTGTAATACCCGAGATTCTAATATGTATTTAAACCTCGTGATACTGTATTTATTTCATTTTGATCTGAGTATTTTCCTCCGTATTTCATGATCCTGTGTTGTTGAGCATATGATTTCATGCATGTTGTTCATACTCCCATTTTTGTGCACTTGTAGCGCACGCTAACATCTTAGCATTAGCGCGCACTAATTGAGTTAGCTAGCGCACGCTACGTATGAGTTGTAGCACACGCTACACGTAGTCAGCATGATTGAGACATGTTGGTAGGTGAGATCAGGCCGCGGATTTTTGTTGGGATTATGTCGGGATGAACCTGGACGGCTTTCTGGGAAAGTCGAGTCAACGGTGTTTAGCACACGCAAATGTTGCGAGGCTAGTGCACGCTAAGTCTAGTACAGTGAGGTCAGTGACCCTTCATTCAGTCGTTAGCGCACGCTAAAAATAGTTGTTAGCGTACGTTAATCGTTGATTTTAGCGCACGTAAGGCTATTTAGCGTACGCTATGCCGAGACACGTCAGAGACAGCAGAATGATAACCCGTTAGCGCATGATAATTTGAAGGAGTAGCACGCACTAATAAACCTTTTCTATAAATAAGACAGCACCCTCCTTCATTTTCAGACTTCCACTTCAACCCACAACATAATTCCGCGACTTTGAGAGTTACCCTCTCCATCTTCAACCTTCATATCAGCTTCCTAACACACCATTGAAGACGAATGGGCTTTGAGGATCGATGTTCTAGCTTTTGGGCATAGAGGTCATCAAGTTATTCCAACTTATCCTTCCGTTTAAGGTATGTTACGATTCACCAAGCTAGATTTTATGTTCTTAGCTATGCTTTGAGCTTGTTTCGGAAATCATTGGACTAGTTAAAGATCTTTTGAGTCCAGCACTATATTTTGGAGATTAGAACCCGATTATACCTTGTTTTTCTTCCATTACTTAGAGTATTGATTTAGCCTCGGTGGATGAAAACCTTAGCATGTAATATCCTTAATTCGTTGGAATAATGAGCATGATTTTTGTTAGATTCTATGAATTCCTTCGATGTTCCACTGATGAAATTCATGTATGTTAGAGGAATTTGTTTTGACAATATTCTTCATGTTCATGTGGATGATGAATCGGCTATGTCATTGAACTCAACCCGTATCACCATAGTATCGTTTTCCTTGCGTAATACTTGGGCATGCTTGTCATCTTGAGTAACATTTGTGGTAAAATCATAATAGCCAAACATATGAGAATTTGGAATTTGAATCCCATATTTAAACCCAAAATCTTTAATATTTTGTAAACCCTTGAACTCATAAACATCGGCACTTCACCTCCGAAATGATCGTTCAACTCTCATGAAGTGTATTATCATTTTCGGTTCAGCTCTCATTTAGTATACTAACCATGAACCGGCCTTACGTCACTATTTTACGATTCTAATAAAAGTCGTTCGGTGATCGTACGTTAGTATCGAGTAGTATGTTAAGTTCCTTGTATCTATTTTTGAACAAGGTCCGAGCCTTGCATAGGGGTCGATCGAGGGGTGGTGGCATACGGACGCGTGGCATTCGTTGGAGTATTTTATTCTTGCCATTTTCGAGGCAAGTATCATATATTGAGTTTGGTTTATATTGGAACTTTGATCATGCATATGGATTTGTTTATGTATGAGGTTATTTTCTTTGATTTGTTATGGTAATCGTTATCAATTGTTCGTGTTGATGAACATATTGAACTGCATATGTGTATGCATGATTGCATGGTTTATATTGTAAATGATCCGAGGGGGGTCATGAGGATCTATGCTGAGGGCGCTGGATCGAATGTCCACCATGCGTTGGTCCGACGGCATCATCATGGGGATCTATGATGAGGGCACTGGATCGTTGGACGGGTTTTCCACCATGCGTTGGTCCGACGGGATCATCATGGGGATCTATACTGAGGTCGCTGGATCGTTGGATTACCCTGCATTGTGTTGATGAAATCGTGAGGATTCGCATCGTTGGATTCCGGTGACGGAAATCCGTTTTGTAAGTTTTATGATGCATTGATGATTTATGTATTATGATACTTATACTATCATTGTTTTTGCTAACCCCTTCGGGGGTGGACATTTGTTTTGATGTTCAGGTAGCCGAGGAGGGGGGAAGCAGCCACATTACAGACATGACGATGAAGTGGCTCAGTGATGTGGATTATGTTATTTTGGTTTTACGGTTATTTTCCAATACTCGAGTACGCATATGTTGTTGATGTTTTGGGGATGTTTTGTAATAATGGACTGATCTGAATTGTCGAACGGGTTTGAATTTCCTTTTATTAAAGACACTTTAGTATTATTTCTGTATTTTTCAAATTAGCCTTGTAAATTCTTAGACAACGGATTTACGGCAATGTAATTATCTCGAACATATCGGGGTGTTATAGAATATGGTATCAGAGCTAAGATTCATGGATATCTTGGCATTTGGGTTAGTTGGGTCTGTTTATGTTATTCGATTTAAGGGTCGTTTATAACATCACTACTGAGCCAGCATCGTCGTATGGACCGTGGTTGTAAGTCTCTAAATCTCAAATACTATCGTTTTATTTAATTCCTGTTTTGTGAATATTAACGGACTTTCTTTTAGAAATTTTTGCCCTGGATATTGAGTATTTGTGTTTATAGTATGTTGGGGGAGGTCTTGAACGCGGACATAGTCATGGACGCGGACGTGGTAATGTGAGACAGGAGGATTAAGCATCTACCCCATAATTATCGGCTAGTCGAACCGATTCCCATTCTGGAGGACAACAGGGATCAACAAATAATAACGCAAATCCTAATATGTCGGGAGTGATTCAACAGGTGGTTGCTCAGATAAACCAGTTTGTTCAGGTAGTTGATCGCATGCAGACGGCAATGGGACAGCAACACAACGAGGATAATCGAGGAGACAAATAGCTTAGTGGGGTGGTCAAATTGCACCCTCCAAAATTTGACGGTTCTGCTGAGACACTTACTTAGGATCACTGGCTGAAAGAGTTAGAGAAGATCTTTGCAGGGATTAACTATCCCGATGACAGAAAGGTTTTGATCGCCCAGTATCTCCTGACTGGGGAGTCTTTCGACTGGTGGGAGGCCGTTCGACCTGAGGATCATAATGCTAACTGGACGGAATTCAAATTAATGATGGAAGTGCAATATTGTCCTCGCCCAGTTAGAGAGGCCCGAGTGCGGGAGTTTTTCTCACCACAAAATTTAGAGGCATCTGTGACAGACGTGATTAAGACTTTTAATCGCCAGCTGACTTATGTGCGCCACTTGGTCAGGACCGAGGCGGAGAGGATTTTTCATTTTGACATGCGGATGAAGCCGGAGATTCAGCAATATATGTCCGGATTTTAGTGTACCACTTTGCGACAGTATCAGGACAAAGCACTGGCCTACGATATGAAAGAGGCAGCAGTAGAGAAATCAATGGAAGCAAAGAAGCAGAAGGTGTCTGGCAACTTCACGGAGAACAAGAGTGGTGGGTCCCGCAAGGGCCAGTACTCCTTTCATTCATCTAGGAGGCCTCCGCATCCTTCTCGAGGTGGAAAGAAGTTCCGGGCAGCGCCAACCGTTTCAGACGCAGGGAGGAAATGTTATAACTGTGGCAAAACAGGGTGTTCGACGTGATTGTTTCGCACCTGCTGTGGCCTGTTTCGAGTGTGGACAGGAAGGACATCGCGCAACGTTTTGTGGAAATGCGACTCGATCTTTTGGTACTCGCACTTCTGCACTGGTTAAGAAGGAAACAAGTGTAAACCAGACGCAGCAGAGTGGTTTCCAGCAGTAGAATGTTGGGAAAAGAGAGGCATCCAGCGCTGGGTCCGTTCCTCCGCATATTTACGAGATGAAGAAGTCAGACGATCAGAACACGGCTGTTGCATCAGGTACGATTCAGATCCTTTTGCAACCAATTAGTGTCTTATTCGATTCAGGAGCTACGCATTCTTTCATATCTTTGAACTGTGTTAATCGTTTGGAAATCCTGTGCTTGTATGATTGTGAACCTTATGTTGTGGGATTACCGAGCGGAGAGAAACTTATGGGAACCCTAGAAACTAGAGATTTTCCAGTGACTATAGGAGGGAGATATTGGCCATCAAATCTTATTGTAGTCGACATCTATGGTGACGATTTAATTCTCGGAGTTGATTGGCTCAACCGTTATGGAGCTATTTTGAATTACCGAAAGAGAGTCATTTCTATCATTGCTGATGACGGATCTAAACATTTATTTCTAGGATGGAGACCGGGAAGCTCAGAAAAATTGATCAAAGTTATGAATGCAGTAAAATTACTGAAGCAGGGATGTCACGGATTTTGGTGCTATGCCATGAAGAAAGAAGAAGGAGTCGAGCTCACCTCGATTCCAGTGGTAAACGAATTCTCAAACGTATTTCCTGACGAACTACCAGGGTTACCTCCACGGAGAGAAGTAGAGTTCAATATCGAATTGGAGCCTGGAGCTGCACCTATTTCTAGAGCACCATACCGTATGGTGCCAACCGAGATGTATGAACTAAAGAAACAGCTTGAGGAATTATTGCAGAAGGGTTACATTCAACCTAGCGTCTCTCCTTGGGGAGCACCCGTTCTCTTTGTCCAGAAGAAAGATGGATCCCTTCGATTATGTATTTATTACAGAGAGCTAAACAAGGTGACGATCAAGAACAAGTATCATATACCTCGAATCGACGACTTGTTTGGCCAACTGCAGGGGGACAGAGTATTCTCTAAGATTGATTTACGATCAGGATACCATCAGTTGAGAATTAAGGAATCGGACATACCGAAATCTGCTTTCATATCCCGGTACGGGCACTATGAATTTGTGGTAATACCATTCGGACTTACCAATGCTCCTGTGGTATTTATGCAATTGATGAATCGGGTATTCTTATAATACCTAGATAAATTTATGGTAGTCTTCATCGATGACATCTTGATCTATTCGAAAGACACAGAGGAGCATGCTGAGCATTTGCGTATTGTTTTAAGCACCTTGAGGAATGAACATCTTTATGCAAAACTTTCTAAATGCGAGTTCTGGCTTAGGGAAGTAACCATCCTTGGGCATGTGATATCAGCGGACGGAGTTCAGGTGGACCCGAAGAAAGTCGAAGCAATCTTGGAATGGTAGTCTCCTAGCAACGTGAAAGAAGTTCGAAGTTTCTTAGGACTTGCCAGATATTATCGCCATTTTGTGGAAGGATTTTCCAAAATCGCTCGTCCACTTACTCAACTGTTGCAGAAGACTCAGAAATTCATGTGGAATGAGAAATGCCAGGCGAGTTTTGATGAACTTAAGAGAAGACTGACGACAGCGCTTATACTAGCGTTACCAGATGGAACTGAGGGATTCATGTTATACAGCGATGCTTCAAATCAGGGTCTGGTATGTGTGTTGATGCAGAAGGATAAGGTGATTGCCTATGCCTCTCGACAGTTGAAACTGTACGAAGTTAATTACCCGACTCATGATCTGGAGTTAGCAGCTGTGGTCTTTGCTTTGAAAATTTGGCGACATTATTTATACGGCACTCATTGTTAGATCTTTACAGATCATAAGAGCCTCAAGTACATTTTCAGTCAGAAGGAATTAAACATGAGGCAGAGAATGTGGTTGGAATTGATAAAGGATTACGATTTGGAAATCCTCTATCATCCAGGCAAAGTAAACGTGGTAGCCGATGCACTGAGCCGTAAACCTGTTTCTCTTCGAATGTTGGAAGCACCCACGTCCCAAACGAGCATTCAACGAGAACTGATCCGCGAAGGGATTGAAGTATGGTCACGAAGAGTCCAAGGGAAACTATACGTGATGGAACTAACTCCGTCATTAGTCGAGGAAATCAAAGCTAAGCAGCCGAATGATTCGCTAATTCTGCGGTTATGTGACGAAGTAAAGAAAGGGAAGGCCCCAGGATTCGTGATTCAAGACGATGGAATTCTGAGATTTCATAATTGACTTTGCGTTCCCGATAATGATGTCTTGAGACAGACCATTTTGAAGAAAGCTCACAGCGCACCCTATTCTATTCACCCGGGCACCAGTAAGATGTATAAGGATCTAAAACAAAACTTCTGGTGGGGAAATATGAAGAAGGACGTAGCAGAATACGTTTCAAAGTGTTTGACTTGTCAGCAGGTTAAGATTGAACATCAACGACCTGCCGGAATGTTGAAGCGACTTCTGATCCCTGAGTGGTAGTGGGAGGACATATCGATGGACTTCCTCGCTAGTATGCCAAGGACCAAGACGGGAATGAACATGATTTGGGTTATAGTTGATCGACTAACCAAGTCGGCTCATTTCCTGGGTATTAAAGACACTTGGGGACCTGAGAAATTAGCACGAGTGTTTATTTCAGAGATAGTTCGGTTGCATGGTACACCGAAGACCATTATTTCGGATCGAGATGGTCATTTCGTGTCGCACTTTTGGAAGGCAGTTCACAGGGCTTTGGGAACCAAGCTGAACTTTAGCATGGCTTATCATCCTCAGACGGATGGCCAGTCCGAAAGGACTATTCAGACAGTAGAAGACATGCTTAGAGCTTGTGCTTTAGATTGGTTAACCGACTGGGAGGTTCATTTGCCCTTGATTGAATTCACCTACAACAATAGTTGGCATGCTTCTATTAAGATGGCACCGTTTGAAGCGTTGTACGGAAGAAGATGTAGATCGCCCCTGTGTTGGGATGATTCTTCTAATATGATTGGGACAGAACCAGAGTTGATAGTCCAGACTCAAGAGAAGGTAGCTCTAATTCGGGAAAGACTGTTGACTGCCCAGAGTCGATAGAAGTCTTATACAGATGTGTGCCATCGCCCGTTGGAGTTTGAGATTGGGGATCATGTACTATTGAAGGTTTCTCCTACCCGGGGAATTTTTCGTTTTGGGAGGAAAGGAAAGCTAAGTCCGAGTTATATCAGACCACTTGAGATCCTCGAGAGAGTTGGGGATTTAGCATACAGGTTGGCCTTACCGCCATCGCTGAGTCATGTTCACAATGTTTTTCACGTATCCCAGTTACGAAAATATATACGAGATCCCAGTCATATCATTGATTTTGGCAAAATCGAGATAGCTAATGACGGCACCTTCGAAGAGAGACCAATCAGAATACATGAGAGTAGGATAAAACAATTGAGGAATAAACCAATATCCCTGGTTAAAGTGCAATGGTCACGACATGGGGTCGAGGAGGCCACTTGAGAAATGGAGGATGGTATGAAGACTAGATATCTGGAGTTATTTTCATCTTAAGTTTCAGGACGAAACTTCTTTTTAGGGAGAGAGGATGTAATACCCAAGATTCTAATGTGTATTTAAACCTCGTGATACTGTATTTATTTCATTTTGATCTGAGTATTTTCTTCCGTATTTCATGATCCTGTGTTGTTGAGCGTGTGATTTCATGCATGTTGTTCATACTTGCATTTTTGTGCACTTGTAGCGCACGCTAACATCTTAGCATTAGCGCGCGCTAATTGAGTTAGCTAGCGCACGCTACGTATGAGTTGTAGCGCGCGCTACACATAGTCAGCATGATTGAGACATGTTAGTAGGTGAGATCAGGCTGTGGATTTTCGTTGGGATTATGACGGGATGAACCTGGATGGCTTTTTGGGAAAGTCGAGTCAACGGTGTTTAGCGCACGCAAATGTTGCGAGGCTAGCGGACGCTAAGTCTAGTACAGTGAGGTCAGTGAACCTTCGTTCAGTTGTTAGCGCACGCTAAAAATAGTTGTTAGCGTACACTAATCGTTGATTTTAGCGCACGTAAGGCTGTTTAGCGTACGCTATGCCGAGACACGTCAAAGATAGTAGACTGATAGCCCATTAGCGCACACTAATTTGAAGGAGTAGCACGCGCTAATAACCCTTTTATATAAATAGGACAGCACCCTCCTTCATTTTCAGACTTCCACTTCAACCCACAACATAATTCCGCGACTTTGAGAGTTACCCTCTCCATCTTCAACCTTCATATGAGCTTCCTAACACATCATTGAAGATGAAGGAGCTTTGAGGATCGGTGTTTTAGCTTTTGGGCATAGAGTTCATCAAGTTATTCCAATTTATCCTTCCTTTTAAGGTATGTTACGATTCACCAAGCTAGAATTTATGTTCTTACCTATGCTTTGAGCTCATTTCGGAAATTATTGGACTAGTTAAAGATCTTTTGAGTCCAGCACCATATTTTGGAGATTAGAACCCGATTATACCTTGTTTTTATTCCATTACTTAGAGTATTGATTTAGCCTCGGTGGATGAAAACCTTAGCATGTAGTATCCTTAATTCATTGGAATAATGAGCATGATTTTAGTTAGATTCTATGAACTCCTTCGATGTTCCACTTATGAAATTCATGTATGTTAGAGGAATTTGTTTTGACAATATTCTTCATGTTCATGTGGATGATGAATCGGCCATAACATTGAACTCAACCCGGATCACTGTAGTATCGTTTGCCTTGCGTAATACTTGGGCATGCTTGTCATCTTGAGTAACATTTGTGGTAAAATCATAATAGCCGAACATATGAGAATTTGGAATTTGAATCCCATATTTAAACCTGAAATCTTTAATATCTTGTAAACACTTGAACTCATAAACATCGGCACTTCACCTCCGAAATGATCGTTCAACTCTCATGAAGTGTATTATCGTTTCCGGTTCAGCTTTCATCTAGTATACTAACCGTGAACCGGCCTTACGTCACTATTTTACGATTCTAATAAAAGTTGTTCGGTTATCATACGTTACTATCGAGTAGTATGTTAAGTTCCTTGTATCTCATTTTGAATAAGGTCCGAGCCTTCCATAGGGGTCGATCGAGGGGCGGTGGCATATGGACGCGTGACATTCATTGGAGTATTTTATTCTTGCCATTTTCGAGGCAAGTATCATATATTGAGTTTGGTTTATATTGGAACTTTGATCATGCATACGGATTTGTTTATGTATGAGGTTATTTTCTTTGATTTTTTGTGGTATTCGTTATCAATTATCCGTGTTGATGAACATATTGAACTGCATATGTGTATGCATGATTGCATGGTTTATATTGTAAATGATCCGAGGGGGGTCATGAGGATCTATGCTGAGGGCGCTGGATCGAATGTCCACCATGCGTTGGTCAGATGGGATCATCATGGGGATCTATGCTGAGGGTGCTGGATTGTTGGATGGGTTTTCCACCATGCGTTGGTCCGACGGGATCATCATGGGGATCTATACTGAGGGCGCTGGATCGTTGGATTACCCTGCATTGTGTTGATGGAATCGTGAGGATTCGCATTGTTGGATTCCGGTGACGGAAATCCATTTTGTATGTTTTATGATGCATTGATGATTTATGTATTATGATACTTGTACTAGCATTGTTTTTGCTAACCCCTTCGGGGGTGGACATTTGTTTTTATGTTCAGGTAGCCGAGGAGTGGGGAAGCAGCCACAGTACCGACATGACGATGAAGTGGCTCAATGATGTGGATTATGTTATTTTGGTTTTATGGTTATTTTCCAGTACACGAGTACGCATATGTTGTTGATGTTTTGGGGATGTTTTGTAATAAATGACTGATCTGAATTGTCGAACGGGTTTGGATTTCCTTTTATTAAAGACACTTTAGTATTATTTCTGTATTTTTCAAATTAGCCTTGTAAATTCTTAGACAAAGGATTTACGGCGCTGTAATTATCTCGAACATATCGGGGTGTTACAGCCCCAATAGCTGAGCCTTCGCTCTCACACTTAGCGTGTGCTTCCTTATCTCTTATCTGGGTTCGGTATGTCCTTAGATGTGGGTCAATATCCAGATCACACCATAATCGAGATTATACCCCAAGTCTACGACCCAGGTCCCTCGGAACACTCTGTTCATCGGTTATGGGAATAGGAAACAACAGTAGCCTCGTTCATGAACCGCAGCCGCGCTGATCGATCCAAGACTCGGTCTAACCGTCCCGAATGGATTTGGGTCTCTAGAGGTGGATCCTATAACTCAAGAGGTGGCCCACGGATTGTAGGTCGGTTCTTTGTTTCATATGGGCTCAAGAGGGGTCCCCGTCCGTCGACGTGACACTTTGTCCCGATAGAGTTAAAGGCGGACCCGTCCGTGACACTTTGTTTGTATTGAACTTAATTCCCGGATAGTTACAGTTATCAATTTGACGCATTTCACAAGTATCACGTAAACATTCGGTCAGTGAGGTTAATAGCGTCTTTTGATTAAGTATGGAATATGGTTAATTATATTTGTGGCACGGTAATACGGAATAGGACTTGTATATAAATTCGAAAATATTCTCAATAATTTATTAACAGTCTGATGGTTTCAGGCCAGATATGTTAATGGATAGGTTTGATGAAACAAAAACGAGGGTTTCCTGGAATAGGTTGAAAGGACGTTTTTACCCTTAGGTTCAAGCCTAAGTGTTTGGAGTATGAAATGAAATCGGATGGTTATGAAAATTTATGGGGAAGGCAAAAATACTTCCTCGACTCCAGATTTAAGGATAATTCGGAAATTACCAGTTTCGGGACTGAAATTTCCAGAAATTACGGTATTACCCCAATACTTAAGAAAAACAGTTCCGAAGCTTGTAGAGCTATGAATTTAGCTCGGAATTTAACGAAATTTTACGAGATGACTCGTGATGAACCTGAAATTCCATATTTTTGAAAATTCAAGAAAAATTTCGGACTGGTCCAGAAGTTTGGAATTCTTGCATTTTGACCCCGAAATTGTTTTAAAATTGCAATTTGGACTAATAAGTTTAGATATCGAATGCCGAATCACTTGAAACTTTACGGACAGACCATATATGATATAATATGTACTGTCCAAGGTCCATAATGTTTTATTTTCATAATATAGTCATATAACACAAGTTCTAGATTTTGGTAGGGTTTTCAACAACATTTAGAAGAAAACATATAACATTCAATTTATCACAAAATCGACATCCGACTACCAAATCGGTTGTCGTTTAAATTTAATAAATCGTGTTGCATGTTGTTATAACCATAACATACATATTTAAAAACATGCATTTATACAAGAATTTTAGATTAGTACATGCTTCCACATTTTTCATAATATTTGAGAATTAAATTTAAGAAAAACGAAATACACATAGCTATACGCAATATCATAATATGTAATTTTAACATGAAGATTTTAACATATATTATATCAATAAAATCTCGAAATACTTCAGATTTAGCACATGCATCACAAGTAAAAGAAGAGATTTCTACTTTAAAGGTTTGAAAGAGTTTTCACCCACCTCGATCGTGTCGGATTTAGTCGGTTATAGGTCTTGAAAGTTGGAAAACGACTTCCCTTCTCACACTACATGGTTCGGCCAATCACCATGCACCCCAAGGTGAGTATTATGTTTGCATGTTTTAAGTTTAAAGTTAGAGAAGGTTTCTAATACTTATAGAAAAAGAAAGATGTGAGAGAAGAAATTACCTATTTCTTTGCTTGAATTTTCTTCTTCTTCTTCCTTCTTCCCTTTTGGTTCGGCCCTCCCCTCTCTTTAGTCTCTCAATGCATATTTTTGTT
Source organism: Orobanche coerulescens (assembly GCA_033398695.1). Classification (NCBI taxonomy): domain Eukaryota; kingdom Viridiplantae; phylum Streptophyta; class Magnoliopsida; order Lamiales; family Orobanchaceae; genus Orobanche; species Orobanche coerulescens. The sequence continues at coordinate 101,316,406 of CM065817.1, read as the reverse complement.
GTGTGTAGAAGTGAAAGGTAGGTTAGATAATAGTGTGTATATTTAAAGTGGTTTTGGGAAGAGAAGTGGTTTGGGAAGAGAAATGGAAGGAGTTTGAATACAAGTGTCAAAGTCTTGCATGAATGAGTGAAGGGTCTAGAGACACACTCTTCCCTTCCCCATATAGCCGCTCCCTTGTGTGTGTGTGTGTGTCATATTATTTTTTTTGTTAAATTAAGAGTATAATTATAATGGTAAATGATTTAATTAGTTGGGTTGGGTTTTGAATTGCAACTTCAAGTCTTATGATTTTATTAAGTTGGGTTGAGTCCATTAGTGAGTTTATATGTAACTAAGTGTTGACAAATAGTCCAATAGGTGAATCAATATACTATTTTAATTTTATTATTTGATTTATCAAATAAATTGCAAAGTTAAATAGTGAAATAAAATAAAATGGATGTAGGTTATATCAAGTCATAAAATAAATATTATCAAATTACATCATGGTTTAGTACATTATACATGTGATAAGCCATCGAATTTAGGGGGTTTTACAAAGTGAATTAGGGGTGAAATCGAATGATCCATTAGAAGAGTTGGTGTTAGATACCACTTCATAAAGAATGATAGAATATAAACTGAATGGGTTGCCCTATATTAAACTTTGTAAAGAACTCAATCACCACTATGAAGTCAACCGTGACTTCCGAATTTTATATGGAAGTGTGTAAATGCTGATAAAATAATGGTAGCCAAGTTATGTGTAACACCCCAAACTAGGCGGATATTACAGTGCCGAGGACCCCCGACTGGGACCCACCAGGCGAATGAAAATGAATGAATTACACAGGGTAAATGTCGTACCGAACCACATTACAACATTAATTACTCCGATGAGGAGTTTCATACAACACACCCAAGATATTACAGAATACATGTATATTTTATGTGGAGATAAAATATACAACACTGAGTAAAATGAGTATTTAAACGGAATGTCTGTAGCGGAATAACATGAAGGAAACATAAATGACTGAAAAGACTGGGGCCCCCTACTAGTATCATTGGGACTCCTCGTCGTCAACGTGCTCTCCCCGTTCTTTTGCCTTGCCATGACCTGAAAAACAATATCCCACAACGGGGTCAGTTACACAGAACAACAATCCTCAAGAGTTGAATACACACAATCCTGTCGAAACATACGCAATCAAACATGCTATATGAATCAACTAACAGTACGGCTCAAAGGAATGGCGCCACACTACGTCCGGGATGGAAATGTGTCCGTGCACAAGCCACCAACGAGTATCGATCGAATACACGTGTGGTCTTGTACCTAATCAGTCTCACGAAGCAATCGACTCGTGTGCACAGTCCAATGTGAGGCTAACAACCAATACACAACTTAAATGTGCCTGACATGAAAATCCTACACATACCAACCGGCACGCCAGTATGACCCGGAATGCCATGATATAACAACAGTGACATCGAAAATGAATAATGACTCACCAAGATGAAATGATGGTGAAATGAATGACAGCTCAATGAAATGATTGGAACCGTCGTTCCTTGTGAATGAAGTAATTAAGTGACAATTACAAGTTTTAAAACAGTTAGTGCCTTATGAATGAATTATGATTATGAATGAACAACAACGAAAGGAATGAATATCCTTTTAACTGAGTAAGAATTAACTTACACAACCGGTGAAGAATGTCTGTCCACGAACAACGTCCTAAATGAAATATCGGTCGCTCGAACAACCTTGAATAACACAATTACCAATAATCCGTTCAATACACGTATCAAACACGATTATAATCAACTCAAACATCGATACAACAATATCCAAACTCGTAGATGCACTCTAACGAATACGTTGAAAATATACTTCCCGTTGGTTACAACCAACTCAAATTATCGAAACCAACTATCAAATGATTGATTCAAACCAGCAAAACAATAACAATGGCATCAATAATCCAATAGGAATCTACAATTCAATATTACAACAACATCAATCGGAAATCCCCAAATTAACCGAAGTCAACCCCAAGGGTTCTTGAAATAAATACCCAAAATACCCGTTAAATACGTAGGAATATATTTATCCAAGGTAGATAATCCATATCTAACATATTCCAACAACAATCCAAGCTTACACGAAGAAATCGGAAGGAAAAACCCAAAAATCCGAAATTCTAGATCCAAGAGATTAATACCTTTGATTTGATGTTTTGGAGATGATGAAGTGATGATTAATCCAACTCAAAGACTTGAAGATGATGATTGATGATTACACCTCGAAGAATACTCTCCAAATCGCTCCAAATCGTCCGGAACCGATGAGAGAATGAGAAGAAATGACAAATGCCGAAATCTAGGCTACACTATCCAATTTATAGAGATTCCAGTTTAGCGCGCGCTAGCCCCAGTTCTTAGCGTGCGCTAACGGGTGTTTTGGTAAGTCCAGTACTCACTGTCTGACAATGGTAGCGCGCGCTACGTACCTTCTTGTAGCGTGCGCTACAGCTGAACACTTAGCGTGCGCTAACCCCAAAATGTTAGCGTTCGCTAACGAATTATCTGATGCCCAGTACTGGAGTCCAGAACCTTCTGTCCTCTGATATGATCGCGGTAGAGTGCGCTACAATCAATATTTAGCGTGCGCTACAATATCGATTGCGTACGCTAAAAACCACTCATAGCGTGCGCTATGAATTAATCCAATGCAGTCCAGTAGCCACTGGACTCAACCTGATTCGACCTTAGCGCGCGCTATACCGGCTGCATAGCGTGTGCTACTCCAACCTACTAGCGCGCGCTACTTTCCATTTGTAGCGTGCGCTACTAATAACCCAACTGCAGTCCAGTGCCTTCTGGACTGCCTGCTTGAAACATACTAGCGTGCGCTAGTTCTGAGAGGTAGGGTGCGCTACCCCTACTCAATTAGCACACGCCAAAGAGAGTACGTAGCGTGCGCTACTCCTCACACACAGCACACTATGAAATGACAACGATGGTAAACACCGCATGATTCTCCAACTAGATTGATGATGAATGACGATTGATACACGGTACAATTACTCTGAACGATGATTACAATGATTGAATATGAGTGACAAATGATCATTAATGAGTGAAAAAATACCGAGTGACAATTACTGAATGATAAATACTGAATGATAATGACTGAATTGCAACCGGGTATTACATACACCCCCCCTTAAAAGAGTTTTGTCCCCGAAACTAAGGGTCAAACAACTCGGGATAACTCTCCCGCATACTATCCTCAGTTTCCCAAGTAGCCTCTTCGACTCCATGTCTAGACCACTGAATTTTAACCAAAGGAATCGTCTTGTGCCTCAACTGTTTGATTCGCCGCTCTAAAACTCGTATAGGACATTCCTCATATGAATGATCATCGGCGATCTCGATTTCGTCAAACTGAAGTATGTGACTCGGGTCGGCAACATACTTCCGAAACTGAGAGACGTGAAACACATTATGAATTCGGCTCAACGCCGGAGGTAAGGCCAATCGATAAGCTAGCTTGCCTACTCGATCCAAAATATCAAACGGTCCAATGAATCTCGGACTCAACTTTCCCCTCTTCCCAAAATGGAAGATACCACAACTCGGGGATACCTTGACCAAAACATGGTCACCCGTCTCGAACTCTAATGGTCGACGACGATTATCTGCATATGATTTCTGTCGACTCTGAGCGGTCAACAAACGACTCCTGGTCAAAGCTACCTTCTCACGGGCGGCTATAAGCATATTGGGTTCGGTGCCGATTGATTCTGATAAGTCATCCCAACACAAAGGAGATTGACAACGACGACCGTACAAGGCCTCGTAAGGTGCCATCTTAATCGAAGAATGCCAACTGTTATTGTACGTGAACTCGATCAACGGTAGTTGGGCTTCCCAATCATCTTTCCAATCGAGGACATATGCCCTCAACATGTCCTCCAAAGTCTGAATAGTCCTCTCCGATTGTCCGTCGGACTAAGGATGAAAACCTGTACTGAGATTAAGCTGAGTTCCCATAGCACGATGAACTGATTTCCAAAAATGAGACATGAATCGTCCATCACGATCGGAAACGATACTTTTAGGAGTACCGTGCAACCTCACTATCTCTTTGATAAACAACTGGGCAAGTCTCTCGGGACTCCACGTATCCTTAATTTCAAGGAAATGAGCTGATTTAGTTAAGCGATCTACAATTACCCAGATTGTGTTCATGCCACGACGACTCGTCGGCAAACTCGTGATGAAGTCCATAGAAATATCCTCCCACTTCCACTCTGGAATAAGGAGAGGTTTCAGCATACCCGCCATTCGCTGATGTTCTATCTTGACTTGCTGACAGGTTAAGCATCTCGAAACAAATTCCGCGACTTCTAGCTTCATATTACTCCACCAGTAATTTTGTTTCAAGTCTTTATACATCTTGCTAGACCCCGGGTGAACGGAATAAGGGGTAGCACGAGCTTCTCTCAAAATCAAGTTTTTCAACTCGTCATTCGCCGGTATGCACAACTGATTCTTAAAACACAAAAGTCCATCCTCGTGGACCACAAACCCGGGGGCTTTCCCCTGAGTCACATCCTCTCGCATGCGTAACAAAAATGGGTCCGAACCCTGATTTTCCCTGATCGCCTCCTCAAGTGGCGATGAAATCTCCAACGTACAAAGTTGTCCTTGTACTCGCTGTAACCAGACGTCGATCTCGGGTCTCAGAAATTCCTGCTGAAGCTCCTTCTGAACTGTTTATCGAGCAAGCATCTGCTCTTGAACAAACTTACGACTCAAGGCGTTGGCGAAAACGTTCGCCTTGCCCGGGTGGTAAAGGATCTCGATATCATAATCTTTGATCAATTCCAACCACCGTCTTTGTCGCATATTTAACTCCTTCTGAGTAAATATATACTTTAAACTCTTTTGATCGGTGAATATCTGACAGGTAACGCCATAAAAATAATGACGCCAAATCTTCAATGCAAATCCCACGGCTGCTAACTCCAGGTCGTGGGTCGGATAATTAACCTCATAAGGTCTCAATTGCCGTGAAGCATAAGCAATGACTTTCCCGTTCTGCATTAGTACACATCCGAGACCCTGTCCGGACGCATCACTATAGACCACAAATCCTTCCATCCCTTGCGGTAAAGAAAGGACAAGTGCTGAAATTAACCGGCTCTTGAGTTCCTCAAAACTCTGTTGACACGCGTCGGACCATGTGTATTTCATATCCTTCCGTAAAAGGTTCGTCATGGGTTGAGCGATTTTAGAAAATCCCTCCAAAAATCGCCGATAATAACCGGCTAATCCGAGAAAACTTCGGATTTCCTTAACATTCTTCGGAGGTAGCCAATCTCGAATAGCCTCCGTCTTTTGAGGGTCGACACGAACTCCATCTGATGAAATTACATGTCCGAGAAACGTCACTTTGGACATCCAGAACTCATATTTGGAAAACTTTCCAAAAAGTTGCTCTCGTCTGAACACGTCGAGCACTTGATGAAGGTGAAACTCGTGTTCGTCCCGGTCACGAGAATAAATCAAAATGTCATCAATGAATACAACCACGAACTGATCCAGATAGTCGATGAAAACCCGATTCATTAACTCCATGAATACCGCAGGTGCATTAGTCAACCCAAACGGCATAACCACAAACTCATAATGACAATAGTGTGTTCGGAACGCTGTCCTTGCGATATCCGACTCTCGGATTCGCAACTGATGATATCCAGATCTTAAGTCGATCTTGGAAAATACCGAAGCTCCCTGAAGTTGATCCAAAAGATCATCGATATGGGGTAAAGGATACTTATTCTTGATCGTCACCCGGTTCAATTCCCGGTAATCAATACACAAGCGGAACGAACCATCCTTCTTCTTGACAAACAACATTGGTGCTCCCCAAGGGACGCACTCGGTGGGATATAACCTTTCTCGAACAACTCCTCAAGTTGGTTCTTTAATTCCTGCATTTCGGTCGGGGCCATCCGGTACGGTGACTTCGATATCGGGGACGTACCGGGCTCAAACTCAATCGTGAATTCCACATCTCTCTGTGGAGGCAAACCAGGCAACTCGTCTGGAAAAACATCGGCATATTCCCTCACTACCGGAATATCCATCAACATTACTGGTGATTTCTCGGTTTTGGTCATATAGCACCAATAACCAACACACCCCTGACTGAGAAATTTCACTGATATCATCAAGTTAATGACCTTACCTGAACAGCCGGGATTACCTCCCTGAAAAACACATTCAACCCCATCGTCTGAAATGATAGTGACCATACGCTTACGGATGCTAATGATGGCATCGTGACGATCCATCCAATCTATACCCAGGATGACGTCGTCTCTCGGTAGATCCACCACAATTAGGTCTGCTAACCAAACACGGCCATGAAACTGAATCGGACAATCCTTAATCTCATGATTACCGATAATTCTTCTACCATCAGGTAGGCCAATGACATAAAGCTCACAACTAGTAGCACTACCCAGACGTAGTCTACTCAAGCATGACTCGGAAATGAATGAATGCGATGCACCAATATCAAAAAGGGTACACACAGGTTGAGATAAAATATCGAGTGTACCTGAGATCATTCGGGCCTCTAAATCGTCGGTCTTCTTCATCTCATAAATTCGGGGCTTGCCGGGCCCCGAACCGGACGCTCCCGTCTGATTGCTCTTGGCTCCGCCTTTAGCTCCTATCGTCTTGAATGACGCTGACTGAGTGGCCTGATTCTGCACCGCTGAATTTCCTGGGGCCTGAGATGACGCCGGAGTAGGTTTAGAGTCCCTTTGGCAAAAACGGGCCCTATGCCCAGCAATCCCACAATTGTGGCACGTGACAGTCTGTTTCGGACATTTGGTGCTGAAATGACCCTGTTCCTCACAGTTGAAACAGGTGATGGCCGAACTGGCCGCTCGTGACTGAGATTCCGCGGGTTTAGGCACCATAGGAGGTCGCTCAGAAAAGGTAGAGCCCGCACGTGGTTTCTTGAAAGTGGTCTGACTGCCGTCATACTGATTACGGTTCTTAGACTTCTTGCCAGCAGATGAAGGTTGTTGCTTAGAAATTTCCTTAGCAGTAAGCTCGTAAGTAAGATCTTTCTCGATGAATTAGGCCAGAGTGGTACAATTATGATTAAGCAACTGTAGCCGCATACGAGGTTTCAGCCTTTTGCTGAAATACTTGATCTTGTCCGCCTCAGAGTGAATGATAGATGAGGCGAACAGAAAAAGTTCCTGAAATTTTTCGGCAATGGCAAGAACATCATCATCCGCTGAGAGGTCGGGAGTGAGTAATTCCGACAATTTAGCCTCCCTGAGTGGGGCTGGATAATACCTCTCCATCATGAGAGTTTTGAACTGATCCCAAGTACATGATCCTTCGGTGGGCTTCAACGATAACCACCATGAATGAGCGCTCTTACCAAGATAGTAGGCCGCAACTGAAACTTTATGACCTTGAGGGCAATCCACCATAGCAAATAACTTCTCGAAATGCTCAAGCCAATGAACAATATCCGCCGGCTCAGATGAGCCCTCGAAGGTAGGTGGTTGCTGGTGAGAGATATCGCCAATGATACTGCTTACAACCCTCTCTTGTCTCTGAGGTGGCGGTGGAGGAGCCTCTTGATTTTGAGTAGTGGAGTTATGCATCGTCTCCATTAGTTGCGCCATCTGGGTCATTTGGGCCATCATGCCCTGCATAAAAGCGAGTGGGTCAAACCAAACACCCTCTGACTGAGGTGTGTCCCGGGTACGACTCCCTGATAGTGAATGATTACGCCCAGGTGAATGAGTGGCAGCGTCACTGGTCGATGAGTTAGCATTATTCCTAGCATTCGCACGTGTATTCACACGAGCTCTCGGGTTCCGGCCTGCACCACGGCCTCTTCCCCCGCGCCCTCTGCCAGCCCTTTCCATACTGAAGTGGAAAGTCATATGATGATTATATATCTCGCATGAATATCACATTATGATTATATTATGAAATGATGAAAATGAGCATACATGCTCAAATACAATGATCACATGAATGATCAATTGAAATGACGTGATTATCTGATGAAATTCATGAAATTAATATCTTGAACAAGTTAACAAGATTAATGACATGATCTTCAAGATCAACAACTGAACAATGAAATGAACTGAGTGATTAATGAATTCACATGATCGACTTGATCACAAATGAAAATGATAGATGAGGAAATCTTACTGTTCTTTGGTCTAAGGGGCTCGGCTCTTGCACAGGTCACACGTGACGTGAAAGTCCAATGATACTAGTCTGATGAACAATGATTTCAAATGAGACATGACTCGGAAGGTAGTATTCAAAACCAGGCTCCGATACTAACTCTGTAACACCCCAAACTAGGCGGATATTACAGTGCCGTGGACCCCCGACTGGGACCCACCAGGCAAATGAAAATGAATGAATTACACGGGGTAAATGTAGTACCGAACCACATTACAACATTAATTACTCCGATGAGGAGTTTCATACAACACACCCAAGATATTACATAATACATGTATATTTTATGTGGAGATAAAATATACAACACTGAGTAAAATGAGTATTTAAACGGAATGTCTGCAGCGGAATAAAATGAAGGAAACATAAATGACTGAAAAGACTGGGCCCCCCTACTAGTATCATTGGGACTCCTCATCGTCAATGTGCTCTCCCCGTGCTTTTGCCTTGCCATGACCTGAAAAACAATATCCCACAACGGGGTCAGTTACACAGAACAACAATCCTCAAGAGTTGAATACACATAATCCTGTCGAAACATACGCAATCAAACATGCTATATGAATCAACTAACAGTACGGCTCAAAGGAATGGCGCCACACTACGTCCGGGATGGAAATGTGTCCGTGCACAAGCCACCAACGAGTATCGATCGAATACACGTGTGGTCTTGTACCTAATCACTCTCACGAAGCAATTGACTCGTGTGCACAGTCCAATGTGAGGCCAACAACCAACACACTACTTAAATGTGCCTGACATGAAAATCCTACACATACCAACCGACATGCCAGTATGACCCGGAATGCCACGATATAACAAAAGTGACATCGAAAATGAATAATGACTCACCAAGATGAAATGATGGTGAAATGAATGACACCTCAATGAAATGATTGCAACCGTCGTTCCTTGTGAATGAAGTAATTAAGTGACAATTACAAGTTTTAAAACGGTTAGTGCCTTATGAATGAATTATGATTATGAATGAACAACAACGAAAGGAATGAATATCCTTTTAACTGAGTAAGAATTAACTTACACAACCGGTGAAGAATGTCCGTCCACGAACAACGTCCTAAATGAAATGTCGGTCGCTCGAACAACCTTGAATAACACAATTACCAATAATTCGTTCAATACACATATCAAACACGATTATAATCAACTCAAACGTCGATACAACAATATCCAAACTCGTAGATGCACTCTAACGAATACGTTGAAAATATACTTCCCGTTGGTTACAACCAACTCAAATTATCGAAACCAACTATCAAATGATTGATTCAAGCCAGCAAAACAATAACAATGGCATCAATAATCCAATAGGAATCCACAATTCAAGATTACAACAACATCAATCGGAAATCCCCAAATTAGCCGAAGTCAACCCAAGGCTTCTTGAAATAAATCCCCAAAATAGCCGTTAAATCCGTAGGAATATATTTAACCAAGGTAGATAATCCATATCTAACATATTCCAGCAACAATCCAAGCTTACACGAAGAAATCGGAAGGAAAAACCCATAAATCCGAAATTCTAGATCCAAGAGATTAGTACCTTTGATTTGATGTTTTGGAGATGATGAAGTGATGATTAATCCAACTCAAAGACTTGAAGATGATGAATGATGATTACACCTCGAAGAATACTCTCCAAATCGCTCCAAATCGTCCGGAACCGATGAGAGAATGAGAAGAAATGGCAAATGCCGAAATATGGGCTACACTGTCCAATTTATGGAGATTCCAGTTTAGCGCGCGCTAGACCCAGTTCTTAGAGTGCGCTAATGGGTGTTTTGGTAAGTCCAGTACTCACTGTCTGACAATGGTAGCGCGTGCTACGTACCTTATTGTAGCATGCGCTACAGCTGAACACATAGCGTGCGCTAACCCCAAAATGTTAGCGTGCGCTAACGAATTATCTGATGCCCAGTACTGGAGTCCAGAACCTTCTGTCCTCTGATCTGATCGCGGTAGCATGCGCTACAATCAATATTTAGCGTGCGCTACAATATCGATTGCGTACGCTAAAAACCACTCATAGCATGCGCTATGAATTAATCCAATGCAGTCTAGTAGCCACTGGACTCAACCTGATTCGACCTTAGCGCGTGTTATACCGGCTGCATAGCGTGCGCTACTCCAACCAACTAGCCCGCGCTACTTTCCATTTGTAGCGTGCGCTACTAATAACCCAACTGCAGTCCAGTGCCTTCTGGACTGCCTGCTTGAAACATACTAGCGTGTGCTAGTGCTGAGAGGTAGCGTGCGCTACCCATACTCAATTAGCGCATGCTAAAGAGAGTACGTAGCATGCGCTACTCCTCACACACAGCACACTATGAAATGACAACGATGGTAAACACCGCACGATTCTCCAACTAGATTGATGATGAATGACGATTGATACACGATACAATTACTCTGAACGATGATTACAATGATTGAATATGAGTGACAAATGATCATTAATGAGTGAAAAAATACTGAGTGACAATTATTGAATGATAAATACTGAATGACAATGACTGAATTGCAACCGGGTATTACATTATGAATAAGCAAAGTCCTTAAATTCTTTACTTGGATCATAATTAAACATTCACTAATGAATCTTATATTATTCTATATAGTTAACAAACATCTCTCAAATGACAATTAACCCCTCGCAATGTCACTTGAAAAGAACACTCTAACTGGACCCAACTTTGTGGACCGGCTCTGGAATCTCAGGATAGTCCTAAGTATGGAGACGCTGGGATACATCTTGGAGGCGGACATTCCACCGGATCCTGCAAGGACCAGGGCAAATTAGGAAAAAGTTGATGCCCATGAGAAATGGGTTAAAGATGATGTCAATGTCCATGGTTTCATGATGGCCTCTATGAACAATGAGCTTCAGAGAGGCCATGAGAAAATGTCCTCTTCAAGGGCAATTCTGGCACATCTGACCGAACTTTATGGGGAGCACATTCGAACTGCTCGGTATAAGATATCGAAACAGTTGCTTAGTGCTCGAATACATGAAGGATAGAAAGTTGAGGACCACTTCCTCAAAATTATATCTATGATCGAGAGATTGGAGGCCCTTGATTTTAGTATGCATGCTTCTCTCCAAACTGACCTTATTCTTCAATCATCTCCTGACTCCTTCTCTCAATTTGTCGTGAACATCAAATGCAATGAGATTACGTATAATCTAGCTGGGCTAGTGAACAAACTGAGTACGGAACAATCTCAGATGAAGACTAGGCCAAAGGATGATGCTCTTGTAATTTCTTATGGGCCTTAGAGGTCCAAGAACAATAAGAAGAAAGGTAAGCAGCAGTTCAAGCCAAAAAGAGGGGTACAGAAAGATAAGGGCAAAGCCCCAATGCTTCAAAAGAGCAAGGGAGCCAAGAAAACGGATATATGCCTTAATTGCGGTGAGCTAGGCCACTGGAGGAGGCACTATCCAAAACTTGGCCGAAATACGCCTTTAGGTATGGAAATACTAGTCTTGGAAACAAATTTTTCTGTGACTGTTTATTCTACTTCTTGGATGATTATGGTGCGAGTTCTCACATATATATACAATGAATAAGAATCTGGAACAAAGTAGAAAGCTTGGAGCTGGAGAAGTGATGGTGGCAGTCGGCAGTGGGCATAGTGTCGAGGCTACTGGCATCGGATCACTTATGTTGGATTTAGAATATGGTTTTATAATAAATTTGGATGATGTACTTGTTTTGTCCAAAGGGCATAAAAATATTGTATCAATTCCAGTCATGGACCGAAAGAAATTTCTTTTCTTTATTGGAGATGGGTCCTGTCGAATTTATTTCAGAAATAAATTGGTTGGTACTGCTACATTATTAAATGGTGTATACCATTTGAATCTAAACAATAAAACGACTGTGAACACTATAACTAGGAAGCGTGGTGGGGATGAGACAAACCAGGCACTTAAGTGGCTGGTCATGCTGGCCAGACCAAGGTTCATCAAATGGAGAAAGATAGGCTTATAGGTCTATTGGGATCGGACCCCTATCCAACTTGTGAATCTTGCCTTCAAGGCAAAATGACTAAGTTACCCTTCACATGGACTTTTGAAAGAGCTCAATAACTTGGATTGATCTATACTGATGTCTGCGTCCCTTTTGAAGTGACATGAGATGGCTTTCAGTATTTCATTACATTCAGTGAGGACCATACTAGGTATTGGTTCATGCACTTAATGAAACATAAATCTGAAGCTTTTGATAATTGCAAGGAATTTAAAGCCCTAGTTGAAAACCAAACAAGTAACCGTATTAAGACTTTTCGATCAGATCGAGGTGGCGAATACATGAGTACTGAGTTTGACGAGTTCTTAAAATAACTAGGAATAGTGTCACAATTTACTCCTCCATCTACTCCACAATTAAATGGTGTATCAGAAAGAAGGAACCGAACCTTGTTGGACATGGTTCACTACATACTTAACTATACTGATCTACCGATTTATCTGTGGGGTCACGCCCTCCTTACTACTGCACATATCTTAAACAGACGCCCTATAAGTCCGTTGATAAGACTCCATATGAGATGTGGAGAGGTAGAAAACCAAGTCTTAATCACATTAGGATTTGGGGATGTCCTTCTTATATCAAGCAGACAAAAGTAGAAAAATTGAAAGCTAGGTCTGTGAAAGGTCGTTTCAAAGGATATCCAGGGAATTCAATGGGATATCTATTCTACATGCACAAAAATCACAGGATCATAATTATTTTACAAGCGCACTTCCTGGAAGACGAGTTCGTTTAAGAAGAAGGCACAGGTAGAAATAATTATTTGGAAGAAGTAAAAGAAACATCGATTGACACACCTGTGCAAGATATTAGAACCCAAAGAGAGGGAATCAATTACTTTGAAACCTTCTCCCATGTAACCATGATTAAGTCTATTCGCATGCTGCTTTCCATAACAGCCCACTTAAATTAGGAAATATGGCAAATAGATGTGAAAATGGCATTCCAAAATAGATTCCTCGAGGAGAAAGGGATTCATATCTGAAACTGATATTCATAAAGTTTGCAAACTTGAGCGTGCCATATATGGACTGAAGCAAGCTTCGCAAATTTGGAATTTTCATTTAACGAGATGGTCAAAGAGGTTGATTTTGTCTAAAACGAAGAAGAGCCCTGTATTTACAAGAAGGTTAGTGGCAGCAAAATTGCGTTTTTAATACTATATGTGGATGACATTCTACTTACAGGAAACGATGCAGGAATGCTCAGTTCTGTTAAAGCTTGGCTTTTTAAAGATTTCTCAATGAAAGACTTGGGATGAGCTACCTATATTTTGGGTATTCGTCTCTACCGAGATAGAGGGAAAAGAATGTTAGGTCTTGACCAATCCCTCTATATATAAAAGATCCTGAAGCGATTTAGGATGGAAGATTCTAAGAGAGGGTTCCTACCTATGCGACATGACATAAAACGTTTCTTAAAAATGTATCCTCAAAGTGAGGAAGACAAAAGGAAATTGGCAAGGTGCCTTATGCTTCGGCACTGGGTAGTCTCATGTAGGCTATGATTTGCACTAGACCGGACATAGCCTATGCTGTAAGCATAGTAAGTCAGTTTCAGTGAAATCTAGGACAGGAACATTAGACTGCTGTAAAGAACATTCTTAAGTACCTGAAGAGGACTAAAGACTTGGTTCTTACATACGGTGGTGGAGAACTAAAAGTGGAGGGTTATACAGATTCATATTTTTCGATAGATATGGATGCGAAGATGTGTACTTCAGGGTATATATTTTCTCTGAATGGTGGAGCAGTATCTTGGATAAGTGCCAAGCAAAGCGCGACTGGAATCTCTACATGTCAAACCAAATTTCAGGAAGCCACGGAGGCTACTAAAGAAGCTTTTTGGATTAAACAGTTAATGATGAACTTCAAGTGGTTCCTGACACAGAGAAGCCCGTGACACTATTTTGCGACAACGACGGGGCCGTCGCACAGGCTAAGAAGCTTAGGGATCACCACAACACCAAACATATTGACAGAAAATATCATTTTGTTAGAGAAATGGTTTATAAAGGGAATGTTATATTTCAGAGAGTAGACACAACAAATGAAACTGCTGATCCACTGACCAAGCCACTATCTCAGATGGTCTTAGAGTGACATTTGGAGAGTATGGATATTAGATACCATAATTTTTCGCATTGAGTGCAAGTCGGAGATTGTTAGAAATATGCCCTGAATGACACTCAGAGGATGAGAGAGTGAGAGCACTATATTGTAATTATGAACGTTAATTATATAAGGCATTTATTATTGCTATGTTATTGTATATCACTAGCATCGTGATTTGGTATATAAAGTAATAATTGTTGCATTTGAGATCAAAAATTCCATTCCTTATGGAGATAAGGAAATAGGCACTAAAAGTGTTTAGGGCTCGAATGCTTAATTGGTTCGCAAGTCGATAAAACTTAACTAGGCAGTAAGTTTAGACAAGGCTTATCTAACATGTACTTTGACATTTAGAGTGCATGTATTCACTAAAGATTAGTGGGGGCACATGTTATAGGTATGATAATGAAATTAGTATACTCGAACATGACTCACATCGATTGGGTCACATGGATATCACTCAGGGATTGTCAATGACTGAATAAAAAGGTTGTGATAGGTATACATGAACCTTTGACTTGAGGTTTCTGTAGGAAATGTGTGCTTGTGACATTAAGTAAGTCATTAGAGTAGTTCGATCCAATCACCGGTTGGTGGGGTCAACCTCAAAATGTAACTTAGTGGGCAAGATAGAATTCTTTCTCTTGTAAGTGAGCAGGTAAATGTCCTATGCGGTTAATGGCAAATTAGATCATAAGTCTTTGGCCAAAACAGTTAGAGCTAGTTGTATTTGATACACGAGAGCCCGGTGATCTCGGTTTGCATTAAAAAATACAAATAATCAAGTTACAAAAGGGTTTGACTTTACCGGGACCCCAATACTGGACCAGGACATATAATGGAAGGGTTTATTACCAGCTAAGGATTCGGGATTCAGACATTCCGAAGACTGCTTTCCGAACTCGTTACGGCCACTACGAATTTGTAGTTACGCTGTTTGGGCTAACTAATGCTCCTGCCGTGTTTATGCAGCTGGTGAATAAAGTCTTCATTGATTACCTTGATAAATTCATAATCGTCTTTATCGATGACATTCTTATCTACTCGCAGAACGAGAGAGATCATGTTGTACATATCCACGTAGTGTTGGACACTTTGAGGGCGGAGAAACTTTATGCAAAGTTTTTCAAGTGTGAGTTTTGGCTTAAGAGAGTAACCTTTCTCGGGCACGTAATTTCAACGGATGGGGTTTGGGTGGACCCTCAGAAGATAGTGACGATTCTTGAGTGGGAACCACGTAGGAATGTGAAGGAGACATGGAGCTTCTTGGGACTTGTTGGGTATTACCGTAGGTTTATCGAGGTATTTTCGAAGATCTCCAGACCCCTTAAGAAGTCCCATAAGTTCGAGTGTAGTGCGGAGAGACAGAACAGTTTTGATGAGTTAAAGAGACGGTTAACTTCGGCGCCAGTGTTATCTTTACCCCAGGGTACTGAGGACTTTGTTATTTATAGTGATGCTTCGGGCCTCGGACTTGGATGTGTTCTTATGCAGAGGGATAGGGTTATTGCTTATGCATCTCGACAGTTGAAACCATGTGAAGCAAATTACCCTACATATGATTTGGAACTAGCTGCTATTTTTTTTGCCCTAAAAATTTGGAGACATTATCTCTATGGGTCGTCGTGTAAGATTTACACAGATCACAAGAGTCTGAAGTACATCTTCAGTCAAAAGGAATTGAACATGAGTCATCGTAGGTGGCTGGAGTTAATTATATATTACGATCTTGAGATTCTTTATCATCCGGGCAAGGCGAATGTAGTGGCTGATGCTTTGAGTCGTAGGCCGATGGCTTCGCAGATGTTGAAGGTACTCACGCCTCAGAACGGGATCCAACAGGATTTGATTCGTCATAATATCGAAGTTTGGGTTCAGAGAGTTCAGGGTTAGCTGTGTGCATTAGAGATCACTTCATCTTTGATTGATGATATCAAGGCAAAATAGTATGATGACCCATTCCTAGTCCAGTTGAGGGAGGACGTAGAGAAGGGGAAAGCCCCTGGATTTGTGATTCATGAGGATGGGATTTTAAGGTTTCGTGGCAGGTTGTGTGTACCATGTGATATTGAGTTGAGACAGGAAATCCTGAGAGAAGCTCATAATACGCCTTATTCTATACATCCAGGTACGAACAAAATGTACAAGTATGTAAGGAGAGTAACTACTGGTGGAGTAATTTGAAAACAGACTTTAGCGAGTTTGTATCGAGGTGTTTGACCTGTTAGCAGGTTAAGATCGAGCATCAGCGACCCGCGGGGCTATTGCGACCACTTCCTATCTCGGAGTGGGAGTGGGAGGATATTTCTATGGATTTCATTACCAGTATGCCTAAGACTAGGACCGGAATGAACATGATTTGGGTCATTGTCGATCGACTAACCAAATCTGCTCATTTTCTGGGTATTAAGGATGCTTGGGGACCAGAGAGGTTAGCTCGGGTATTTATTGCAGAGATCGTGAGGTTACATGGGACTCCTAAGAGTATTATTTCAGATCGAGATGGCCGATTTGTATAACATTTATGGCAGGTTATTCGTCGAGCTTTGGGGACTGAGTTGAGTCTCAGTACATCTTACCACCCTCAGACGGACCGACAGTCGGAGCGGATGACTCAGACGGTAGAGGATATGTTCAGAGCCTGTGATTCAGACTAGAATGATGATTGGGAGTCAAACTTGTCGTTAATTGAGTTTATATACAACAACAATTGGCATGCTTCGATTAAAATGGCACCATTTGAGGCTTTGTACAGAAGAAGGTGCAGGTCACCTTTATGCTGGGAAGATGCATCTAAATTATTAGGTACGGAACCACATTTAGCAGTTGAGGTGAGAGAGAAGATTTCTCTGATTTGTGATAGGTTGGTAACAGCTCAGAGTCGACAGAAGTCTTATGGCCACACGCGTCGCCGACCGTTGGAGTTTGAGGTTGGAAATCACGTTTTACTGAAGGTGTCGCCGACTCGGGAAGTTTACCGCTTCGGTCGGAAGGTTAAACTCAGTCCGAGGTATATTGGACCCTTTGAGATTTTGGAAGGGATTGGGGACCTAGCCTATCGTTTGGGTCTCCCACCCTCGTTAAGTCACATGCACAATGTGTTTCATGTCTCGATTGAGGAAATACGTGTCGGAGCCTAGCCATATTATTTATTTAGGGGAGATTGCATTGGGATCTGACGTCACCTTTGCAGAGAAATCGATTCGGATCTTGGAACGCCGGGAGAAACAATTTAGACATAAAATTATTCCTTTGGTGATGGTACAATGGTCAAGACATGGAACAAAGGAAGCTACATGGGAAACCGAGAGTAGTATGAAGTCGAAGTATCCGGAGTTTTTCGCATCTTAGTTTCAGGACGAAACTCTTTGTTAGAAGGAGAGAATGTAATACTTGTAAATTTTATGTTCCGGTTTATTTTGTTTTTTTGCTATTCTTGTTTGTTTGTCTCGAACCGTTCCGGTTTATTGGATATTTTCGATGTGTTGACGATTTCTCGGACCGTTGGGTCGGCATGTCATGTTACGGTTTTATTGTATTTACTCAGTTGTGGTTGTGTCGTCGAGTGGCCAGGGATTTGCGCTGTGTTCTGCCCCGTTTGTGAAACGGCGCTGCTGAGTCTTGCGTAGGGAGTTCGCGCATTTAGCAAACGGCCGAGACACCCGCGTGAGTAATTGTCGCGGGTGATGTGCCTTTTGTCACAACACGGTGCAAGACCCGCAACACTTTGCGCCTTGTCCATGCGCCAAGTCGCACAGGCACGCTCACTATCCCGCAACATGGCGCTAAACACAGCGATGTTTGGACCATTTGTTGCACCGTGTTCCGACCAGTATAAATAGTACACACGGGTGTTTTGACCCAATTTCTCACTTTTCCTCTCGGCTCTTCACTCCTTTAAGGCGATTGTGGGCGATTTCACTTGGGTATTGTATCCAATCATCCTATAACTCAGAACTGGAGATTTTATCACGAATTCAACTCGTTTTTTCTTCGATTGTTGGTAGACTATAGTGGTTGATGAGTCGATTCTTGATCGACTCATTCTATTCTATTGAGTCGTGTTTTTGTTTGATTTTTAGTGTTTTTGTTCTCTTTTATGCTTGGTATATTGTGTTTTTATTTTATAGGTAGCCGAGCGAAGATTGTGGTGAAATATGCGCTTTTATTGCCAATATTGGAGTTTATGACGATCAATAGCAAGTCGGGAGCAAAAACATTGCTCAGACGATGAAAAACGAAGCAACATCGGTCGTATTTTCTAAATTCCAGAATCATCACTCTGAAGTTGGATGTATTCTCTATTGGTATAGATTCCTCGTGAAATTAGCTTCGAAACGGTATATCATACGCCAAATTCTATGGTGTATTGATGCAAAAACAAAAGATCCAGCCGAAGAAGACCAAAAATTGGAGTCAAAACAAGAAAAAACGACCCGGGCCATGTCAGGCAACTCGACCGTGTCACAGGACACGGCCGGGTCATCAAAGCAGTGAGAATGCACTTTCTAGAGCAGTTCAACACGGGTCGTGTCACAGGACACGGCCGAGTCACGCGTCCAGTGAGATTTTCATTTCCCGAGCAGTACAACACGGGTCGTGTCACAGGACACGGTCGGTCCATTGGATAGTGAGATTTTTGTTTCCAGGACAGTTCGACACGGGCCATGTCACTTTTCGGTGCATGACCTTTTCATTGACATTTTTACATGATTTGGATGGATTTTCTTGGCTTTATGGCTTTATAAAAGGTCTTGGGGACCTAAAGAGATGGAGAATCTGATCTTGTGAGAGATGGAGGGTGGAAAAACACGAGATTTGTGGAGAGAACACCAAAAGGGAGGAAAAGAGAGATTTTTTCATCATCTTCCTTGTATGTTCATCATTTTGAAAAATACATTTGTGAGTGATTATAATTCCTTGTATCATTTGTTATGAGTTCTTGAAGGAAGAACATCAAACCTTCATCGGGAATTCGATTTCGGATTTTACAAGGAAAGTTTCTACCATGTTTTGTTTTACGATCTTCACTATTATTGTTGAAATAATCATGTGTAGCTAATTTTTTCATATCGGTTTTTAGGTTGAGCCACACACATGTTATCGATTGTTAGTTTCAATTGATTTTCCGGGTAGAGTTTAGGATTGTTCCTCTTTGTTTGTTCTTCGCATAAGAACTTTTGATTTAGATCATCAAACTTGTTTCATAGTTGTTATTTATTGTCAAAACGAGGGTTTTTGTCGGAGTCCGCCATCAAACGACCTGATAGAAGTGATTGTTAATGTTCTAAACCCCTTTTTACGCGATCTTTTAGCAATTTACCTCATCAAAAGTAGTGGGTTAACCGATTGTTAGTTAGGGATTCATTCCATCAAAGGAGTGTCTCTTATTTTCGAAAACAACAATTGTGATTTTTAGAATTACCTCCATCAAATGGATTTCTTTTAATCCTGAGCAATCGATAATTCCAAACCTTATTTCTTTGAGTATTGGAACTAATAATTGATTACGTGTGTGTCGATGATTCTAAACTCCCATATCATTCTCATAATTGTAATATCTTAATTATCCAACCATTAATTCGGTGTTGTTAACATTTCGTTTATTTTAATTTTCTACGTTTGTGATTGTAATCCTATCAAATCATTGGTGTATTTTACTTTACTTTACTTTTGTTAATTCGACTATTTGCCGAACATTATTGAATTTTAAACCGTTCCAACTCCTTGTGAGATCGACCTCGGAGTTACTTATCGCTACCTACAAAAGCGATTCGTACACTTGCGAGTTTTAATTTGTTCATCAAGTTTTTGGCGCCGTTGTCGGGGAGTTGGCGTTTAATTTTTTATGTTGTTTTAATAATAGTTGAATTGTTTTTCTTGATCATTTTTCCGTTTTCATTATTTTTGATAAAGTCTAAAAAATTCGCTCTAACTTCTTTTGTTTATGCTTGGTAGGAGATCGTTGGGAAACCCAATTCTTCCACCCACAGACGAAGTTTAAATAATTAGAGCACCAAAAACAATAGCCACATCATCAATGGCAAACGTAGAGGAGAATCCGGATCTTGAAGAGCGACTTTTGGTCCAGGAAGAAAACCCTCGTCAACCAAGGCATGAGAAGGTTGCACAAAATTTAGATGAAGAAAACATTCGTCAACCGAGGTTTCCGAGATATGAGAATGTTGGGCGCAATCAAGGGATACCCGAAGCTCAACAAGGGAGATACTTTTATCCGAGACAACCACTCGTTGGAGTGCAATATGGAGCGAACTATTATCCCGGGCCTCAATATGGGATGGCAGCAAACTACAATATGCCGCAACAACCTCCAGTTGAGCATCTAATGCGTGACTATGCAAAGCCCGTGGTTAATACCACCATCTCGTGCATCCAGTTAGCACCGTCAACAAGGAACTACCACATCAACAGATTTCACATCGAGCAATTGCCCTCATTTCACGGATTAGCACATTAGGACCCATTGTCGTTCATCCGAGACTTCTATGTGGCGATTGACAACTTTCCATTAAATGGGTTGAGCGAGGATCAACTAAGAATGAAGTGCTTCCCGTATACACTCAAGGATGGGGCGAAACAAAGGTTGATGACTTTCGCACCGGGCTCACTAAGAACGTGGGATGAAGTTTACGAAAAATTCATTAACATGTACTTCTCTCGTTCGAAGACTACACAATTGAGAACTCAAATCTCAACATTTGGACAACAAGAGGGAGAGGCATTTCACGAAGCATGGGACCGATTCAAGATGCTCCTCATTCAACGCCCACACCATCACTATCTACTCCAACTACTTAACCAGTTCTTCTATGATGGATTGACATAATATTACCAAGGCGCGGTGGATAACGCAGCTGGTAGTTCGTTTTGGGGGTTAATGGAGAGACAAGCTTATGACGTGTATGAAATGTTGGGATCTAATTGAAAACAAGAAAGTGTGCGTGTTCGTAGGGGAGCTGTGAACCAAGTAAGCGATAAGGACGAGATGTAATCTAAAATCGATGAGTTAACAAGGGAACTAAGACAACTCAAGACTCAAAATAAATCTTTGAGCTCACGAGTTTGCGAGATTTGCGGAGCACCCGGACATGATGCTAATTCTTGCCCACATACTTTTCCAGAAGAACAAACCGAACAAGTGAATTGGGCTATGGGACAAAGCACGGGAAGGCCCAAATGGGATGAGAGGAGAAATAATTATGGCGGAAATGCAAGAAATGCACCTCTCCCGAACACTCATCATCCTGGGCTAAGAAACCATCCGAATTTCTCATGGAGAAAGAACAACCAGATGTCGTACGACACAAGCGCCCAAGCTCAATACAACGGAGGAAACCGAGCCCAAAAAACAACGCAAAGCGAACTACCTCCACAACAAAGGAACTCTCTTAAGGAGAGTATTCATTAAGGAGAGTAGGGAAAACCGAGCATAGAAAAATAAAAGGTTCGAATATTTAGAAGCCTCGGTGAAGAAAATAGAAATTCAAATTGGGCAACTTGCTACTGAGGCACATAGATAAGAAAGGGGTAAACTACCAAGTCAACCCGAGCAAGCTCAAGCTATTACCACCCTCTGAAGTGGTAAAGTGATAAATAAAGAGACAATTCCGGAAGCAAAAGAGATGGGCGGTGGGAAAGAAGACAAGTCGGGAAATCAAGAAGAGAGAGTATACGAAGCAACTTCGACCTCTAAGCTTCACAAATCTGCTCAACCGTATAAGCCATCGGTCCTTTTTCCGAACCGACTTAGAAAAGCAAAGCAAGATGAGCAATTTTCCGAAATCTATGACATGATTTCGAAGGTTCATGTTAACTTACCTCTCTTAGATGTTGTAAAGAACATTCCCGCTTATACAAAAAATTTCAAACAATTGACCTCCAACGAAAGATGATATTTTGGGAATGAGAAAGTGGTGCTCTACGAGGTAGAAGCGGGGAGTCAAAAAAGGGGGATCCCGGAAGTTTTATGATCGACATCATTATGGGAGATAAGAAGGTTGCTCATGGTATGCTCGATTTGGGAGCAAGTGTGAATCTCATGCCATACTCGATTTAGAACCCTACTTTTGATAAATTTGGGGGTTTGTCTTGATTTCGTGATTTTAATCCGATATTGTTGGTTCTATTGTTGTTACTTAGTCTTGCTGATCTTAACCCATGGTATGAAATTCCATTTTCGTGTTTTTGTCGGGTCGAATCATGTTCTTGACCGTTTCGAGGGAAACCCTTGAACTTTCGTCGTTTGATCCTTTAATTCAGCAGCTTTAGGTCATGCTATGGAATTCATTTTCATTGTTGTTATTGTCGTTCGTAGTTTATTGTCTCGGGTTGTCGTTCGACAGAGTCGGCGGTTTCGTAGTCGGTTCGCATCGCCTCACTTCGGTCGATTCTCCGCGGTCATCATTACTTTAGACAACTACCTTATTCATACATTTCTTGTTTTTTGGATATGATGATTAGTGATCGTCTTGGTGTGTTTGTTTGGTTGTTTGAAATGAACTTTCAAAAGATTCAGTTTAGCCTCATTAAAGGCTCTCTTTCAAAACCCGTGTGTGTTTTGTGATTGGTGTGTTTCGTAAATGCTTAAGTGAATCCTATGGATATGTTTGGTGTTGATATTACGCTTGATAATGTATGTGTACATATATTACCTTGTTTCAGTGCGTTGTGGTTTGATTTTTGCGTCGTGCTAAGTGTTGTTGCCTCTGAGTGAATTGTTTGGATATCATTGGTGTACTATGTTATGTTTGTGAATGTGTGGACATGGGCGGGGTCAATGGTGACACATGGATTGTGATCACGTGGTCAAGATGCAACAAGTGATTGATCCAACCGTGATAGCCTAAGAAAAACTATGGTGACACATGGCTTGTGATCATGTGGTCAGTATGCAACAAGTGATTGATCCAACCGTGAGCGCCTAAGAATACCTACGGTGACACATGGCTTGCGATAATGTGGTCAGGAGATAACAAGTGATTTATCCAACCGTGAGATGATGTGGCATGCGATCACGGTGTGATGTATATGATTTTTGATGTGTTTTGCCAGGTCGGGTACCTTGGATGTGTTACCGATATTTCGTATCTTGGGTGGTTATGTTTTGTTGGTTTTATGTCCGTCGACGACATGTGACGTGGGATATAAACCCTGTGAATTGTTGTTGGTTTTTATTTGAGAAAGTAAATCTTGGGCTATGACCCCTTTTGGTTTGTTTGAAAAGAGAAGTATTCGTTAATCCTAAATGGTTTTTGGTTAAAACTCCAGAGGGCTTTCATTTTAAAAACATTTTATAAATTGTTCCCTTGAATTGTGATCTTTCTAATTTGGAGAGTTTTACTCAAACTCTTGCCTCGGGAAGTATTTTTCGTTATGTTTGAATCTTGAGGATTCCTTATTATTATTCTTCGAATATGAATTGTATGACTCGTATTTGCACTAGCAAAATAGTGGAGTTTTGCTAACCCCCGGGTAATCGGGGGTGGATGTCTGTATTGCATTGGATAATTGACTCGTACAGTTTCAACTGTCGTGATGCATAGGCGATTACCTTATCATTATGCATTAGCACGCAACGTAGACCCTAATTCGAAGAATCACTGTAAACTATGAACCCTTCAGTTAGTACCGCTGTGATCGGAGTCATTGTCACTGCCTTCTTGAGTTCGTCAAAACTAACGTGACACTTCTCATTCGTTCGAGTTTTCTGCAATTGTAGAACACCCTAAAATTCGATAGCTCACTACATGAACGGTTTTTTTTATCATGATATATTTTAATAACATTTGTTATAATATAATATAATCTACATCTAGTTTCATTTTATTTTACTTAATTGTTTCGTAAATAATAAATTAATTGAAAGTTAAAGTAGAATATTGATTCACCTAATGGGCTATGTGTACCAACATTTACTAATATAAACTCACTAATGGACTCAAACCCAACCTAATAAAATTCCTATGTCTTGGAATTATGATTGAAAGCCCAACCCAACTACTTAATTCATTTACGATTAAATAAATACCCAACTAATTATATTAACATTCTACACACTTAAAATACAAAAAAAAATATACAACACACACACACACACAACAAGTGCGGCCAAGTGGGTAGGAGGATGATATCTAGAATCTTCATGTCCTCCTCATGCAAGACATCATCTTGTAACTTGTGCTCCTTTTTCCATACCTTGACCACCAAAATAAATAAAAAAAGAACACAAATATAGGCATACATACGTGAGAGAGTGAGGGAGATATGAGGGAGGTGTCAACTTCATAGTGCACCTTAGGACACATGTCTTCTACTTACACTAGCTCATAAATACCTCACCATCCATTTCCCATCCATAAATCTCCACCCTTGTTCACTTCATTTTTTTTTACATGGTCAAAACAATCTGCATATGTAGAAGGAGGAAGATAGGGACGAGAGGAAGCAAGAAGGGAGAGAATAAATTCTCAAGTTTTGCACATAAACACCAAGAACTAAGGTGGGTAAAATTATTTTCTTTTTTTTCTCTTATTCAAAATTATTACAAGTTAAATATATATGGTATGACTTTAGTTAGCTACACTTGATTAGAAATGACATTCATTACCATGCATGTAATGATCTTTGCAATTGTTGAATTTTAGTTTGTCATATTTTGATTATATATGCAAATTAATTCATTGGTGGAAAATTTGGTTGAATATGGCAAATCTAACTTTTGGTTATTAAAACTCCAAAATACATGAGTATATACTGGACTATGGTAAGAGGATAATTCTTCACCGGAAGATTTGATAATTCGAACTTAAATTCGAAGGATAACTAAAATAATTTAAATAAGATAAATTTTGGGGTAAAATTATTAAAATCCATGATTTTGGTCTCATGTCATGAAAGTAAGTCTTAATATATCAAAAATAAGTTCTCCATAAAATTTCACCTAAATCGGAATTTACTAAAATAGAAAATCGGGGCAAAAATATAAATCTCAAGAATTCGGGGTCAAAACTGTAAATTACAGAAACTTACTGTTTCGAAAATAAAATTTCCAGAAACGTTGAGCTCTATGGACTCGTAATAACATAAGGAGTTTACCCCAAAAATTTGAGGTCAATCCGACAAGAAATGAAAAAGATATGTCAAGAATACTAAAATACTGATTAAGGCAAAATAAAGGGGTGAAGTTATAATTAGAAAAGAATAGAAATTAGAACTGAACGTTGTAATACCCGGTTGTAATTCATTCATTTTCATTCAGTAATTATCAGTCTGTATTTGTCACTCAGTGTATTTTCACTCAATTATAATCATTCATCAATCATGTTCATTCACCGTGTTCACCGTTCGTAAAACTTCGAGTTGTGTATCGTTATTGTTCATCGTTTCAACTTTCCTCATATGAGTTCGACTTTGTTAAATCACCATTAATTTTTGGTAACTCCAAAAATTCTAAATCTTTGCAATATTATAGAGCATCGATTTAGCTTTCCAATGGTTCAAACGGTGAGTCAATCGGAGTCCGGACGAGAGAGTTTTGGTCGTTTGATTTGGCCGATCATCGCCGACCGACCGAACTGCCGTGTCGTCCGACACGGCCCGTGCCGCATTTCGTCCCGAAATGCGAAGTTTACGCCGACCAGGCTCGACCGTGTCGCCCGCACGGTCCGTGCTGCACTCTTCCGGATAGGCTCGAACGATCGCTGACACGCCCACCGTGTCCCGTGATACGGCCGAGTCATGCCGAAGTCAGCCGTCGGGCGGTCGCTATCGGAAGGCCCTCAGCGCCGCGACCATGTCAATCCGGACACGGCCGAGTCACTGCCGCCAATCGGCCACTGCGACACGACCGCGTGCCGATCGGGCACGGCCGTGTCCTAGCAGCATCAACCCCTATAAATTCATTTTTTCATCATTTCAGCCCATTTTTCTGCATTTTCTTCACCTTTAACCGAGAGATAAGGCTTGAGGGAGGGTTTTTCCTTCACAAATCATTTGGGTGTTTGATTTTCTTCATCTCCTTTCGATCGTGAAGCCCGGATAATCAATCTAACGCGTATTCTTCGGATTAAAGCACTTGGATCATCAAGAGGTAATTCCTTCAACAGTTTGGACTTCGATTTTGTGTTGAAATAGGATGTTTTGGACGTTATAATCATGATATATGAAGGGATATGTATATGATTATGAGTTTGTATAAGGATTCATTGGATTATTGAGGGATTATTCAAAAACACCTTGTAAATCGAGTTGGAATTGGGGATTTTCGACTAATTGTTGTTATAATCACATTTTGGATATTCATAACGGATTATTGATCGTATTGGAGATGTTTTGTTGGTTTGAAACACTTCTTGGGGAATTTTGATATTGGTATATCAAGTTTGTTTGTAAACAATCGGAGTTGGATACAACGTGTTGGATTTAATGTCTCTTTGGACTTGGTTTAGTCGTATCGACGTTTGGAATTCGTTATATTCGTGTTTAATTCGTGTATTGATCGGATTGTTGGTAATTGTATTGAATTAAGGTTGTTCGTGCGACCGACACTTCATTTAGGACGTTGTTCGTGGAAGGATAATTGTCATCGGTATTTTGTAAGTTAATTCTTACTCGGTTAAAAGGATATTCATACCTTTTGTTGTTGTTCATTCATAATCATAACTCATTCATCATTATAATCAAAACTTGTTGTTATCAATTAATCGTTTCAGTCATAAGGAACGACGGTTCCAATCTTTTCATTGAACTGTCATTTATTTCATTACCATTCCATCTCGGTGAGTCATTATTCATTTTCGATGTCACTTTTGTTATATTGTGGCATTCCGGGTCATACTGGCGTGCCGGTTGGTATGTGTAGGATTTTCATGTTGGGCACATTATAGTCGTGTGTTGGTTGGTGGCCTCACATTGGACTGCACTCGAGTCGATTGCTCGTGAGACCGATTAGGTACAAGACCACGCGTGTTTGATCGTTGGTGGCTTGTGCACGGACACATTTCCATCCCGGACGTAGTGTGGCGCCATTCCTTTGAGCCGTATCGATTAGTTGATTCATATAGCATGTTTGATTGCGTATGTTTCGACAGGATATTTCATAACTTCGGATATAATCATGATTGTGTATTTTCAACTCTTGAGGATTGTTGTTCTTTGTAATCGACCCCGTTTGGGGATTTTGTTTTACTGGTCTTGGCGAGGCAAAGGCACGGGAGAACACGTTAACGTCGAGGAGTCCCAATGATACTAGAAAGGGGCCCCAAATTGCCTACCACTTGTTCACCATTTGTGTTTCCTTTATTTATTCCGCTGCAGACATTCCGTTTGAATACTCTTTTCATTCGGTGTTGTGTATTTTATCGTCACATAAGATACATATGTATTCTATTTTATCCAGGTGTATTGTATGAAACTCCTAATCGGAGTAATTGATGTTGTAATGTGGTTCGGTACTACATTTACCCCGTAATTCATCCTTTTCATTCGCCCGGTGGGTCTCGGTCGGGGATCCACAGACCGTAATATCCGCCTAGTTTGGGGTGTTACGAGTTGGTATCGGACCGTGGTTTTGAATACTACCTTCCGAGTCATGTCTCATTTGAAATCATCGTCATCGGGCTAGTATCATTGGACTTTCGCGTCGCGTGTGACTGTGCGATGCCGAGCCAATCGACCGAAAGAAGCGTAAGACTTCTATCGCCATGGTATAATTTACGGCAATTTTCATTCATTCATAATTTATCGATTAACAATCCTCAAACATCATTTTCATTTTAACCAGACGGTCATTTTAACTCATTAATCACTCAATTCATTTCATTACTCGGTTGTTGATTTGGAAGGTCATATAATTAATCTTATTAACTTGTTCAAGATAATCATTTCAATAATTTCATCGAAATCATGTCACTTGATAAATCATTCATATAATCACTAAGTTAGAACATGTATACTCATTTTCATAATCTCATGACATAATCATAACGTGATATTCATGCGGGATTATAATCATCATGTGACTTTCCTACTTCAGTATGGAGAGAGCAAGAAGAGGACGCGGAGGACGAGGCCGTGGTGCGGGCCGAATCCCGAGAACTCGTGCGAACACACGTGCGAACGCGAGGAATAATGTTAACTCATCTAGCAGTGACGCTGCTACTCATTCACCTGGACATGATCATTCTCTATCGTGAGTCGTACTCGGGACACCGCTCGGTCGAAGGTGTTCGGGTTGACCCACTCGCTTTATGCAGGCATGATGGCCCAGATGACCCAGATGACACAGCTGATGCATACGATGCATAACTCCACTATTCAAAATCAACAGGCTCCTCCGCCGCCGCCTCAGAGGCAAGAGAGGAATGTGAGCAATATCATCGGCGACATCTCTCGCCAGAGGCCACCGACTTTCGAAGGCTCATCTGAGCCGGCGGATATTGTTCATTGGCTCGAACACTTCGAGAAGCTATTTGCGATGGTAGAGTGTCCCGAAGGACACAAAGTTTCTGTTGCGGCTTACTACTTGGGCAAGAGCGCGCACTCTTGGTGGTTGTCGTTGAAGCCCACCGAAGGATCATGTACATGGGATCAGTTCAAAACTCTCATGATGGAGAGGTATTATCCGGCCCCACTCAGAGAGGCTAAGCTGTCAGAGTTACTCACTCCCGACCCTTCATCAGACGCGGATGTTCTCGCCTGTGCCGAGAAATGTCAGGAACTTCTTCCGTTCGCCTCATCTATCATTCGCTCTGAGACGGACAAGATCAAGTATTTCAGCAAGAGACTGAAACCTCGGATGCGGCTACAGCTGCTTAATCATAATTGCACCACGTTGGCCGAATTCATTGAGAAAGCTCTTACTTACGAGCTTACTGTTAAGGAGATTTCTAAGCGGAACCTTCATCTGTGGCAAGAAGTCTAAGAACCGTAATCAGTCCGACGGAAGTCGTGCCACCTTCAAGAAACCGCGGCGGGCTCTACTTTTTCAGCGACCTCCCCTGGCGTCTAAACCCGCGGAATCTCGGTCTCGAGCGGCGATTCAGCCGTCACTGTTTCAACTGTGAAGGACAGGGTCATTTCAGCACCAAATGTCCAAAGCGGTATCACGTGCCATAATCAGGATTGCCGGGCATAGGGCCCGTTTTGCCGTAGGGACTCTAAACCCACTCCGGCGTCATCTCAAGCCCCGTGTCATTCAGCGAGGCGTAATCAAAGCCACTCGGTCGGCGTCGTTCAAGACGACAGAGCTAAAGGCGGAGCTAAGAGCTATCGACGGAGCGTCGGTTCGGGGGCAGCAAGCCCCGAATTTATGAGATGAAGAAGACCGACGATCCAGAGGCCCGGAGGATCTCAGGTACACTCGATATTCTATCTCAACCTGTGTGTACCCTTTTTGACACTGGTGCATCGCATTCATTCATTTCCGAGTCATGTTTGCGTAGACTACGTCTGGGTAGTGCTACTAGTTGTGAGCCTTATGTCATTGTTCTACCTGACGGTAGACGAATTATCGGTAATCGTGAGATTCAGAATTGTCCGATTCAATTTCATGGTCGTGTATGGCCAGCGGACCTAATCGTAGTAGATTTGCCGAGGGACGACGTCATCTTGGGTATTGACTGGATGGATCGTCATGATGCCATCATTAGTGTCCGTAAGCGTATGGTCACTATCATTTCAGACGATGGGGTTGAATGTGTGCTTCAGGGAAGTAATCCCCGTTGTTCCAGAAGAAGTATTATTATGACGAACGCAGAGAAATTCCGCAATCGAACTATTCAATCATTCATTGTATCATTCTCATTGATTGGCCTTTCTAGGGCAATCGAGTTATTCAATCATTCCTTGTATTATTTTCATCGATTGGCTTTTCTAAGACAATCGAGTCATTCAATCATTCATTGTATCATTTTCATCGATTGGCCTTTCTAGGGCAATCGAGTTATTCAATCATTCATTGTATCATTCCCATCGATTGGCCTTTCTAAGACAATTGAGTTATTCAAACATTCCTTGTATCATCTTCATCGATTGACCTTTCTAAGGCAATCGAGTTGTTCAATCATTATTGGTATCTCTTTTTATCGATTGACCATTCTAGGGCAATCGAAATGTTCAATCATTCGTGGTATCATTGTCATCGATTGACGATGTATTTCCAGACGAGTTATCTGGTTGCCTTCACATAGAGTAAGGGAATTCAGGAGTGAGTTGGATCCGCACGCCCCTTTATCGAAGGCACCGTATCGGATGACCCCACTGCACGCAGGAGTTGAACAGGTGATGATCAAGAGTGGTATCCTTTACCTCGTATTGATGATCTTTTAGATCAACCTCGTGGAGCTTCAGTATTTTCCATGATCGACTTAAGATCCGGATATCACCGATTGCGGATTCGAGATTCGGATATCGCGGGACGCTGCTTCGTACACGCTATGGTCATTATAAGTTCGTAGTTATGCCGTTCCGGCTAACTATTGCACCTGCGGTATTCAGGGAGTTAATGAATCGGGTTTTCATCGACTTTTTGGATCAGTTTGTTGTTGTCTTCATCGAAGACATTTTGATTTATTCTCTTAGCCGAGAGGAACACGAGGTTCATCTTCTTCAGGTCCTCGACGTGTTGAGACGTGAGCAATTGTTATGGAAGTTTTCCAAATGTGAGTTCTGGAGGTCCGAAGTGACTTTCTCGGGCATGTAATTTCATCTGACAGAGTTCGTGTCGATCCTCAGAAGACGGAGACTATCCGAGATTGGCAACCTCCGAAAGTTATTAAGTAAATCCGATGTTTCCTCGGAATAGTTAGTCAATTATCCAACCCACGACCTGGAGCTAGCAGCCGTGGTTTTCGCGTTGGGGATTTGGCGTCGTTACCTTTATGGCGTCACCTTTCAGTTATTCACCAATCACAAGAGTTGAAGGATATATTTACTCACAAGGAGTTAAATATGCGGCAGGCGGTGGTTGGAAATAATCAAAGATTTTGATATCGATATCCTTTACCACCGGGCAAGGCGAACGTTGTCGCCGACGCCTTGAGTCGTAAGTCCGTCAGAGCAAATGCTTGCTCGTTTAACGATTCGAGAATGAGCTTGAGGAATTCCTTAGACCCGAGATCGAGGTCCGGCTTCAGCAATTCAGGACGACTTTGTATGTTAGAGATTTCATCGTCACTTGAGAAGGTAATCGAGAGAATCGAGTTCGACCCTCCATTGTTGCGCATCCGTGAAGATGTGGCTCGGGAAAGCCCTGATTCGTGGTCCACGAGGATGGACTTTTGAGGTTTAAGAACCAATTGTGCGTATCGACGAATGACGAGTTGAAAAACTCTATTTTGAGAGAAGCTCATGCTACCCCTTATTCTCGTCATCCGGGGTCCAAGAAGATGTACAAAGACTTGAAACAAAATTACCGGTGAAGTAATATGAAGCGAGAAGTCGCAGAATTTGTTTCGAGATGCTTAACTGTCAACAAGTCAAGATTGAACATCGGCCGACGGCGGGTATGTTGAAACCTCTCCCTATTCCAGTGGAAGTGGGAAGACATTTCTATGGATTTCATCACGAGTTTGCCGACGAGTCGTCGTGGCATGATTACAATCGAGTGATTGTGGACCGCTTAACTAAATCAACTCATTTTCTTGAGATTAAGGATACTTGGGGTCCCGAGAGACTTGCCTAGTTATTCATCAAAGAGATAGTGAGACCGCGGTACTCCTAAAAGTATCGTTTCCGATCGTGACGGACGGGTTGTGTCACATTTTGGAAATCAGTTCATCGTGCTATGGGAACTCGGCTTAATCTCAAGATCGCCTTTCATCCTCAAAGACGGACAATCGAGAGAACTATTCAGACATTAGAGGACATGTTGAGGGCATGCGTCCTCGATTGGAAGGATGATTGGGAAGCCCAACTACCACTGATCGAGTTCACGTACAGTATAGTTGGCATGCCTCCATTAAGATGGCACCTTACGAGGCCTTGTACGGTCGTCGTTGTCGATCTCCCTTGTGTTGGGATGACTTGTCAGAATCAATCGCACCGAACCCGATATGCTTATAGCCGCCGGGAGAAGGTAGCTTTGATCAAGAGTCGTATATTGATGCTCGAGTCGGCGAAATCATATGCAGATAATCGTCGTCGACCACTAGAGTTCGAGACGGGTGACCACGTCTTGGTCAAGGTATCCCCGAGTCGAGGTATTTTCCGTTTCGGAAAACGGGGGAAGTTGAGTCCGAGATTCATTGGACCGTTTGAAATTTTGGATCGAGTGGGCGAGTTAGCTTATCGATTGGCTTTACCTCCGGCTCTGAGCCGAATTCATAATGTGTTTCATGTCTCTCGATGCCATGAAAGTATGTTGCCGACCCGAGTCACATACTGCCTGACGAATCGAGATCGCCGACGACCATTCATATGAGGAGCGTCCTATACTAGTCTTAGAGCGCGAATCAAACGGTTGAGAAATAAGTCGATTCCTTTGGTCAAGATTCAGTGGTCCAGACACGGAGTCGAAGAGGCTACTTGGGAAACCGAAGATAGTACGCGGGAGAGTTATCCCGAGTTGTTTGACCCTTAGTTTCGGGGACGAAACTCTTTTAAGGGGGGGTGTATGTAATACCCGGTTGTAATTCATTCATTTTCATTCAAGAATTACGATCTGTATTTGTCACTCGGTGTATTTTCACTCAATTATAATCATTCATCAATCATGTTCATTCACCGTGTTCACCGCTCGTAAAACTTCGAGTTGTGTATCGTTATTGTTCATCGTTTCAACTTTCCTCATATGAGTTCGACTTTGTTAAATCACCATTAATTTTTGGTAACTCCAAAAATTCTAAATCTTGCAATATTATAGAGCATCGATTTAGCTTTCCAATGGTTCAAGCGGTGAGTCAATCGGAGTCCGGACGAGAGAGTTTTGGTCGTTTGATTTTGGCGATCATGCCGATCCGAACTCGGCCGTGTCGTCCGACACGGCCCGTGCCGTATTTCGTCCGGAAATGCAGTTTACGCCGACCAGTGCTCGACCGTGTCGCCCGCACGGTCCGTGCCGTACTCTTCCGGATAGGCTCGAACGCATCGCCGACACGCCCGGCCGTGTCCCGTGACACGGTCGAGTCATGCCGAAGTCATGTCGGGCGGAGTCGCTATCGGAAGGCCCTCACGCCGCGACCGTGTCAATCCGGACACGGTCGAGTCATCTGCGGCCAATCGTCGGCCAGCTGCGACACGGCACCGTGCCGATCGGCACGGCCGTGTCCGGCAGCGTCAACCCCTATAAATTCATTTTTTCATCATTTCACCATTTTTACGCATTTTCTTCACCTTCAACCGATAGATAAGGCTTGAGGGAGGGTTTTTCCTTCACAAATCATTTGGGTGTTTGATTTTCTTCATCTCCTTTCGATCGTGAAGCTTAGGATAATCAATCTAACGCGTATTCTTCGGATTAAAGCACTTGGATCATCAAGAGGTAATTCCTTCAACACTTTGGACTTCGATTTTGTGTTGAAATAGGATGTTTTGGACGTTATAATCATGATATATGAAGGGATATGTATATGATTATGAGTTTGTATAAGGATTCATTGGATTATTGAGGGATTATTCAAAAACACCTTGTAAATCGAGTTGGAATTGGGGATTTTCGACTAATTGTTGTTATAATCACATTTTGGATATTCATAACGGATTATTGATCGTATTGGAGATGTTTTGTTGGTTTGAAACACTTCTTGGGGAATTTTGATATTGGTATATCGAAGTTTGTTTGTAAACAATCGGAGTTGGATACAACGTGTTGGATTTAATGTCTCTTTGGACTTGGTTTAGTCGTATCGACGTTTGGAATTCGTTATATTCGTGTTTAATTCGTGTATTGATCGGATTGTTGGTAATTGTATTGAATTAAGGTTGTTCGTATGCGGCGACACTTCATTTAGGGCGTTGTTCGTGGAAGGATAATTGTCATCGGTATTTTGTAAGTTAATTCTTACTCGGTTAAAAGGATATTCATACCTTTTGTTGTTGTTCATTCATAATCATAACTCATTCATCATTATAATCAAAACTTGTTGTTATCAATTAATCGTTTGATCATAAGAGCAGCGGTTCCAATCTTTTCATTGAACTGTCATTTATTTCATTACCATTCCATCTCGGTGAGTCATTATTCATTTTCGATGTCACTTTTGTTATATTGTGGCATTAGGGTCATCTTGGCGTGCAGTTGGTATGTGTAGGATTTTCATGTCGGGCACATTATAGTCGTGTGTTGGTTGGTGGCCTCACATTGGGTGTGCACTCGAGTCGATTGCTCGTGAGGCGATTAGGTACAAGACCACGCGTGTTTGATCGTTGGTGGCTTGTGCACGGACACATTTCCATCCCGGACGTAGTGTGGCGCCATTCCTTTGAGCCGTCTTGATTAGTTGATTCATATAGCATGTTTGATTGCGTATGTTTCGGCGAGATATTTCATAACCCGGATATAATCATGATTGTGTATTTTCAACTCTTGAGGATTGTTGTTCTTTGTAACTGACCCCGTTTGGGGATTTTGTTTTACAGGTCTTGGCGAGGCAAAGGCACGGGGAGAACACGTTAACGTCGAGGAGTCCCAATGATACTAGAAAGGGGCCCCAGTCTGTTCAGTCACTTGTTCAGTCATTTGTGTTTCCTTTATTTATTCCGCTGCAGACATTCCGTTTGAATACTCTTTTCATTCAGTGTTGTGTATTTTATCGTCACATAAGATACATATGTATTCTATTTTATCCTGGGTGTATTGTATGAAACTCCTAATCGGAGTAATTGATGTTGTAATGTGGTTCGGTACTACATTTACCCTGTGTAATTCATCCTTTTTCATTCGCCTGGTGGGTCTCAGTCGGGGATCCACGGCACTGTAATATCCGCCTAGTTTGGGGTGTTACAAACGTAATCTAAAAGTACAAGTCATAAAGTTCAAATCGCAACTGGATTCATAATTTTCGGAGTTTAAATGAATCCAAACGAATTAATCAAAATTATAAGACAAAACTAAATAAAAATAATAATAATAGTACCTTAATTTCGAAAGGGCAGAATTGTAATTTATGGAAGGAAAAACCTCCATGCAACTTCTGATCTCAGAACCTTATATTATAAC
The DNA here is from genome assembly GCA_033398695.1 of Orobanche coerulescens. Lineage (NCBI taxonomy): Eukaryota > Viridiplantae > Streptophyta > Magnoliopsida > Lamiales > Orobanchaceae > Orobanche > Orobanche coerulescens. Next base: position 101,280,770 of record CM065817.1, on the reverse strand, counting down.
GGAATTTTCGCCATAAAGTTCGTAATTGTTGGACGTATAATCAATCCGTACCGAATTATCCAAATCCATACAATTATAGTAAAATAATAATGACAGTACTCAAAAGATGGAAGGGCAGAATTGTAATTTTCAAAAGGTAAAACTTTTATGCGACTTCTGACCTTCAATCCTCGTATCATAACAGACTTTTCTCAATAAAGTTCGTAATTTTCGGACGTATAATCAATTCGTACCGAATTATCCAAATTCATACAATTATAGTAAAAATAATAATGATAGTACTTAAAAGACGGAAGGGCAGAATTGCAATTTCCGAAAGGTAAACTTTCATGCGACTTCTGACCTTCAATCCTCATATCATAACGGACTTTTCCGAATAAAGTTCGTAATTTTTGGATGTATAATCAATCCGTACCGAACTATTCAAGTTTATGAGTTTATTATAAGATTATGCTAAGACTCGCACAATACCAATCTAATCATCAACCGGTTGAACTAATTCCTCTAGTTTATCCAAGTCCATTTACTATCAAATAATTATATTGATATTTTATAATATGCATAATCATTGTTAATCACGACAATAATTGTTATTCAATAGAGATCAGGAGTAAGTGTTGTACAGAGCTAAGTGCTATGACCCTCGGGCGGGAGCCACCGCTAAAGTCCGTACGAGTACCTCTAGAGTCCCTTTTTCTATTTATATGCATGAGAGGCAGTTAGTCTAGTCATGAATCGAGCAGTGTGGCTGCGGTTCTAGGCAAAGCTACCGTCGTATCCTATTCCCTTGAAGCCGAAGGACGGAGTGATCCTAAGGTGACTGGGTCGCAGAATTCGGGTATAGTCGCTATTATGATATGATCCGGGCTCGAGCCCAGATAAGAGATAAGGCAGCACGTCACCAAGCGTGATAGCGATAAAGCTCAAAGGCCAATATTATAGTGATGGTCCGACAAACGCCCAAGGCTACGGTTATCAAACCAAAGGTCGTGGTGATAGTCAAAGGTCAAACACAGATAACGGTCTAAGACGTTATAAGGAGGCTAAGGGATTAGTCATCTAGATGACCTCCCAAAGCTAAATACTCATTGGGCGCTCGACACCGTGCATTCTTCATACTCAACCGCAATCTACGGAGATTGACTGTACATTCATGTCATAATTCATAATATTCTTTGAAAACTTGCACCAATTTTTAAACAACACTATTTTTCAAAAGTGGGAGAAACATAATGTTTATTAAATAAGAAACTTATTAAATACCCAAACCCAACTCACTGAGAATCTATTATTCTCACCCCATTTTAATTGTTTTTCTAAACCCCACTAGATGAAGAGAATCAAGAGGAAGAAGAGACAGATACTGACGACCACTGAAGACCATCCTCAAAGTATTGCCAAGACATAGGAAATTAGGATACTGCTTTAACGCTTCATTATTTCCTGTGTCAAAATGTATTTTTATTTCCGATGTACTCTTTTGCACTTGATGTAACAATTGCACTGTACTCTTGAATATTTCTTTTCTATGTAATAACCAGTCTTAGTTCACCGGGCTGAGATCTCGCATATGTATGCTTTACTGGAATGTATTATCACAAATGTTATTTATTACGTTAGCTGTTGCGTTCACGTCCAACCCCGGTGTGGGGGCATGACAGGAGTGGTATCAGAGCCCGCTTTGTGAGAAGGACACTTACAACGGGCTAACCAGGATAAGATTCTTTGGACTTAAAGGGGAATTCCATCTAGGACGAAGTGAACCATAGGACTGAGACCTAAGGTAGATTTCTCGAGTCAACTCTCATTAAGATCTCTTTCGACTTGTCGCTATTCACTTGGAATATGCATAGTCAAATTCAAATTTCCTAAGTCATTGGCCAAGATACTTGATTAAGTATTCACGGCAATTCCCCGATCAAATCAATTCTCTTGAAACGGACATAGCTTATTTCACTTATCATATCTTCTGAACTCCACTAAACCTCATTACTTTTCAAAATGGGGTATTATTATTTCTTGGTCGCTGATGTCCTATAAGCATATTTGTTGAGTCATTAAGTTCACAACCTTGATGATAATTCATGCTTAATAGAGTTTTATTATTGGATATTTCAATCCATTTGCTATTCATTCAGAGTAAGCATCGCCAATTGGCATTGTCTAAATTAATTAATTCGTTATACTATTCATTTGGAATAGTGATGACTAATTTCAACTTATTACAAGTTCCATGTTGCTATGTACATTCTAATCAATCTAGCTAAGATATTCGTTCGGAAAGCATAAAGTTAATATTGCAAGGGATTATTCAAAATATTCAACCCATCCGAATGGGGCAAAATCCAAACTTTGCGAAAAATTACAGTTTGATTTGAATTATTAAGACATATTTCCTTAATAATTATCTGTGTATTTTCGTCCTATAATCTGTCTCTTTGAGATGTTACCTACTATCGATAGTTGGTAAGGAAAACCTACTTTTCCTTATCCAATGCTGTATTTTTTTCATGAAACAGCATTGCGTATGTAATAATAATGTTGAATAATGAGAACAGTTCTTGATACTCAACAACCGAATGCAAGCATCTTAATTAACACTCACTTCAATAATCACTACCCGTAAGCTTAGAAGTATCAACACCTACGGGTATGAGCCGAGAAACAGATTCGGTATTTAAAGATTACGAAGTAATAGTTGAGGGTCATTGTTTTCCTGCCGACCTAATTCTTCATCCCATACTCGACTGCCATTCTAAAATAGTTCGATTCTGCAAAACCGATCACCCAGTAGTTGAACTATACGGGTATGCTAGAATTAACTCGGCCCCTGTAATATCAGCCACGAAGGCGAGAAAGGCCATCTCGAAGGGAGCAACGGGATATTTGGCTTTTGTCATTAACAAACCCAATAGTAAAATGGATATTGAAGCTACACCAGTAGTATCAGAATACCGTGATATTTTCCCCACGGAACTCACTTCTCTACCTCCAGATAGGGAAGTTGAATTCAGCATTGATATCTTGCCAGGAAAAGCACCTGTGGCCAGAACGCCGTATCGAATGGCACAACTAGAACTGCAAGAACTGAAGGTTCAGTTGCTGAAGTTGCTAGAGGTTGGATTTATCCGACCAAGCGTATCTCCATGGGGAGCACCATTTCTATTCGTAAAGAAGAAAGATGGCACACTAAGATTATGCATCGATTACCGAGAACTTAATAATATTACTATTAAGAACAAGTATCCACTTCCCATGATCGATGAACTATTCGACCAACTACAAGGAGCAACGGTTTACTCAAAGTTCGATCTTCAACAAGGATATTACTAATTGAGGATCAAAGAGAACCGAAGACTGCCTTTCAAACTAGGTATGGTCATTATGAATTCGTGGTAATGCCTTTTGGATTGACCAACGCGCCGACTGCATTTATGGATTTAATGCACCGCGTATTCTAACCGTATCTAGATCAATTCGTAGTGATATTTATTGATGACATACTCGTTTATTCCAAGTCAGATCAAGATCACGAAACTCACCTGAGATTGGTACTAGAGACACTAAGGAAGCATAAATTGTACGCCAAGTTCAGCAAGTGTGAATTCTGGTTAAGAGAGGTAGCATTTTTAGGACACATAATATCTGGAGATGGAGTCGCAGTAGATCCATCGAAGGTGGAGACTATTCTTGACTGGAAGGGGCCAGAAACAGGCATGGAGATACGAAGCTTTCTTGAACTTGCGGGTTACTACCGCAAATTCATTAAAGTTTTTTCCAAAATCACAGGACCACTCACAAGACTGACGCAAAAGCACGTTAAATTTGAGTAGAACGATAAGTGTGAGTTGAGCTTCCAAGAACTCAAGAGAAAACTCACTACCGCACCTGTACTAACACTTCCCGAAGGGAGTGAAGGATTTTTGGTTTACAGCGATGCATCAAAGGAAGGATTAGGAGTTGTACTAATGCAAAACGGCAAGGTTGCGGCTTATGCATCACGAAAGCTGAAAATCCACGAGATGAATTATCCGACCCATGACCTTGAACTAGCAGCAATAATGTTTGCTTTGAAGAAATAGAGACACTACCTGTATGGAGCTACATTCACCACCTACCCTTAGCTGAGTATGCTTACAACAACAGCTACTAGGAAACTATCGAGATGGCTCTATATGAAGTATTGTAGGGAAGAAAGTGCCGATGACCAATACATTGCGAGATTGACAACCGATGGACACCAAGGACTAAGCGTAACCGAAACCTAATACCAAAAGTTGATCTAGTAGAAGATGCAATGGATAGGGTTCGAATCATTTGGGATCGAATTTGCACTGCTCAGAGCTGACAGAAAAGTTATGCAGACCAGAGGAGAAGAGTTTTAGAATTCGACAAGGGCGACAAAGTATTCCTTCGTTTATCACCACATAAGGGATTGATCAACCCGAAGAAGGGAATGAAGCTTAGCCCTGGATATGTCGGACCTTTCACAATCCTAGAACGAATTGGAAAATTAGCATATCGTCTTGAGCTACCAACCGATCTTGTCGGAATGCACAACGTATTTCATATCTCAAGATTGAAGAAATATCATCCAGATCCTGAACATGTCATCACGCATGACATACCACCAATCAAAGAAGATTTAACTTATATCGAGAAGCCGATGAAGATCGTGGATCAACAAGTACACGAACTAAGAGACAAGAAGATATCGTTGGTCAAAGTCGTCTGGATAAATCACAATAGAGAGGAGGACGCTACATGGGAAGCTGAAGAAGAAATGAAGAAATTCTATCCTGAGTTGTTCGAGAAGGAATTTGGGGATCAAAATTCTTCTAAGGAGGGGGGATGTAGAAACCCCTAAAATTCGATAGCTCACTATATGTACGGTTTATTATATCATGATGTATTTTAATAACATTTGTTATAATATAATATAATCTACATCTATTTTCATTTTATTTTACTTAATTGTTTCTTAAATAATAAATTAATTGAAAGTTAAAGTAGAATATTGATTCACCTAATGGGCTATGTGCACCAACATTTACTAATATAAACTCACTAATGCACTCAAACCCAACCTATTAAAATTCCTAAGTCTTGGAATTATGATTGAAAGCCCAACCCAACTACTTAATTCCTTTACAATTAAATAAATACCCAACTAATTATATTAACATTATACACACTTAAAATACAAAAAAAATATATACAACACACACACACAAAATGGGCGGCCAAGTGGGGAGGAGGATGACATCTAGAGTGTTCATGTCCTCCTCATGCAAGACACCATCTTGTAACTTGTGCTCCTTTTCCCATGCCTTAACCACCAAAATAAATAAAAAAAAGAACACAAATATAGGCATATATACGTGAGAGAGTGAGGGAGATATGAGGGAGGTGTCAACTTCATAGTGCACCTTAGGAAACATGTCTTCTACTTACACTAGCTCATAAATACCTCACCATCCATTTCCCATCCATAAATCTCTACCCTTATTCACTTCATTTTTTTTACTTGGTCAAAACAACCTGCATATTTAGAAGGAGGAAGATAGGGACGAGAGGAAGCAAGGAGGGAGAGAAGATATTCTCAAGTTTTACACATAAACTCCAAGAACTAAGGTGGGTAAAATTGTTTTCTTTTTTTTTTTTTCTCTTATTCAAAATTATTACAAGTTAAATATATATGGTGCATGCAAGTATTATGACCTTAGTTAGCTATACTTGATTAAAAATGACATTCATTACCATGCATGTAATGATCTTTGCAATTGTTGAATTTTAGTTTGTCATATTTTGATTATATGTGCAAATTAATTCATTGGTGGAAACTTTGATTGAATATGGCAAATCTGACTTTTGGATATTAAAACTCCAAAATACATGAGTATATACTGGACTATGGTAAGAGGATAATTCATCATCGGAAGATTTGATAATTCGAACCTAAATTCGAAGGATAACTAGAATAATTTAAATAAGATAAATTTTTGGGTAAAATTATTAAAATCCATTATTATGGTCTTATGTCATGAAAGTAAGTCTTAACATATCAAAAATAAGTTCTCCATAAAATTTCACCTAAATCAGAATTTACTAAAATAGAAAATCGGGGCAAAAATGTAAATCTCAAGAATTCGGGGCCAAAACTGAAATTACAGAAACTTACTATTTCAAAAATAAAATTTCCAGAAAAGTTGAGCTCTCTGGACTCGTAATAACATAAAGAGCTTACCCCAAAAATTTGAGGTCAATCCGACTAGAAATGAAAAAGATATGTCAAGAATACTAAAATACCGATTAAGGCAAAATAAAGGGGTGAAATTTCTAAAAGAATAGAAATTAAACTGAACGTAATCTAAAAGTACAAGTCATAAAGTTCAAATCACAATTGGATTCATAATTTTCGGAGTTTAAATGAATCCAAACAAATTAATCAAAAATTATAAGACAAAACTAAATAAAAATAATAATAATAATAGTACCTTAATTTCAAAAGGGCAGAATTATAATTTATGGAAGGAAAAACCTCCATGCAACTTCTGATCTCGGAACCTTATAATATAACGGACTTTTCTCCATAAAGTTCATAATTTTCGGACGTATAATCAATCCGTACCGAATTATCCAAATCCATATAATTATAGTAAAATAATAATGATAGTAATTAAAAGACAGAAGGGCAGAATTGTAATTTCTGAAAGGTAAAACTTTCAAGAGACTTCTGACCAACAATCCTCATATCATAACGGACTTTTCGCAATAAAGTTCGTAATTTTCGGACGTATAATCAATCCGTACCGAATTATCCAAATTCATACAATTATAGTCAAAATAAAAATGATAGTACTTAAAAGACGGAAGGGCAGAATTGCAATTTCCAAAAGGTAAACTTTCATGCGACTTCTTACCTTCAATCGTCTTATCATAACGGACTTTTCGCAATAAAGTTCGTAATTTTCGGAGGTATAATCAATCCGTACCGAACTATTCAAGTTTATGAGTTTATTATAAGATTATACTAAGACTCGCACAATAGCAATCTAATCATCAACCGGTTGAACTAATTCCTCTGGTTTATCCAAGTCCATTTACTATCAAATAATCATATTTATTTCTTATAATATGCATAATCGTTGTTAATCACGACAATAATTGTTATTCAATGGAAATCGAGAGTAAGTGTTGTACGGAGCTAAGTGCCACGACCCTCAGGCGGGAGCCACCGCTAGAGTCCGTACGAGTACCTCTAGAGTCCCTTTTTCTATTTATATGCATGAGGGGTGGTTAGTCTAGTCATGAATCGAGCAGCGTGGCTGCGGTTCTAGGCAAAGCTACCATCGTATCCTATTCCCTTGAAGCCGAAGGACGGAGTGATCCTAAGGTGACTGGGTCGTAGAATTCGGGTATAGTCGCGATTATGATATGATCCGGGCATAGACCCAAGCTAAGAACATATCATGCCTAGATAAGAGATAAGACAGCACGTCACCAAGTGTGAGAGCGATAAAGCTCAAAGGCCAATGTTATAGTGATGGTCCGACAAACGCCCAAGGCTACAGTTATCAAACCAAAGGTCGTGGTGATAGTCAAAGGTCAAACACTGTTAACGGTCTAAGACGTTATAAGGAGGCTAAGGGATTAGTCTTGTAGACGACCTCCTAAAGCTAAATACTCATGGGGCGCTCGACGCCATGCATTCTTCATACTCAACCGCAATCTATGGAGATTGACTGTACATTCATGTCATAATTCATAATATTCATTGAAAACTTGCACCAATTTTTAAACAACACTATTTTTTAAAAGTGGGAGAAATATAATGTTTATTAAATAAGAAACACATTAAATACCCAAACCCAACTCACTGAGAATTCATTATTCTCACCCCATTTTGAATTGTTTTTCTAAAACCCCACTAGATGAAGAGAATCAAGAGGAAGAAGAGACAGATGCTGACGACCACTGAAGACCATCCTCAAAGTATTTCCAAGACATAGGAAATTAGGATAATGCTTTAACGCTTTTTTATTTCCTGTGTCAAAATGTATTTTGATTTCCTATGTACTCTTTTGCACTTGATGTAACTATTCCGATGTATTCTTGAATATTTCTTTTCTATGGAATAACCAGTCTTAGTTCACCGGGATGAGATCTGGCATATGTATGCTTTGCTGGAATGTATTATCACAAACGTTATTTATTACGTTAACTGTCGCGTTCTCGTCCAACCCCAGTGTGGGAGCGTGACAGCAATAACTGAGTTAGTGCGCGAGTGATTTTGGAAAACCCCTCCACAAACCGATGATAGTACTCATCAAGTCCTAAGAAACTTCCGACTTCTTTCACATTCTTAGGAGACTTCCATTCTAGAACTGCCTCAACTTTCGGCATATCTACTCGAACTCCTTCTACCGATATTACATGACTTAGGAACATTACTTCCTTTAGCCATAATTCACATTTAGCAAGCTTGGCATATAACTATTCATTTCTCAAGATTTCAAAATGATTCGCAAATGTTCTACATGCTCGTCCGGACTTTTAGAGTAGATTAAGATGTCGTCGGTGAAACAACCACAAACTTATCCAAGTGCTCTATGAATACTCAATTCATTAATTATACAAACACAACAGGCGTATTGGTTAGACCGTATAGCATTACGAAAAATTTATAGTGCCCCTATCGAGATCGAAATGCCGACTTCGGAATGTCGAATTCTTTTACTCTCGTTTGATGGTACCCCGATCTCAAATCGATCTTCGAGAATACCATTGCTCCTTGCAACTAGTCGAACAGATCATCAATCTTAGGCAATAGGTACTTATTCTTGATCGTCACATTGCTTATCTCTCAATAGTCAATGCACAACCGAAGTGACCCATATTTATTTTAAACGAATAGATCCGGCGCTCCCCGAGAGGAAACACTTGGTCCAGCAGCTCTTCAAGTTGCATACATCTGGGTGGGTGCCATGTGATATGGAGCCTTATAAATAGGTGTTGCTCCCGGTTCTAACTTGATGGTGAACTCTACATCTCATCGTACAGGTAATCTAGGCAATTCATTAGGAAATATATCCGAAAATTAGTGTACCACAGGAATAGATGAAAGTTCTACTCATCCTTCTTCCTTCTTCATTGCATAACACCAGTATCCGGCACAACCCTATTTCAGTCATTTAATTGCTTTCATTATTTTAATCACTTTCCCTGAGCTCCCAATTCAAAGTCGTCCCTGTGATTGTTGAAATATTTCTCTTTCGATAGTTCATAATAGCACCATAACGGTTAAGCCAATCGTCTCTGAGAATCACATCAGCTCCTTGGATATTTACCACGATAAGATTTGAGGCCAAATTCTGCCTCCTATTGATACATGATAATTTCTAGTTTCTGAATTTCCCATAATCATTTCCCCACTTGGTAAACCCACAGTATAAGGCTCACTTTCATGAAAACAAGAAATTTTCAAGTGATTTACACAAGATAGTGATATAAAAGAATATGTAGCTCTAGTATCGAACAAAACACTAATGGGTTGTGAAATGATCTGAACCGTACCTGATGTAACAGTCGTACTCTAATCATTTGTCCTCTTCATCTCATAAAGGTGTAGGGAATGGACCCAACACTCGATGCTTCTTTCTTGTCATACTGACCTCTACCGCTCCCTCGACCAAAGTTATGATGTTGATGACCACTCTGCTGAGTTTGATTAACACTTGTTTCTTTCTGGTCCTATGCTGAAATATAAGCTCAAAATGATCTAGCAACGTCTCCACATAATACTGCACGATGTCCTTTTGTCCACATTCATAACACGTCATTGAAGGAAATGAACAGTCACGTCGAAAATGCCGTGATCGGCCATAGTTAAACATTTTCTCATTATATATAAATGTTGATGTTGATGTAGAACTCTTTCCCCCTCCAGAAGGATGGCGGTGCCTCCAGGATGAGTGAAAAATGATTGGAATTTTTGGGGCCCACTATTCTTGTTCTCTGGAAAAACACCAGAGACTTTTGCTTCTTGGACTCAGAAAATTTCTCCACCTCTATTTCTTTCATTTCATAATACAGGGTTTTAGTCAGATACTGACGAGAGTGGTATATTCATATCCTGACATTTATCGTTGTATCTCCGACTTCATTCTCATGTCAAAATGAAATTTTGCATTGGTCCTGACCAGATGTAGAATGAATATCATCTGATGAGTAAAGGTCTTAATCACTTGAGCCACGAGTACGTCCAGAGGTTGTGCAGAGAACACTATCGAATTTTAGCCTCTCTAATCGGATGAGGGAAATACAGATCTTCCATCATTAACCACAACTTTCCCTAACCAGTATCATGACCAGTAGGTCAGATGGCCTCCCACCATTCAAGCGCTTCTCCGATCAGAAAATAATTGGTGATGAGGACTTTTCGGTCATTTGGAAAGTTGATTCCTGAAAACACTTTATCTAATTACCTCAATCAGTGATCCCATGTCGATACCTCAGAAAAACCTTCGAGTTTTGGTGGATGCATCTTAATCACTTCTTGTAGCCACTTGTCTCCTCGATATCCTAGGTTTGGAATGCCTTGATGACCTTCTCCTAGTTGTAGCCCTATCGCCACTTGCATAAAGTCCACCACTTGAGAAAATTGCGTCATTTGGGTGGCCACTTGACTAAGCACGTTAAGGATATCAGGATTATCATTTGCCTCCACTGTTCGTGCTCGATCATTGTTGACAGATTTTCGTTGCTCGCCAGAATTGAGATTAGCCTGATTCGACAGAGAATCAGAGATAGAGGGTGAAGCTTCCCTTCTAGCATTACTGTGTCCGCATCCATGACCGCGAGCACGTCCACGACTTCCCCTCAGCATACTGAAAGCACACATACTCAATATACGAGGAACAAGATCATTCTAGAGTTTAATTATCACAAAAAGACATAACACTAAATGACAATAACTGAGATTTTAGGAAACTTACAACCACGGATCGCATAAAGATGTTGATGGTTCAATGATGTTACTCGCGACCAGTTAACCAGAAGACATAACTGGACCCTAAATTAACCCGACTGCCAAGATATACATAATATTCTGTGACACCACTGAGATATTCAGGGTTATTACAGCGTCGTAAACCTTTTATGTAAGGATTTATTAGACTAATATTTACCAAAACACTATTTAAATACCAACAATGGAGTAATTATTACAGACTGGGATTAAAAGTACATGAAGCACTTAATAGAATTCAATAATACATAAATATACAAATCAAACAACAAAGGGACTATGTACTCGAGTACTTATTCAAAAGATATGACATAAGCCAGTTAGGGCCGAACCTCTATACATCTCTGTATCATTTATTTTCCGTACTTATCTATCACTTTCACACGAAAAGAGTTCATTACTCTTCACCGCACTATTCAACCGCCCTTCTAGTGGTGGTACCAATCCAACAGCATCTACAAGAATAGAGCGAAGAGAATGATAGGACTTTCTCAAGCCGTCTAAATAGAAAAGATACAAAAAATGTTTAGGATGGAACATTCTAAAAGTTTTTTACCTGTGCGACATATTATAAAACTTTCCAGAGATATGTGTCCTGAAAATGAAGAAAATAGAATAAAAATGAGACAGGTACCCTACCCCTCGGTTGTGGATAGCCTCGTGTGTAACACCCCAAAAATGCGTCCATTACAGTTCCTTGGACCCCACACTGGGACCCACCAGGCGATACCCAAAATAAAGATTAAATACGCAATACTTGTGATATCGAACCACATTACATAGTACTTACTCCGATTAGGAGTTTACAGCAGTATGGCCAACGCCCTTATTACACACAGAATCCGAAATACGAGTATAATCCATATAGAGATAGAATATACCTTAAATAACAATACAATAGTCCACAATTTTAAAATAAAGCGGAAAGATAACATTACACAGTTTGAACAAAACCGGACAACAAAAGACTTGGGCCCCCCGAACTAGTATCCTTCGAACCCTTTGCCGTCACCATGATCTTCCCGTGCCTTGCCTTTACCTCGACCTAAAATACAACACAAGTATTTCACCCAACACAGGGTCAGATATACATGATAAATGGTTTCTCAAGATATTATACAATTCACATATATTAGATTTCGAGGAAAACAACCCGACCAACGAACATACCCCTCGGACGTATGAACGATTAGTCACAAAACGTCGAACACATCCAAATATATAAATGGACTATGAACGACCAAAAATAGTACGGCTCAAGATGGACATCACAGTATGCCCAATCCGGAAATGTGTCAGTGCACATGTCCACCCCGTATACGTAATCTAGGATAATCGTGGGATAATGTACCTAATTAGCCTCACGAACTACGTCTCGTGTGCACGGTCCAATACGGAAACATCCACGCATGACTATATATGTTCCTGGCTAAAAATCCTACACAATAACCAATCGGAACGCAGATATGATTCCGGATATGTCACGATACAACATGAAAACGAATTCAATAAATCACATATCCGATTAAGGATCAAGAAACTCACCGAAATGACAATAAGGATCAATGATATCAACGGTTCAAAAAGTGACGAACTTGGGAATGCGATTCCCCGATGAAAACAAAACAATATCAAGAATAATATCAACTCACGGGTCACAAATGTATAAATGGTTCATATACATGAAACGCATAATCATCACAAGAATCCAAACATCATTATAACCAAGCAAGATAACTTTCCTCAATACGGAGACGAGAATAGTCCTTCCTTGTCGAACGAACGAACGGTCCTCGACTTAATATCGGTTACTCGAACAATCAACCTTGTTAGGGATACAATCCATTCAATAACACATTCTCATAACTATCGATATCTAGTTCAGCGAATCGATATCCTAAATTTAATTTGCTTAGTTTAACTATCTTTGTATCCTAATTCCATTTCAAGGATTCATTCTAACTTCAATTTATACACATCATCGGTTATCATTCAAGGTTTTCTCGATTATTCGCATGGTTCAAACGAATGAGAATTTATCAAAAACAACCATCAAGGAGAACTTTGCTAAACTTGATATGCCGATAGAATTTCTTAAAAACAACATCAATATTTTGAACGATATAATCCAAACAACTATGTTTCATAAAACATTGATCAAAGTGAAGGTTACTCGGTGATTATCATTGTTCGAACGAATCATGAGTTTATAAAGTTATTATTATGTTCATCGGTTATGAGTTCACCTAGTTACATTAACGATATAGTTGATTTATTCATCACAAGATCATCACGATATCATCATTAAGGTGAATTAAACACCTCTGAACTATAATCTTATGTTGATATGATTCAAGGTTCAACCAAATCACATGAAAATCCTAAGTTCATTTAATTTAGAATCTTCCTAAACATGATGGTTCGATTCAATATAACGATAACAATCCTACAAATCAACCTATATACAATGGAACTAAGGATCATTATTGTTTTAGTGATGTTAAAAGTCCAGCAAGAAGAGTGTTTTTCTACTAAACATGATTACTACCATTTAAGACATCAAGAATACATCATATCAAACCCTTAATCACCATATTCATCATTAAGTTGTTAAAAGCTTAACTAAAAACATGTTTAGCTTGATAAATTCAACATTAGGTGAAGTATACTTTATCAGTAATAGTATAACTACGAGATTATAGGGTGAAATCGTATAACATACCTTCACAAATGAAGAACAATACACCAAACCACAAGAACACACTCTAAGCTTCAAGAATGACTCCAAACTTCCAATCAACAAGCTCCAAATCAAAATGCAAAGCTCAAACACAAGTTGGAAGAAGGTATAATTGATATAGGGAGGCAGGGAGATGATTATAGGGGTGAAAAATCGGAGTTTGGACGTGCAAAATGAAAGACACAAGTTTTCTTTTTATAACAGCACAGTTTATTGTGTACGTTATACACAAAAGGATAACGTACGTTAGCATCTTTACGTACGCTACACCAAAAGTGTTACGTACGTAAGCTAGTTCCAGAGGCTACTGGACTAAAAGGTAGTTGGGCCTCCCAATCATACTTCCAATCAAGAACGCATGCCCTCAACATATCCTCTAGAGTCTGGATAGTCCTCTCAGTCTGACCATCAGTCTGCGGATGAAATGTTGGGATTCGGTGCCTAAAACGAAGGCCCAGCGGAAGCGGTAAAATGAAAGTTAATTCGATCCGAATCCCTACGAGGATCGATCGAGCTACGTATATACGAATATTTAAACGAAAGGCAAGAGTCGTAAGAAACTAACCCTCGAAGTCCGTTGATTAAATGGAAAACTTCTCTTGAGCTATTCCCCAAGCTTTAGTTGATCTCTACGTATCCGATCCGCTCCAAGCCCTTGAACGATCCAACGCCGAAAGCATCGCGTCTCTACTTGCCACGCGCCGGAAAAACGGCCGGAATAACGACACTTGATTAACCTCTAAGGTTACGGCTAGAATCAAATGATGAAGCTTTTATTATTACACTCTAAGTGTATAATATATCTCTCAATAATTTTCTCTCAATTTTTCTCCAAGAAAAATGAAGAGTAAGTGAATGAACAAGATGAAGATGAGTGTTAAACTCAAAGTCTATCTCTCTCTCTATATTCTCACGTTGAAAGCCTACCAAACAAGTGAAGAGAGTCTTGCTTTTATGCTCCATAAAATCCTCCCAAATCAAGACTAAATAATTAAAATGAATTAATTAAAAGATCTTGTTCCCTTGATACTTCAAGTCTTCCACCAATTAAGGTGGAGACTATGACCAAAGGAAAGAGGAGGGAAATTGGGATGGCCATCTAGAAGGAGCCGGGACGAGTTCGGTTCGTTTCGGACTTCCGTGAGTCCAAACAGATAAACTCCTATTCCGTTCCGATGTATTTGTGTCGTTTAATTAATCCAATTAATTAAACATATCAAATACAAAATAACATAATTAATTTCTCCAAGAAATAATTATATTCATGAATTAAATTAATCACCCAGTGATATATTTAATTCATTAGGCCGTATATCAATTTATCCAATAAATCGATTCAGACATCTAATGTCTCAAATTTAGATATCTAATATCTAATACACATAATGAGAGAATTAGCTTGATTCATTCCGTCGTCAATCCTAATGCGCGACTCGGTAGGTCCGTCTCAGTCAGCAATGGGAGGAACCAAAGAGTAGTAGCACCACCTAGCCAGCCTGGTGGCCTACACTGTACCCCGACTGAGAACGAATGATGGGGATCATTCAAGAACCATTCTGTCGTGAATACCAGTAAACGTACAAACCCTTCTTTCATATGTCCCGATCAAATTATGGGGTCACGGTCAGTCAAACCCCATCTGTACTTGACGCTATGCATGCGTTAATGAAAACCGAGATCATCGAGCTCTCGTGTATCTAATACAACTAGCTCCAATGCTTTGGCCAAAGACTTATGATCTCATCTTCCAATAACCGCATAGGACATATAACCCGCTCACTAACGGGAGAAAGAATTCTATCTTGGTATTCAGTAGGACCTGCTACTTGCCCGTCAAGATGCACGTCGAGGTTGACCCCCGCCTTCCGGTTTACAGGGTCGAACTACTCTAATGAAAATCTTGACGTCACAAGCACATCCCTACTAAATCCTCAAGTCGAAGGTTCACGAATACCTATCACAACCTTTCGATTCCGTCATTGACTGTCCCGGAGTGAAATCCGTGTGACGAATCAAGGGTGAGTCAGTTCGAGTATACTAATCCAATTAGCATACCTATAACGTGTGCTCCCACTAACCATTAGTGTTCGACATGCACTCTCCATATCAAAGAACACGTCATACAAGTCTTCACATAAACTTAACGCCCAGTCAAGTTTCATCGACTTGCGAACGATTAAGTATTTGAGCTATAACCTTTCCAGTGTCGTCCCCCTTATCCAATAAGGAGTGGAACGTTTTGCTCTCAAATACATGGACTAGTTTCTATATATTTATTTACGAGTTAGGAATGCCAGTAACTACCAGTAAATAAAGAAACATTCATTTGCCTTATATAAATGGTTTACATAATTTCATGTACAATGCCCTCACTCAACAACCTCTGAGTGGCATTCAAGGGCATACTCCTAACAATCTCCCACTTGCACTCAATGCCACACACTATGGTATCTAATACCCATGTTCTCTAGATGACGCTCCAAGCTAGTATGAGAAAGTGGCTTGGTCAGTGGATCGGCGACGTTGTCGGCCGAGTCTACTCTGTGCAGCACAATGTATCCCTTGCGAACAAATTCTCTTACGAGATGATACTTCCTCTCAATATGTTTGGTGCTGTTGTGAAACCTCGGCTCCTTGGCCTGCGCTACTGACTCGTCGTTGTCGCAGATAGCGGAACAGCATTTCGGACATGGTATCATTTGAAGTTCTCCCAGAAACTTCTTAATCCAGAATCCTTGGAAGCCTCCGAGGCTACTTGATACTCAGCCTGACAGGTGGAATCAGCGGTCGCGCTTTGCTTGGCGCTACGCCAAGATACTGCTCCTCCATTAAGAGTAAATATGTAGCCAGAAGTAGACATCGAGTCGTCCTTCAGTCCTTGGAAGTTCGAAGCAGTGAATCCCACCACATCCAAATCTCCACCGCCATACATCAGAACCATATCTCTAGTCCTTCTCAAGTACTTGAGAACGTTCTTTACGGCAGTCCAATGTTCCCTACCTGGGTTTGCCTGAAACCTACTCACCACGCTTACAGCATGCGCAATGTCAGGTCTCGTACACAACATAGCATACATAAGGCTACCCACGGCCGAAGCATATGGTATATTACTCATTTCCTTTCGTTGTTCCTTACTTTGAGGACACATCTTCAAGGAGAGTTTTATTCCATGTTGCATCGGTAGGAACCCTCTTTTAGAATCATCCATCTTAAATCGCTTTAAGATTTTATCTATATAGAGGGCTTGGGAAAGACCTATTGTTCTTTTCGCTCTATCCCGGTAGAGTCGAATACCAAGAATATAAGTAGCTTCTCCCAAGTCTTTCATGGAGAAATTACTCGAAAGCCAAGCTTTCACAGAACTGAGCATTCCCACATCATTTCCTATTAGTAGAATGTCATCTACATATAGTACTAAGAATGCGATCTTGCTCCCACTAACCTTCTTGTATACACAAGGCTCCTCTTTATTTTGCACGAAGTCAAACTCTTTGACTGCTTCATCAAAACGAAGGTTCCAACTACGCGACGCTTGCTTCAGTCCATAAATGGAACGCTGAAGCTTGCACACTTTCTGAATATCGACTTCGGACACAAAACCTTTAGGCTGCTCCATATAGATTTCCTCCTCGAGGAATCCATTAAGGAAAGCCGTCTTTACGTCCATTTGCCATATCTCATAATCGTGGTAGGCGGCTATAGCAAGCATCATGCGAATAGACTTGATCATGGCTACGGGCGAGAAGGTATCGTGGTAATCGATCCCTTCCTTTTGGGTATAACCCTTTGCCACAAGCCTGGCCTTATAGGCGTCAACCTTGCCATCACCATCAGTCTTTCTCTTGTAGATCCACTTATTCCCAATGGGCACTATGCCCTTGGGGCGGTCTACTAGAGTCCAGACCTGGTTTACATGCATCGAGTCTATCTCAGCTTCCATAGCTTCACGCCATTTCGCGGAGTCTACATCCACCATCGCTTGGTCATAGGTCGTCGGTCTCTTGGCTATCACTTGGAACCTCATGGAGACCCAGCTCCTCCAAGTGCACAAGCCCATACCTCTCAGGTAAATGAGACACCCTACTAGACCTACGAGGTGGTTGTACTTGTGTTTCAGAAAGTTCGGTTCCAGTTTCTTGCACAGGTGTCTCTCGAGGAGTTTCATTGTATTCTTCTAAAGAAATACTTCTACCTGCTCCGCCTTCCTGAATGAACTCATCTTCCAGGAAGTGTGCTTGTAAAGCAACAACGATCCTTCGATCTTCGGGCATGTAGAATAGATATCCCATCGTCCCAGACGGGAATCCAATGAAACGTCCCTTCGCAGACCTAGCTTCCAACTTCTCCACCTTAGTCTTCTTGACATAGGCGGGACATCCCCAAATCCTAATGTGATTAAGACTTGGTTTCCTGCCCTCCCAAATCTCATGTGGAGTTTTAGGAACGGATTTGGAAGGACATCTGTTCAAGATGTAAGCAGCAGTCAGGAGTGCATACCCCCATAGGTAAATCGGTAAGTCAGTATAGCCCAGCATGGAACGGACCATGTTCAACAAGGTCCGGTTCCTTCTTTCTGACACACCATTTAACTGAGGAGTACCTGGAGGTGTTAGTTGTGAAACTATTCCATGTTGCTTAAGGAACTCGTCAAACTCCGTACTCATATACTCACCACCTCGGTCCGACCGAAGTGCTTTGATATGATTACCAGTTTGTTTCTCGACTAGGGCCTTGAATTCCTGGAATTTCTCAAAGGCCTCGGATTTATGTTTCATTAAGTATACATAACCATACCAAGTATGATCATTTGTAAATGTAATGAAATATTGATATCCGTCACGTGCTGCTTCCAAAGCACCACATACGTCGGTATGGATTAATCCCAGTTTATCAGCGGCTCTTTCAAAAGTCCCTGTGAAGGGGGACTTAGTCATTTTGCCTTTAAGGCAAGATTCACAAGTAGGAAAGGGATCCGATCCCAATGGACCCATTAGTCCATCCTTTTCCATCTTGTAAACCTTGGTTTGACCAACATAACCAAGTCTAAGATGCCATTTCAAAACTTGATTGGTTTCATCCCTACCACGTTTTCTAGTCATAGTATTCACAACTACTTTGTTGCTGAGATTTAGATGATACAATCCATTTAACAATGTAGCAGTACCCACTAGTTTATTTCTGAAATAAATTTTGCAGGAACCATCACCAATGAAAAATGAAAAGCCTTTTCGGTCCATGACCGGAATGGATACAATGTTTTTGTGCCCCTTGGGCAAAACAAGTACATCTTCTAAAGTCAAAACAAAGCCGGATTCTAAACCCAAAAGAAGTGATCCTATGTCGGTCGCCTCGACACTATGCCCGCTACCGACTGTGATCATAACTTCTCGAGCTCCAAGCTTCCTACTTTGTTCCAGATCCTGATTCACGGTACAAATATGAGAACTAGCACTTAATCCAAGATCCAGAAGTAGAAAACACAAGAGCGAACAATTTGTTTCCAAAACTAAAAGTTCTCAGACCAAGTGCCATGAAGAATCGGACACTCTCTAGCCCAGTGGCCCAGCTCACCGCACTTGAGACAGGCGTCTTTCTTCTTGATCTTTAGAACTGTTGGGGCCTTGCCCTTGCCCTTGAAGTCCTTAACATGTGTCCCAGTCTGCTTCTTGGTCTTTTTCTTCTTATTCTTAGACTTCCGAAGTCTAGAAGAAATCACAAGGGCAGACTCCTTCATCCGCGGAGTCTTCATCTGAGACTGAGCGGTCACTAGTTTGTTCATTAGCCCAGCTAAGTTACATGCAATTTCGTTGCAGTTGAAGTTCATAACAAACTGTGAGAAGGAATCAGGGAGAGACTGTAGGATAAGGTCGGTTTGGAGAGAAGCATCCATTTTAAAATCAAGAGCCTCCAATCTCTCGATCATGGATATCATTTTGAGGACGTGTTCCCCAACCTTCTCACCTTCCTTCATTCTAGCACCGAACATTTGCTTGGATATTTCATATCTAGCAGTTCTGCTGTGCTCACCATAAAGCTCGGTTAAGTGAGATAGAATCTGCCTAGCAGAAGTCATTTTCTCATGAGCTCTCTGAAGCTCATTAGACATGGAAGCCATCATATAAGCACGGACTTTCACGTCATCCTTAACCCACTTTTCGTGGTTTTCAATCTCTTCATGATTGGCTCGGGTCCGCACAGGAGGCGCCGGAATGTCCGTCTCCAAGACGTATCCCAGTGCCTCTATACTGAGGACAATCATCAGATTGCGGAGCTAATCCACAAAGTTAGGTCCCATTAAGGTGTTCTTTTCGAGTAGAATTGCGAGTGGATTCATTGTCATATTGAGATTTGTCTGCATTAAGTATAACAGATTAATTAGTGACTTGTTATATTATGATCTGAGTATAGAATTAAGGTCCTTTCTATTCTTGTTACCCAGCTCCCACTATTTTATCGGAATAACACACTCCCATGTGAAATCCGGAAGTATCGTCGCTCCACTTCATAGTGGCGATCGAGTTCTTTATAAATCTTAATAGAGGGCAACCGAACAGGTTTCTAGTCTATTAATTTTCATAAAGTGGTGTCCAACACCAACCCATCTAATGGATGATTCGATCTTCTTTTTCCCCTTGTTCACTCCCCTCAACCTATACGGTTTCTATGGTTTGTGAACAAGTTAAGTTTATACCATCGACGCAAATCAATTTCACAATTGAATCTTATCCGGCAACCTATCAGGGTTCTAGGGATAAAATTTTCTCCAACCAAAGGCATCCAATGCGCTCCCGGTAATTTATCCGTCCTCCCCGAACGACTACCCCGATAACTCGGAAGCATAGCACATCCGGTTTGGATTTCAATTTCCCGAAAGCTCGATGGAGGGAAGGAAAACCTTGAAACCTTATAAACTTAATAATTTGTTGTGGGATAATTCTCGCGATTAACGTTACACTATGCACATTAATCATATTAGCGCGTTTGTGGCATTCATACAATATGAAACAACCATTCACAGCCTAGTTGCTACCAACATGTGGTTCATGGACCGTTCCTAGAAAACAAAAACTTCGTAATCTAATTACAAGTCTTCGTCTTGAATCTTCATCTTCTCGAAATGGATCTTCCTTCGGTCTTCGTCATTACATATAAATTTTACATCGAAATTGCATCCTAGATACAAACATTTCTAGTAAAATAAATAGGCTCAAAACAGCCTTTACAACCCAATCGAATAAAACGAACGATTCAAAACTAAGTCCACGAACCACATCCCCATTCAAAAGCATTCATCCAATAAATACTATATAAATGGAAAGCGTAGAGATATATTGATCCAATCAACAATACGAACCGATCCAATCAATTCACACAATCGGTAATATGATAACGTTCAAAATAATTCGGTCGACCATAAATATTCCAATTAATCAAATTTCCCTTATAAAATGAAATACCATAAATCATTTTAATCATATTAAATCCAATTTAACATGCGGGAGATTAATTTTCAAGAATACACGAAAAAATCGAGCCGGGGCGAAAATGGCCTGCCACGGACGAGTCACTGCCGGCAGCCTGCCGGCCGGACATGGCCCATGCCGAATGGCACGGTCGGGTCGTTCCGGCAGTGACCTAGACCTACCTGCCAGACTCGGCCGTGTCGCCTGACACGGTCGAGTCACTTCCGGAAGCTGCCGGCCAGACACGGCCCGTGTCGCCTGACACGGTCGGGTCTGCCGGCGTGCTTTGGCAGATCGCAGACACGGCCCGTGTCACCAGACACGGCCGAGTGACCCTGGCATCTTCCTGCCCTTTGTCCGAAAAGTCGTCCGACGACGATTCGGAGCTCGATTTTCGACCGGATATCCAATATAAATATTTTTCAACATTCATATCTTCAATATAAATCATATTTCCCAGAAATTTAAGATTTATATTTAGACATAAACTTACGAAAAATACAACTATAATGAACGAAAAAAACATATACCACGATTATGACTAAAATGATTCCAAATCATTCACCATCTAATCGAGCATTACAAATGCCAATATCGTATATACGATCGCAAAACCTGGCTCCGATACCACAGTTGGGATTCGGTGCCTAAAACGAAGGCCCAGTGGAAGCGGTAAAACGAAATTTAATTCGATCTGAATCCCTACGAGGATCGATCGAGCTACGTATATACGAATATATAAACGAAAGGCAAGAGTCGTAAGAAACTAACCCTCGAAGTCCGTTGATTAAATGGAAACCTTCTCTTGAGCTATTCCCCGAGCTTTAGTTGATCTCTACGTATCCGATCCGCTCCAAGCCCTTGAACGATCCAACGCCGAAAGCACCGCGTCTCTACTTGCCACGCACCAGAAAAACGACCGCAATAACGACACTTGATTAACCTCTAAGGTTACGGCTAGAATCAAATGATGAAGCTTTTATTATTACACTCTAAGTGTATAATATATCTCTCAATAATTTTCTCTCAATTTTTCTCCAAGAAAAATGAAGAGGAAGTGAATGAAGAAGATGAAGATGAGTGTTAAACTCAAAGTCTATCTCTCTCTCTATATTCTCATGTTGAAAGCCTACCAAACAAGTGAAGAGAGTCTTCCTTTTATGCTCCATAAAATCCTCCCAAATCAAGACTAAATAATTAAAATGAATTAATTAAAAGATCTTGTTCCCTTGATACTTCAAGTCTTCCACCAATTAAGGTGGAGACTATGACCAAAGGAAAGAGGAGGGAAAATGGGATGGCCATCTAGAAGGAGCCGGACGAGTTCGGTTCGTTTCGACTCCGTGAGTCCAAACAGATAAACTCCTATTCCGTTCCGATGTATTTGTGTCGTTTAATTAATCCAATTAATTAAACATATCAAATACAAAATAACATAATTAATTTCTCCAAGAAATAATTATATTCATGAATTAAATTAATCACCCAGTGATATATTTAATTCATTAGGCCGTATATCAATTTATCCAATAAATCTATTCAGACATCTAATGTCTCAAATTTAGATATCTAATATCTAATACACATAATGAGAGAATTAGCTTGATTCATTTCGTCGTCAATCCTAATGCACGACTCGGTAGGTCCGTCTCAGTCAGCAATGGGAGGAACCAAAGAGTAGTAGCACCACCTAGCCAGCCTGGTGGCCTACACTGTACCCCGACTGAGAACGAATGATGGGGATCATTCAAGAACCATTCTGTCGTGAATACCAGTAAACGTACAAACCCTTCTTTCATATGTCCCGATCAAATTATGGGGTCACGGTCAGTCAAACCCCATCTGTACTTGACGCTATGCATGCGTTAATGCAAACCGAGATCATCGAGCTCTCGTGTATCTAATACAACTAGCTCCATTGCTTTGGCCAAAGACTTATGATCTCATCTGCCAATAACCGCATAGGACATATAACCTGCTCACTAACGGGAGAAAGAATTCTATCTTGGCATTCAGTAGGACCTGCTACTTGCCCGTCAAGATGCACGTCGAGGTTGACCCCCACCTTCCGGTTTACAGGGTCGAACTACTCTAATGAAAATCTTGACGTCACAAGCACATCCCTACTAAATCCTCAAGTAGAAGGTTCACGAATACCTATCACAACCTTTCGATTCCGTCATTGACTGTCCCGGAGTGAAATCCGTGTAACGAATCAAGGGTGAGTCGGTTCGAGTATACTAATCCAATTAGCATACCTATAACGTGTGCTCCCACTAACCATTAGTGTTCGACAGGCACTCTCCATATCAAAGAACACGTCATACAAGTCTTCACATAAACTTAACGCCCAATCATGTTTCATCGACTTGCGAACGATTAAGTATTTGAGATATAACCTTTCCAGTGCCGTCCCCCTTATCCAATAAGGAGTGGAACGTTTTGCTCTCAAATACATGGACTAGTTTCTATATATTTATTTACGAGTTAGGAATGCCAGTAACTACCAGTAAATAAAGAAACATTCATTTGCCTTATATAAATGGTTTACATAATTTCAAGTACAATGCCCTCACTCAACAACCTCTGAGCGGCATTCGAGGGCATACTCCTAACATGAAAAGTCGTGCTGAAGTTCAATTGCGTACCGATCGCATGATGAACTGCTTTCCAGAAATGTGATATGAATCACCCATCATGATCTGATACAATACTCTTAGGGGTACCATGTAACTTTATGATCTCTTTGATAAATAGCTGGGCCAATCTCTCGGGTCTCCATGTGTCTTTCATCTCCAAAAAGTGGGCCTATTTGGTTAGGCGGTCCACAATCACCCAAATCGTATTCATCCCTCGACAACTAGTTGGTAAGCTAGTGATAAAATCCATCGATATGTCCTCCCATTTCCACTCAGGAATCGGGAGCGGTTTCATCATCCATGCGGGTCGCTGATGCTCAATCTTAACCTGTTGACAGGTTAAACACCTCGAAATGAATTCTGCAACTTCACGTTTCATACTTCTCCACCAATAATATTGCTTCAAATCCTTATACATTTTGCGATACCCCGGGTGAATGGAGTACGTGGTAGCATGGGCTTCTCTTAGGATAGAGTTTCTCAATTCGTCGTCTGCGGGTACACAAACTCGATCCCCTCTCGTGGATCACAAAGCCAGGGGCTTTCCCTTGAGTTACTTCATCCTGAACTCGAGATAAGAATGGGTCCGCAACCTGCTTCGATCTTATTATATCCTCAAGGGACAATGAAATCTCAAGTGTGCAGAGTTGTCCATGAATACGCTGTAACCAGACTTCTATTTCTGGCCTCACCAACTCTAACTGCAATTCTCTCTGAACTGTCAAGCGGGCAAGCATCTACTCCTATACTGTTTTATGACTCAAACCGTCGGCAACTATATTTGCTTTGCCCGGATGATAAAGGATCTCGATATCATAATCTTTGATGAGTTCTAGCCACCTTCTCTGCTCATGTTTAACTCTTTCTGAGTAAAAATGTACTTGATCACTGATATGTTGGAATGAGCCATCCGATTTAGTTGGCACCGAGCCAGATCTTGGGTTGAAAACTAGGAGAAAAGTCGAGTTTATTCGAGAGAGAATGTTGGCGGCTCAGAGTCGACAAAAGTCCTATGTGGATGTTAGGCGTCGACCTTTAGAGTTTGAGGTAGGGGATCACGTTTTGTTAGGAGTGTCTCCGTCGAAGGGAGTTTTCCATTTTGGGAAAAGGGAAAGCTTAGTCTAAGGTATATTAGACCATTCGAGATATTGGAGAGAGTTGGCGAATTGGCTTACCGTTTGGCATTACCCCCGTCGTTGAGCCATGTGCATAGTGTATTTCACATTTCTCAGTTGAGAAAGTATGTTCCAGACACGACTCATGTTATCGATTTTGGGGATGTGTAAATCGAGAAGGATGTTACGTTTGAGGAGAGGCCAATGAGGATTTTGGAACATCGGGATAACCAGTTGAGGCGCAAAACCATTCGTTTGGTTAAGGTGCAATGGTGGAGACATGGAGCGAAGGAAGCGACATGGGAATTAGAGGAGTTTATGCGTACGAGATACCCCGAGATTTTTGATCCTTAAGTTTCGGGATGAAACTTCTTTTTAGAGGGGGAGAATGTAATATCCGTACTTTCTATTTTTAGCAGTTTCTATTTTTGGGTGCATGTCTATTTCAACGACTCGCTTGTAACCATTTCGAAATTTTGAATCTATTTGGTTCTTGGTATTTTTCCATTTGGGCGAGTTTCGGAGGTGTTTTTACAAAATATGCTTTATGTTATGATCTTGTCGCATGTACGTTCAATTCTTATAAAAGTCGTTTGATTTCATTATTTCTTTGTTCGCATGAGTCATATGATTGAGTTATTCATGTTGTGAGTTTCGGTTTCATAATCCGACGTCGTATCATGATTTTTGAATGTTTGGGCCGATTCGTAATTTCCTAAGGTTTGAGGGAAAATTTCTTTCGTCGTCGAATTCCGAACCTTCGAGGAGTTGGAATTGTGTTTCCTTTTAGTGCTTAGATTCGTCATCGGTAATACTTTGTAACCATATGTTCGGATTGTTAACAGGTTCGGGTTTCGGTGTTGTTCGGGGCGGTTCGGACAGCAGCCTTCCCAAACTGCTATCCAGCAGGGTGTTACTGTAATCCGGAATTTCTACTGCTATTGTTTAATATTATTTTATTCGAGTTATGTTGTACAACGCAGAATCTGTACAGTATGGATAAAATAAATGAAGGACTGAGACATCTGTATTAGTATAATTGTCGTATTTGGTCGACAATTGCATTTGAGGATATAATGTGTTGAGTATACGTATTCAGTATGCTGTATGTTCATATTCTGTATATTGAGACGTTGGACAAGAATAGCTGAAAATGGCTAAGTATAGCCTAACTAGTGCACACTAATACTCATTCATAGCACATGCTAACGTGCAGGTGTAGCGCACGCTAAAGGCAAAATCATAGCGCGCGCTAGTGCAAACCAAATCAAAAGGAATCTACGTGTGAACTAGGCCACTTTCGGCGCACGTTCTGATAAGTCAACTGATGTTTATAATATAGTACTAGCGCACGCTAAACCCTAAAGGTTAGCGCACACTAACTGTAGATCGGTCAAAGGAATCTTATCTTTGTCAGATGCTTTCGGCAGGTGGGACACAGGCATCTTCGAGGTAGGTGCAGATTGTTAGGTAAACGACGATTAGCACGCGCTAAGGTCAAGGAATAGCGCACGCTACTGAGCATTTCACTGTAGCAAGTCAACGCCTATTTACGTACGCAATTGCATGGGCATTATGTACGTAAATCAGTGTATGAAGCAAAACAGTCGCCTCTGGACCACGATAGCGCACGCTACTAAGGAAAACTAGCACACGCTAATAACAGTCAGTATATATATGATTGCAGATGTTAATTATGTTCATTCGGCCATTCCTTCCTTTATTTTGAGAAAGGGTGTTTTTAATGAGAAGTTTGAGATTCTAAACACTGAGGTATGATCCTATTTAACAAGTTTAAAGATGAAAATCATGGATTAAAGCTTTGTTCTTTAAATCATTGGCAATTCTTGGAAATGGATTCAACCTTGGAAATCAATACATTCCTTCAAAAAGGTAATCACTCTTCATCTTTGGATTTCATTTTGGATTGAATGTTGATGTTCTTGAGTTGATAATTACTACATAAACAAGTTGATAAGCATGATTATGAGATGGATTACTGGAGTATGATGATATTAATGTGATTCGTATAGTTTGAATCGTGTTGATTCGTCTTCTTGAGATTAGTTGGTTAATTCTTCTCCTCAGTTTCGAATGTTGATGTTATTGTTGATAATTACTCCCTGTAATGATAGATTATGGAAGTGTTGTTACGTTCTTAATGTTTCATGATGTTGATATTGAGGAAGATGATATATAGATATAAGACTTGGATTATAAGTTGAATGATTGTTTGTATGTTAAAGGATATCGGATTTCGTTGTTTTGATAGCTTTGAACATGGTTCAGAATCACTTAGTGTTCTTGATAATAGCCATATGTTGATCGGTATCCGAAATACATGCAACGGCATGTCATTAGTGCACGCTAAGCCTACTGGCTAGCGCACGCTAACGGGAGCAACTTAGCGCACGCTACATTAAGTAATTAACGTGTGCTAAGTCAATAGGCAGGGTAGTATATTCTGTTTCGGTTATGAATTCTTGATCGTTTAAGTTGGTTTGATTAGACTTGTGGTTAACCGAGATATTGTTGAGCCGTTGGGTTTGTGAATTAGTTTTATCGATTGTTGATTGTTGTCGAACTTGTTGTTTATCGATTATTGTAATAGGTTGAGAATATTGATTGGTGATTATAACCGTATGTTGCGGTCGAGTTCGAGGATGTTTTTGAATTGCATTGATCGGGACCGAGGATGTTGTAGGCGACGGCAAGGAATTAGTAACGACATCATCGGTATCGAGGCAAGTTATTACTTGCTCAGTTTATAATATTTAATAATTAGTTTTCAGTTTCATTCATTTGTAATTCGTATAGCAATGTTTATAAATCGTAATCACATGAGATTTGGGATTATAGGTTGTATTCGAGTTTTGGGAATTTAAATCATAATGTATATGATTTAGAATTGTCGTTGGTATGCTTGTTATCGAGGATACATCATGGTATTGACGAAAACGTGAATTATCTACCCTCCGTGATGTTTTGGATCGGTGAATATTCAGAATAATGGTTGGTGATGGTTTAGATATCGAGATTGCTCTCGAAGGACTCGGAGCAAGCATTTTAATCATTTCTGTCATTTGTGTCGATCATGTTGTGATACATTCGTGTATCTTTGTTGTCATGCATTGGTGTATTGTTGTTGTCGTGCATTGTGTACTATTGTCTTGTGCAGTCATGCATTGTTGTCGTATGTCCACCATGCGTTGGTCCGACGGGATCATCATGGGAATCTATAGCTGTGTGCACTGGATCGTTGGATTACCATATGTGTTGTTGTTATTGTGCATATGTATATTATGGATTGCCATAAGTATACATTGTTGTTATTGATGTGAACATATTGACGTTGTCATATGAGTATGTATTTGTAGGTCTTGTGTTAGGACCGTGTCCGTATGTTGTGTTGATCTGATTTTGGATTAGACTGACATGGTTTCATTGTGGCAGTTCATACCTTGAGGTATGCTCCGTGTTTACTTTGATGTCTGTCTTTGATGGACAATCAATTGTAGAGTTGAGATTTGATAATGATATCCGATGGATTGGGTGTGACAGAGTTAGTGAATTTCGTAACAGTGAGTTATGATAATGTTTTGAGAACTTTGGACATTGTTGAAATGTAGTACAGATATCCTGCTATTAGTTTATCGTATTGTTGAGGATACGAATCGTGGACTTTTTTAAAGTTATGGCGGTAAGATTACATTGGTCGTATTCTTACTTAATATCTTCATTGGTATGTAATTATTGACGTGATGCGATGGTTATCATTGTTGGATATTATGGCTGATCCCGTCGTGGCCTTTCTTTTTAGGTTCTTGGATTATCAAGCTTGTAGCGGTCGTGGAGAGATGAGCTTCCCGGAGGATACTGGCTAGGGTATGTATTTGTGTATTGAGTTTTCCTGATCAGTTTTCTTTTGTATTCCGCTGCTAGAATATTCCGATTGTTTGTCTTTTTCCGCTGCGTGAGTATTTTTAAATGGTATTTTGGTATCTGGTAACTTAAGTTACTTTGCTAATCGTTTTCTAAATCTATTTTGTCGGTACGTATAAGCGATGGCTTAACGTATGTTTTAAACTATTGAGTCTTGGCATTTCGGGCCTTGTGGTTTCAAATGAGATTTTACGATGGATTTGATAAACGAGTTTTATAAAGTTTTCGAATGTTTTAACTGGATAATGCCGTCGTTAGCCTCTTGAGCGTTTTTAAATATTTGAAAAAATTTCTTTCAGCCTTGTGGGTTCCATCTCGGGGCCCACGGTGCTTTAATATTCCTGGACGGCTCTGGGGGTGTTACAGAATATGGTATCGGAGGTTAGGTTGTGAAAACCTAGGTAGTCGGGTCGAGTTGGGTCGTGCTTTTGTCGTGTCATTCGAGTTGTCGGTTGACAAGTGTTTGAGCTCTGAGTTTTTGTTGTTCACTCGGGCTTGTGCGTTATGTGATTTACCAGTGTGGTACTGGGGTTGTTGTAACTTTTCCAAATGGTATTAACGTGCTTTTTCGGATAGAGATGTGTTGTGTTCTCGAGTTGAACTGAGTTTGCAAAATGTGTGTTTTGAAAATATTTGTGTCAAGTATTTTCTAGAGTTGAGACATGTGTCAGTATCACGAGGAATTGTCATCTTCATGATCAGTAAGTATTTGGATTCTTGAATTGTATTGAGATTTATTGCCGTTCTAAGTTGACATGCTTTGAGATTCAACAAATTATTATGCGTTATAGTATAAGGTGACAGAGTTGAGACAATTGATGATATTGAGAAGTTATGATTTAGTAAATCAATATGTCAGTTAGATTTCGGAACAGAGTTGTGCATTTGGAAGAAATATTGTGGATGGTTGAGGAGAACATGTAGTCATGTTAATTCATTTTGAGATATATGAACTGTTTTTTAGCATTTGAAAATGATACTTTTCAAAATGAATGTTTTGCAGATGTTTTACGGAAAATGATTTTGGGCCGAGACCCAATAGATTTTTGAAATAGTTTTATAACTCAGGACTTGAGATCCGAAAAAGAGTTTTCTACTTTTAAACTTCTTGTAATGTGGAACGAGATACGGGCTGAGACCCTAATGTTTCAGAAGAAAGCTTTTCTGTTTTCTAAAACTCCCGAGATTTGTAAAACACTTTATCAATCATTTATCTACTTTATCACTACCTTTCGGGGGTTTGATTTATTAGTTCTAATGAAACCTCTCGGGAACTTTTTCGCTGTGTTGATTTGTTTCCATGTTTTGACAATGCATAATTGAGGTGATCCAGAATGGGTTAATGGTCGACGTTGCAAGTCATATGAGGAAAAAGGAGTTTTTAACGTAATTTATATATTGAGATTTTGGAACTCTATCGTGTGGTTTTCCAATAGAATATCAGTGTATATTGGTGACGAACCGAATTGGTATATAGGAGTATGGATGTAGTCGAGCATTTGCATAATTCCATTTTATTTAATCGTGTGGATTTGAAGGAAACTGTTATCGAATACTTGGCACCAGCGATCCCATTTAATTTTTTAAAAATTGATTTCGTGGTCTTGCGAAAATTTATGTTTTGACTTTTGAAATATATTTTGAAAGAACTTTTGAAAATTTGTCTTCTTGACGAGACTATAAGATTTTAATCGGTTTTTAAGATGTGACTGATATACATACGCATTTAGTGTATAATGCATATCATGGTGAAGTTATGAGAATGACTCACCAACTGGATGAGACATCAGTATGGAATGATGAATATAGATTTGAACTTTAGTATGGCAGTTTGGTTATCCAGGGATAATCGGTTGATTCATCAGATAAGAGAAATATACTGCGTGTTGTAGATTCATGTACAGGATGTAATTTTGGAACTTTGGATTGGGACATATGTGCTATGTGATTCCATTGGTATGGTAGTAGCACGATTTTATCATAGTGATTTTTTAATGATTCCCTTGTAAGTTCGGATTTGGGGATGGTGACCCCAGGATGGTTGTTTTGGTTAATGATTGGTCGTTCCCACTCCATGTATGATTTGGTATGTTTGGCGATTTACGATTGGTTATTCGTATGCCAAGGAGTATGTTCACTAGTCGGGTATGTTTATTGAGATCCACTGTATGTGATTGGTGTGTCGTTTTGAGAATGTTATTCTTCTGTATGTCTGTCTCTGTGGTTCTGTGTTGACCGTGTTGGAGCTTACTGTGTGAAGGTATTCTCGATTATCATTAATTGTTCATTGGTCATATTGGAGTTTATCATGACGATGATATTCTCAGTTGTGTTTTGACCTTTGGATGGTCGTATTTAAGTTTATCATGTCGATGATATTCTCGGTTAATTTATTGGTTGATCATTATTGGTGAACATCTGAGCGTTCAGATTTTGTGTCGATATTTCGGGATTTGTTGCCATTGTGTTGGGCAGTTGTTTCACAGATGTATCATGCACTATTGGTTTTTAGCAGATTTGGACTTAATTGTGTAATCAGGCAGACAGGATTTGACACGGATAGATTATTTCATCCGACAATGATATATTTGGTTGGGACTCATGGAATCGTTATTGAGACTTTACAGTGAAGTCACTTGCTAGTACCTCAGGAGATCGTCGACTTGGCGCATATGTAAGTGTACTGTTTTGGTTATTCGTTAATGATGATGATTGATCGTTGTTGTGATGGATTCGGAATATTTTGGTTGAATGGTTTGTTGGTTTTTCTATGACGGATTGCAAGTTTCGAGGACGAAACTTATTTTAAGTGGTGTAGTATGTAATATCCGGAATTTCTACTACTGTTGTTTAATATTATTTTATCTGAGTTATGTTGTACAGTGCGGAATCTGTACAGTATGGATAAAATAAATAAAGGTCTGAGACATCTGTATTAGTATAATTGTCGTATTTCGTCAACAATTGCATTTGAGGATATAATGTGTTGAGTATACGTATTCACTATAGTGTATGTTCGTATTCTGTATGTTGAGACGTTGGACAAGAATAGCTGAAAATGGCTAAGTATAGCCTAACTAGCACACCCTAATACTCATTCATAGCGTATGCTAACGTGCAGGTGTAGCGCACGCTAAAGGCAAAATCATAGCGCATGCTAGTGCAAAACAGATCAAAAGGAATCTACGTGTGAACCAGGCCACTTTCGGCGCACGTTCTGATAAGTCAACGGATGTTTGTAATATAGTACTAGCGCACGCTAAACCCTAAAGGTTAGCGCACGCTAACTGTAGATCGGTCAAAGTAATCTTATCTTTGTCAGATGCTTTCGGCAGGTGGGACACAGGCATCTTCGAGGTAGGTGCAGATTGTTAGGTAAACGACGATTAGCACGCGCTAAGGTCAAGGAATAGCGCACGCTACTGAGCATTTAACTGTAGCAAGTCAACGCCTATATACGTACGCAATTGCATGGGCATTATGTATGTAAATCAGTGTATGAAGCAAAACAGTCGCCTCTGGACCACGATAGCGCACGCTACTAAGGAAAAGTAGCGCACGCTAATAACAGTCAGTATATATATGATTGCAGATGTTAATTATGTTCATTCGGCCATTTCTTCCTTTATTTCGAGAAAGGGAGTTTTTAAAGAGAAGTTTGAGATTCTAAACAGTAAGGGATGATCCTATTTAATAGGATTAAAGATGAAAATCATGGATTAAAGCTTTGTTCTTTAAATCATTGGCGATTCTTGGAAATAGATTCAACCTTGGAAATCAATCCATTGCTTCAAAAAGGTAATCACTCTTCATCTTTGGATTTCGTTTTGGATTGAATGTTGATTTTCTTGAGTTGATAATTACTACATAAACAAGTTGATAAGCATGATTATGAGATGGATTATCGGAGTATGATGATATTAATGTGATTCGTATAGTTTGAATCGTGTTGATTCGTCTTCTTGAAATTAGTTGGTTAATTCTTCTCCTCAGTTTCGAATGTTGATGTTATTGTTGATAATTACTCCCTGTAATGATAGATTATGGAAGTGTTGTTACGTTCTTAATGTTTCATGATGTTGATATTGAGGAAGATGATATATAGATATAGGACTTGTTGTTTATCGATTATTGTAATAGGTTGAGAATATTGATTGGCGATTATAACCGTATGTTGCAGTCGAGTCCGAGGATGTTTGTGAATTGCATTGATCGGGACCTAGGAGCTTGTAGGCGACGGCAAGGAATTGGTAACGGCATCATCGGTATCAAGGCAAGTTATTACTTGCTCAGTTTATAATATTTAATGAATGGTTTCAGTTTCATTCGTTTATAAATCGTATAGCAATGTTTATAAATCGTAATCACATGAGATTTGGGATTATAGGTTGTATTCGAGTTTTAGGAATTGAAATCATAATGTATATGATTTATAATTGTCGTTGGTATGCTTGTTATCGAGGATATATCATGGTATTGATGAAAACGTGAATTATCTACCGTCCGTGATGTTTTGGATCAGTGAATACTCAGAATAATGGTTGGTGATGGTTTAGATACCGAGATTGCTCTCGAAGGACTCGGAGCAAGTGTTTTAATCATTTCTGTCATTTGTGTCGATCATGTTGTGATACATTCGTGTATCTTTGTTGTCATGCATTGGTGTATTGTTCTCGTCGTGCATTGTGCACTATTGTCTTGTGCAGTCATGCATTGTTGTCATATGTCCACCATGCGTTGGTCCGACGAGATCATCATGGGAATCTATAGCTATGTGCGCTGGATCGCTGAACAGGTAATGCCACCATGCGTTGGTCCGACGGGATCATCATGGGAATATATAGCTGTGTGCACTGGATCGTTGGATTACAATATGTGTTGTTGTTATTGTGCATATGTATATTATGGATTTCCAAAAGTATACATTATTGTTATTGATGTGAACATATTGACGTTGTCATATGAGTATGCATTTGTAGGTCTTGTGTTAGGACCGTGTCCGTATGTTGTGTTGATCTGATCTTGGATTAGACTAACGTGGTTTCGTTGTGGCAGTTCATACCTTGAGGTATGCTCCGTGTTTACTTTGATATCTGTCTTTGATGGACAATCAATTTTAGAGTTGAGATTTGATAATGATATTCGATGGATTAGGTGTGACAGAGTTAGTGAATTTCGTAACAGTGAGTTATGATAATGTATTGAGAACTTTGGACATTGTTGAAATGTAGTACGGATATCCTGGTATTAGTTTATCGTATTGTTGAGGATACGAATCGTGGACTTTCGTAAAGATATGGCGGTAAGATTACATTCGTCGTATTCTTACTTAATATCTTCATTGGTATGTAATTATTGACGTGATGTGATGGTTATCATTGTTTGATATTATGGCTGATCCCGTCGTGGCCTTTCTTTTTAGGTTCTTGGATTGTCAAGCTTGTAGCGGTCGTGGAGAGATGAGCTTCCCGGAGGATACTGGCTAGGGTATGTATTTGTGTATTGAGTTTTCCTGATCAGTTTTCTATTGTATTCCGCTGCTAGAATATTCCGATTGTTTGTCTTTTTCCACTGCGTAAGTATTTTTAAATGGTCTTTTGGTATCTGGGAACTTAAGTTACTTTGGTAATTGTTTTCTAAATCTATTTTGTCGGTACGTATAAGCGATGGCTTAACGTATGTTTTAAACTATTAAGTCTAGGCATTTCGGGCCTTGTGGTTTCAAATGAGATTTTACGACGAATTTGATAAACGAGTTTTATAAAGTTTTCGAATGTTTTAACTGGATAATGCCGTCGTTAGCCTCTTGAGCGTTTGTAAATGTTTGCAAAAATTTCTTTCAGCCTTGTGGGTTCCATCTCGGGGCCCACGGCGCTGTAATATTCCTGGATGGCTCTGGGAGTATTACAGAATATGGTATCAGAGCGTAGGTTGTGAAAACCTAGGCAGTCGGGTCGAGTTGGGTCGTGCTTTTGTCATGTCATTCGAGTTGTTGGTTGACAAGTGTTTGAGCTCTGAGTTTTTGTTGTTCACTCGGGCTTGTGCGTTATATGATTTACCAGTGTGGTACTGGGTTGTTGTAACTTTTCCAAATGGTATTAACGTGTTTCTTCGGATAGAGATGTGTTGTGTTCTCGAGTTGAACTGAGTTTGCAAAATGTGTGTTTTGAAAATATTTGTGTCGAGTATTTTCTAGAGTTGAGACATGTGCAGTATCATGAGGAATCGTCGGCTTCACGATCTGTAAGTATTTGGATTCTTGAATTGTATTGAGATTTATTGCCGTTCTAAGTTGACATGCTTTGAGATTCAGCAGAATATTATGCGTTATAGTATAAGGTGACAGAGTTGAGACAATTGATGATCTTGAGAAGTTATGATTTAGGAAATCAATATGCCGGTTAGATTTCGGAACAGAGTTGTGCATTTGGGAGAAATGTTGTGGATGGTTGAGGAGAACATGTAGTCATGTTAATTCATTTTGAGATATATGAACTGTTTTTTAGCATTTGAAAATAATACTTTTCAAAATGAATGTTTTGCGGATGTTTTATGGAAAATGATTTTGGGCCGAGACCCAATAGATTTTTGAAATAGTTTTATAACTCAGGACTTGGGGTCCGAAAAAGAGTTTTCTACTTTTAAACTTCTTGTAATGTGGAACGAGATACGGGTTGAGACCCT
Source organism: Orobanche coerulescens (assembly GCA_033398695.1). NCBI lineage: Eukaryota > Viridiplantae > Streptophyta > Magnoliopsida > Lamiales > Orobanchaceae > Orobanche > Orobanche coerulescens. The sequence continues at coordinate 101,245,158 of CM065817.1, read as the reverse complement.
AATGTTTCAGATGAAAGGTTTTCCGTTTTCTAAAACTCCCGAGATTTGTAAAACACTTTAGCAATCGTTTATCTACTTTATCACTACCTTTCGGGGTTTTGATTTATTAGTTCTAATGAAACCTCTCGGGAACTTTTTCGCTGTGTTGATTTGTTTCCACGTTTTGACAATGCATAATTGAGGTGATCCAGGATGGGTTAATGGTCGACGTTATGAGTCATATGAGGAAAAAGGAGTTTTTAACGGAATTTATATATTGAGATTTTGGAACTCTATCGTGTGGTTTTCCGATGGAATATCAGTGTATATTGGTGACGAACCGAATTGGTATATAGAAGTATGGATGTAGTCGAGCATTTGCATAATTCCATTTTATTTAATCGTGTGGATTTGAAGGAAACTGTTATCGAATACTTGGTACCAGCGAGCTGATTTAATTTTTAAAAAATTGATTTCGTGGTCATGCGAAAATTTATGTTTTGACTTTTGAAATATATTTTGAAAGAACTTTTGAAAATTTGTCTTGTTGACGAGACTATAAGATTTCAATTGGTTTTTAAGATGTGACTGATATACATATGCATTTAGTGTATAATGCATATCATGGTGAAGTTATGAGAATGACTCACAAACTGGATGAGACATCAGTATGGAACGATGAATATAGATTCGAACTTTAGTATGGCAGTTTGGTTATCCAGGGATAATCGGTTGATTGATCAGATAAGAGAAATATACTGCGTGTTGTAGATTCATGTACAGGATGTAATTTTGGAACTTTGGATTTTGCGAAACCGGCACATATGTGCTATGTGATTCCATTGGTATGGTAGTAGCACGATTTTATCATAGTGATTTTTGAATGATTCCCTTGTAAGTGCGGATTTGGGGATGGTGACCCCAGGATGGTTGTTTTGGGTAATGATTGGTCGTTCCCACTCCATGTATGATTTGGTATGTTCGCCGATTTACGATTGGTTGTTCGTATGCCGAGGAGTATGTTCACTAGTCGGGTATGTTTATTGACATCCACTGTATGTGATTGGTGTATCGTTTTGAGAATGTTATTCTTCCGTATGTCTGTCTCTGTGGTTCTGTGTTGACCGTGTTGGAGCTTACCATGTGAAGGTATTCTCGATTATCATTGATTGTTCGTTGGTCATATTGGAGTTTATCATGATGATGATATTCTCAGTTGTGTTTTGACCTTTGGATGGTCGTATTTGAGTTTATCATGTCGATGGTATTCTCGGATAATTTACTGGTTGATCATTATTGGTGATCATCTGAGCGTTCGGATTTTGTGTCGATATTTCGGGATTTTTTGCCATTGTGTTGGGCAGTTGTTTCACAGATGTATCGTGCACTATTGGTTTTTAGCAGATTGGGACTTAATTGTGTAATCAGGCAGACAGGATTTGACACAGATAGATTATTTCATCCAACAATGATATATTTGGTTGGGACTCATGGAATCGTTATTGAGACTTTACAGTGAAGTCACTTGCTAGTACCTCAGGAGATCATCGACTTGGCGCATATGTAAGTGTACTGTTTTGGTTATTCGTTAATGATGGTGATTGATCATTGTTGTGTTGGATTCGGAATATTTTGGTTGAACGGTTTGTTGGTTTTCTATGACGGATTGCAAGTTTCGAGGACGAAATTTATTTTAAGTGGTGTAGTATGTAATATCCAGAATTTCTACTACTGTTGTTTAATATTATTTTATCCGAGTTATGTTGTACAGCGCGGAATCTGTATAGTATGGATAAAATAAATGAAGGACTGAGACACTGTATTAGTATAATTGTCGTATTTGGTCAACAATTGTATTTGAGGATATAATGTGTTGAGTATACGTATTCAGTATGCTATATGTTCGTATTCTGTATGTTGAGACGTTAGACAAGAATAGCTGAAAATGGCTAAGTAAAGCCTAACTAGCGCACGCTAATACTCATTCATAGCGCATGCTAACGTGCAGGTGTAGTGCATGCTAAAGGCAAAATCATAGCGCACGCTAGTGCAAAACAGATCAAAAGGAATCTACGTGTGAACCAGGCCACTTTCGGCGCATGTTCTGATAAGTCAACGAATGTTTGTAATATAGTACTAGCGCACACTAACTGTAGATCGGTCAAAGGAATCTTATCCTTGTCAGATGCTTTCGGCAGGTGGGACACAGGCATCTTCGAGGTAGGTGAAGATTGTTAGGTAAAAGACGATTAGCGCGCGCTACTGAGCATTTCACTGTAGCAAGTCAAAGCCGATTTACGTACGCAATTGCATGGGCAATACGTACGTAAATCAGTGTATGAAGCAAAATAGTCGCCTCTGGACCACGATAGCGCACGCTACTAAGGAAACGTAGCGCACGCTAATAACAGTCAGTATATATATGATTGCAGATGTCAATTATCTTCATTCGGCCATTTCTTCCTTTATTTCGAGAAAGGGAATTTTTAAAGAGAAGTTTGAGATTCTAAACACAAAGGGATGATCCTCTTTAACAAGATTAATGATGAAAATCATGGATTAAAGATTTGTTCTTTAAATCATTGGCGATTCTTGGAAATGGATTCAACCTTGGAAATCAATCCATTCCTTCAAAAAGGTAATTACTCTTCATCTTTGGATTTCGTTTTGGATTGAATGTTGATGTTCTTGAGTTGATGATTACTACATAAACAAGTTGATAAGCATGATTATGAGATGGATTACCGGAGTATGATGATATTAATGTGATTCGTATGGTTTGAATCATGTTGATTCGTCTTCTTGAGATTAGTTGGTTAATTCTTCTCCCCAGTTTCGAATGTTGATGTTATTGTTGATAATTACTCCCTGTAATGATAGATTATGGAAGTGTTGTTACGTTCTTAATGTTTCATGATGTTGATATTGAGGAAGATGATATATGGATATAGGACTTGGATTATAAGTTGAATGATTGTTTGTATGTTAAAGGATATCGGATTTCGTTGTTTTAATAGCTTTGAACATGGTTCAGAATCACTTAGTGTTCTTGATAATCGCCATATGTTGACCGGTATCCGAAATACATTCAACGGCATGTCATTAGCGCATGCTAAGCCTACTGGCTAGCCCACGCTAACGGGAGCAACTTAGCACACGCTACGTTAAGTAATTAACGTGCGCTAAGTCAACATGAAGGGTAGTATATTCTGTTTCGGTTATGAATTCATGATTGTTTAAGTTGGTTTGATCAGACTTGTGGTTAACCGAGATATTGTTGAGCAGTTGGGTTTGTGAATTGGTTTTATCGATTGTTGATTGTTGTCGAACTTGTTGTTTATCGATTATTGTAATAGGTTGAGAATATTAATTGGTGATTATAACTGTATGTTGGTCGAGTTCGAGGATGTTTTTGAATTGCATTGATCGGGACCGAGTAGCTTGTAGGCGCAGACAAGGAATTGGTAACGGCGTCATCGGTATCGAGGCAAGTTATTACTTGCTCAGTTTATAATATTTAATGAATGGTTTCAGTTTCATTCGTTTATAATTCGTATAGCAATGTTTATAAATCGTAATCACAGGAGATTTGGGATTATAGGTTGTATTCGAGTTTTGGGAATTTAAATCATAATGTATATGATTTACAATTTTCGTTGGTATACTTGTTATCGAGTATACATCATGGCATTGATGAGAACGTGAATTATCTACCGTCCGTGATGTTTTGGATCGGTGAATATTCAGAATAATGGTTGGTGATGGTTTAGATATCGAGATTGCTCTCGAAGGACTCGAAGCAAGTATTTTAATCATTTCTGTCATTTGTGTCGATCATGTTGTGATACATTCGTGTATCTTTGTTGTCATGCATTGGTGTATTGTTGTTGTCGTGCATTGTGTATTATTATCTTGTGCAGTCGTACATTGTTGTCGTATGTCCACCATGCGTTGCTCCGACGCGATCATCATGGGAATCTATAGCTGTGTGCGCTGGATCGTTGGATTACCATATGTATTGTTGTTATTGTGCATATGTATATTATGGGTTGCTAATGCCACCATGCGTTGGTCCGACGGGATCATCATGGGAATCTATAGCTGTGTGCGCTGGATCGTTGGATTACCATATGTATTGTTGTTATTGTGCATATGTATATTATGGGTTGCCATAAGTATACATTGTTGTTATTGATGTGAACATATTGACGTTGTCATATGAGTATGCATTTGTAGGTCTTATGTTAAGACTGTGTCCGTATGTTGTGTTGATCTGATCTTGGATTAGACTGACGTGGTTTCGTTGTGGCAGTTCATACCTTGAGGTATGCTCCGTGTTTACTTTGATGTATGTCTTTGATGGATAATCGATTTTAGAGTTGAGATTTGATAATGATATCCGATGGATTGGGTGTGACAGAGTTAGTGAATTTCGTAACAGTGAGTTATGATAATGTTTTGAGAACTTTGGACATTGTTGAAATGTAGTACGGATATCCTGGTATTAGTTTATCGTATTGTTAAGGATACGAATCGTGGACTTTCGTAAAGTTATGGCGGTAAGATTACATTGGTCGTATTCTTACTTAATATCTTCATTGGTATGTAATTATTGACGTGATGCGATGGTTATCATTGTTGGATATTATGGCTTATCCCGTCGTGGCCTTTCTTTTTAGGTTCTTGGATTGTCAAGCTTGTAGCGGTCGTGGAGAGATGAGCTTCCCGGAGGATACTGGCTAGGGTATGTATTTGTGTATTGAGTTTTCCTGATCAGTTTTCTTTTGTATTCTGCTGCTAGAATATTCCGATTGTTTGTCTTTTTCCGCTACGTGAGTATTTTTAAATGCTCTTTTGGTATCTGGTAACTTAAGTTACTTTGGTAATCGTTTTCTAAATCTATTTTGTCGGTACGTATAAGCGATGGCTTAACGTATGTTTTAAACTGTTGAGTCTTGGCATTTCGGGCCTTGTGGTTTCAAATGAGATTTTACGACGGATTTGATAAACGAGTTTATAAAGTTTTCGAATGTTTTAACTGGATAATGCCATCTTTAGACTCTTGAGCGTTTGTAAATGTTTGCCAAATTTTTTTCAGCCTTGTGGGTTCCATCTCGGGGCCCACGGCGCTGTAATATTCCTGGATGGCTCTGGGGGTGTTACAGAATATGGTATCGGAGCTTAGGTTGTGAAAACCTAGGCAGTCGGGTCGAGTTGGGTCGTGTCATTCGAGTTGTCGGTTGACAAGTGTTTGAGCTCTGAGTTTTTGTTGTTCACTCGGTCTTGTGCGTTATGTGATTTACCAGTGTGGTACTGGGGTTGTTGTAACTTTTCCAAATGGTATTAACGTGTTTCTTTGGATAGAGATGTGTTGTGTTCTCGAGTTGAACTGAGTTTGCAAAATGTGTGTTTTGAAAATATTTGTGTCGAGTATTTTCTAGAGTTGAGACATATGCCAATATCATGAGGAATCGTCGGCTTCACGATCTGTAAGTACTTGGATTCTTGAATTGTATTGAGATTTATTGCCGTTCTAAGTTGACATGCTTTGAGATTCAGCAGAATATTATGCGTTATAGTATAAGGTGACAGAGTTAAGACGATTGATGATCTTGAGAAGTTATGATTTAGGAAATCAATATGTCGGATAGATTTCGGAACAGAGTTGTGCATTTGTGAGAAATGTTATGGATGGTTGAGGAGAACATGTAGTCATGTTAATTCATTTTGAGATATATGAACTGTTTTTTAGCATTTGAAAATGATACTTTTCAAAATGAATGTTTTGCGGATGTTTTACGGAAAATGATTTTGGGTCGAGACCCAATAGATTTTTGAAATAGTTTTATAACCCAGGACTTGGGGTCCGAAAAAGAGTTTTCTACTTTTAAACTTCTTGTAATGTGGAACGAGATACGGGCTGAGACCCTGATGTTTCAGAAGAAAGATTTTCTGTTTTCTAAAACTCCCGAGATTTGTAAAACACTTTATCAATCGTTTATCTACTTTATCACTATCTTTCGGGGTTTTGATTTATTAGTTCTAATGAAACCACTTGGGAACTTTTTCGCTATGTTGATTTGTTTCCACGTTTTGACAATGCATAATTGAGGTGATCCAAGATGGGTTAATGGTTGACGTTTCGAGTCATATGAGGAAAAAGGAGTTTTTAACGGAATTTATATATTGAGATTTTGGAACTCTGTCATGTGGTTTTCCGATGGAATATCAGTGTATATTGGTGACGAACCGAATTGGTTTATAGGAGTATGGATGTAGTCGAGCATTTGCATAATTCCATTTTATTTAATCGTGCGGATTTGAAGGAAACTGTTATCGAATACTTGGCACCAGCGAGCCAATTTAATTTTTCAAAAATTGATTTCTTGGTCTCGCAAAAATTTATGTTTTGACTTTTGAAATATATTTTGAAAGAACTTTCGAAAATTTGTCTTCTTGACGAGACTATAAGATTTCAACTGGTTTTTAAGATGTGAATGATATACATACGCATTTAGTGTATAATTCATATCACGGTGAAGTTATGAGAATGACTCGTGAACTGGATGAGACATCAGTATGGAATGATGAATATAGATTCGAACTTTAGTATGGTAGTTTGGTTATCCAGGGATAATCGGTTGATTGATCAGATAAGAGAAATATACTGCGTGTTGTAGATTCATGTACAGGATGTAATTTTGGAACTTTGGATTTTGCGAAACCGGGACATATGTGCTATGTGATTCCATTGGTATGGTAGTAGCATGATTTTATCATAGTGATTTTTGAATGATTCCTTTGTAAGTGTGGGTTTGGGGATGGTGACCCCAGGATGGTTGTTTTGGGTAATGATTGGTAGTTCCCACTCCATGTATGATTTGGTATGTTCGCCGATTTACGATTGGTTGTTCGTATGCCGAGGAGTATGTTCACTAGTCGGGTATGTTTATTGAGATCCACTGTATCTGATTGGTGTGTCGTTTTGAGAATGTTATTCTTCCGTATGTCTGTCTCTGTGGTTCTGTGTTGACCGTGTTGGAGCTTACCATGTGAAGGTATTCTCGATTATCATTGATTGTTCGTTGGTCATATTGGAGTTTATCATGATGATGATATTCTTAGTTGTGTTTTGACCTTTGGATGGTCGTATTTGAGTTTATCATGTCGATGATATTCTCGGTTAATTTATTGGTTGGTCATTATTGGTGATCATCTGAGCGTTCGGATTTTATGTCGATATTTCGGGATTTGTTGCCATTGTGTTGTGCAGTTGTTTCACAGATGTATCGTGCACTATTGGTTTTTAGCAGATTGGGACTTAATTATGTAATCAGGCAGACAGGAATTGACACGGATAGATTATTTCATCCGACAATGATATATTTGGTTGGGACTCATGGAATTGTTATTGAGACTTTACAGTGAAGTCACTTGCTAGTACCTCAGGAGATCGTCGACTTGGCGCATATGTAAGTGTACTGTTTTGGTTATTCGTTAATGATGATGACGGATTGCAAGTTTCGAGGACGAAACTTATTTTAAGTGGTGTAGTATGTAATATCCGGAATTTCTACTACCGTTGTTTAATATTATTTTATCCGAGTTATGTTGTACAGCGCGGAATTTGTACAGTATGGATAAAATAAATGAAGGACTGAGACATCTGTATTAGTATAATTGTCGTATTTGGTCAACAATTGCATTTGAGGATATAATGTGTTGAGTATACGTATTCCGTATGCTATATGTTTGTATTCTGTATGTTGAGACGTTGGATAAGAATAGCTGAAAATGGCTAAGTAAAGCCTAACTAGCGCACGCTAATACTCATTCACAGCGCATGCTAACGTGCAGGTGTAGCACATGCTAAAGGCAAAATCATAGCGCACGATAGTGCAAAACAGATCAAAAGGAATCTACGTGTGAACCAGGCCACTTTCGGCGCATGTTCTGATAAGTTAACGGATGTTTGTAATATAGTACTAGCGCACGCTAAACCCTAAAGGTTAGCGCACGCTAACTGTAGATCGGTCAATGGCATCTTATCCTTGTCAGCTGCTTTCGGCAGGTGGGACACATGCATCTTCGAGGTAGGTGCAGATTGTTAGGTAAACAACGATTAGCGCGCGCTAAGGTCAATGAATAGCACACGCTACTGAGCATTTCACTGTAGCAAGTCAACGCCGATTTACGTACGCAATTGCATGGGCATTACGTATGTAAATCAGTGTATGAACAAAACAGTCGCCTCTGGACCACGATAGCGCACGCTACTAAGGAAAAGTAGCGCACGCTAATAATAGTAAGTATATATATGATTGCAGATGTCAATTATGTTCATTCGGCCATTCCTTCCTTTATTTTGAGAAAGGGAATTTTTAAAGAGAAGTTTGAGATTTTAAACACTGAGGGATGATCCTCTTTAACAAGATTAAAGATGAAAATCATAGATTAAAGCTTTATTCTTTAAATCATTGGCGATTCTTGGAAATGGATTCAACCTTGGAAATCAATCCATTCCTTCGAAAAGGTAATCACTCTTCATCTTTGGATTTCGTTTTAGATTGAATGTTGATGTTCTTTAGTTGATGATAAGCATGATTATGAGATGGATTACCGGAGTATAATGATATTAATGTGATTCGTATGGTTTGAATCGTGTTGATTCGTCTTCTTGAGATTAGTTGGTTAATTCTTCTCCTCAGTTTCGAATGTTGATGTTATTGTTGATAATTACTCCCTGTAATGATAGATTATGGAAGTGTTGTTACGTTCTTAATGTTTCATGATGTTGATATTGAGGAAGATGATATATGGTATAGGACTTGGATTAAAAGTTGAATGATTATTTGTATGTTAAAGGATATCGGATTTCGTTGTTTTGATAGCTTTGAACATGGTTCAGAATCACTTAGTGTTCTTGATAATCGCCATATGTTGACCGGTATCCAAAATACATGCAACGGCATGTCATTAGCACATGCTAAGCCTACTGGCTAGCGCACGTTAACGGGAGCAACTTAGCGCATGCTGCGTTAAGTAATTAACGTGCGCTAAGTCAACAGGAAGGGTAGTATATTCTGTTTTGGTTATGAATTCATGATTGTTTAAGTTGGTTTGATCAGACTTGTGGTTAACCGAGATATTGTTGAGACGTTGGGTTTGTGAATTGGTTTTATCGATTGTTGATTGTTGTCGAACTTGTTGTTTATCGATTATTGTAATAGATTGAGAATATTGATTGGTGATTATAACCGTATGTTGCGGTCGAGTTCGAGGATGTTTTTGAATTGCATTGATCGGGACCGAGGAGCTTGTAGGCGACGGCAAGGAATTGGTAACGGCGTCATCGGTATCGAGGCAAGTTATTACTTGCTCAGTTTATAATATTTAATGAATGGTTTCAGTTTCATTCGTTTATAATTCGTATAGCAATGTTTATAAATCGTAATCACAGGAGATTTGGGATTATAGGTTGTATTCGAGTTTTGGGAATTAGAATCATAATGTATATGATTTACAATTTTTGTTGGTATACTTGTTATCGAGTATACATCATGGCATTGATTAAAACGTGAATTATCTATCGTCCGTGATGTTTTAGATCAGTGAATATTCAGAATAATGGTCGGTGATGGTTTAGATATCGAGATTGCTCTCGAAGGACTCGAAGCAAGTATTTTAATCATTTCTGTCATTTGTGTCGATCATGTTGTGATACATTCGTGTATCTTTGTTGTCATGCATTGGTGTATTGTTGTTGTCGTGCATTGTGTACTATTATCTTGTGCAGTCGTGCATTGTCGTCGTATGTCCACCATGCGTTGGTCCGACGGGATCATCATGGGAATCTATAGCTGTGTGCGCTGGATCGCTAGACAGGTAATGCCACCATGTGTTGGTCCGACGGGATCATCATGGGAATCTATAGCTGTGTGCGCTAGATCGTTGGATTACCATATGTATTGTTGTTATTGTGCATATGTATATTATGGGTTGCCATAAGTATACATTGTTGTTATTGATGTGAACATATTGACGTTGTCATATGAGTATGCATTTGTAGGTCTTATGTTAGGACCGTGTCCGTGTGTTGTCTTGATCTGATCTTGGATTACACTGACGTGGTTTTGTTGTGGCAGTTCATACCTTGAGGTATGCTCCGTGTTTACTTTGATGTATGTCTTTGATGGATAATCGATTTTAGAGTTGAGATTTTATAATGATATCCGATGGATTGGGTGTGACAGAGTTCGTGAATTTTGTAACAGTGAGTTATGATAATGTTTTGAGAACTTTGGACATTGTTGAAATGTAGTACGAATATCCTGGTATTAGTTTATCGTATTGTAGAGGATACGAATCGTGGACTTTCGTAAATTTATGGCGGTAAGATTACATTGGTCGTATTCTTACTTAATATCTTCATTGGTATGTAATTATTGACGTGATGCGATGGTTATCATTGTTGGATATTATGGCTGATCCCGGCGTGGCCTTTCTTTTTAGGTTCTTGGATTTTCAAGCTTGTAGTGGTCGTGGAGAGATGAGCTTCCCGGAGGATACTGGCTAGGGTATGTATTTGTGTATTGAGTTTTCCTGATCAGTTTTCTTTTGTATTCCGCTGCTAGAATATTCCGATTGTTTGCCTTTTTCCGCTGCGTAGGTATTTTTAAATGGTCTTTGGGTATCTGGTAACTTAAGTTACTTTGGTAATTGTTTTCTAAATCTATTTTGTCGGTACGTATAAGCGATGGCTTAACGTATGTTTTAAACTGTTGAGTCTTGGCATTTCGGGCCTTGTGGTTTCAAATGAGATTTTACGACGGATTTGATAAACGAGTTTTATAAAGTTTTCCAATGTTTTAACTGGATAATGCCGTCGTTAGCCGCTTGAGCGATTGTAAATGTTTGCAAAAATTTCTTTCAGCCTTGTGGGTTCCATCTCGGGGCCCACGGCGCAGTAATATTCCTGGATGGCTCTGGGGGTGTTACAGAATATGGTATCAGAGCTTAGGTTGTGAAAACCTAGGCAGTCGGGTTGAGTTGGGTCGTGCTTTTGTCGTGTCATTCGAGTTGTTGATTGACAAGTGTTTGAGCTCTGAGTTTTTGTTGTTCACTCGGGCTTGTGCGTTATGTGATTTACCAGTGTGGTACTGGGGTTGTTGTAACTTTTCCAAATGGTATTAACGTGTTTCTTCGGATAGAGATGTGTTGTGTTCTCGAGTTGAACTGAGTTTGCAAAATGTGTGTTTTGAAAATATTTGTGTCGAGTATTTTCTAGAGTTGAGACATGTGCCAGTATCACGAGGAATCGTCGGCTTCATGATCTGTAAGTATTTGGATTCTTGATTTGTAGGTGAGATTTATTGCTGTTCTAAGTTGACATGCTTTGAGATTCAGCAGAATATTATGCGTTATAGTATAAGGTGACAGAGTTGAGACGATTGATTGTCTTGAGAAGTTATGATTTAGGAAATCAATATGTCAGTTAGATTTCGGAACAGAGTTGTGCATTTGGGAGAAATGTTATGGATGGTTGAGGAGAACATGTAGTCATGTTAATTCATTTTGAGATATATGAACTGATTTTTAGCATTTGAAAATGACACTTTTCAAAATGAATGTTTTGCGGATGTTTTACGGAAAATGATTTTGGGCCGAGACCCAATAGATTTTTGAAATAGTTTTATAACTCAGGACTTGGGGTCCGAAAAAGAGTTTTCTACTTTTAAACTTCTTGTAATGTGGAACGAGATACGGGATGAGACCCTAATGTTTCAGAAGAAAGCTTTTCTGTTTTCTAAAACTCCCGAGATTTGTAAAACACTTTATCAATCATTTATCTACTTTATCTCTACCTTTCGGGGTTTTGATTTATTAGTTCTAATGAAACCTCTCGAGATCTTTTTCGCTGTGTTGATTTGTTTCCATGTTTTGACAATGCATAATTGAGGTGATCAAGGATGGGTTAATAGTTTTTAACGGAATTTATATATTGAGATTTTGGAACTCTATCGTGTGGTTTTTCGATGGAATATCAGTGTATATTGGTGACGAACCGAATTGGTATATAGGAGTATGGATGTAGTCGAGCATTTGCATAATTCCATTTTATTTGATCGTGTGGATTTGAAGGAAACTGTTATCGAATATTTGGCACCAGCGAGCCGATTTAATTTTTCAAAAATTGATTTCGTGGTCTTGCCAAAATTTATGTTTTGACTTTTGAAATATATTTTGAAAGAACTTTCGAAAATTTATCTTCTTGAAAAGACTATAAGATTTCAACTGGTTTTTAAGATGTAACTGATAAACAAACGCATTTAGTGTATAATGCATATCATGGTGAAGTTATGAGAATGACTCACGAACTGGATGAGACATCAGTATGGAACGATGAATATAGATTCGAACTTTAGTATGGCAGTTTGGTTATCCAGGGATAATCGGTTGATTGATCAAATAAGAGAAATATATTGCGTGTTGTAGATTCATGTACAGGATGTAATTTTGGAACTTTGGATTTTGCGAAACTGGGACATATGTGCTATGTGATTCCATTGGTATGGTAGTAGCACGATTTTATAATAGTGATTTTTGAATGATTCCTTTGTAAGTGCGGATTTGGGGATGGTGACCCCAGGATGGTTGTTTTGGGTAATGATTGGTCGTTCCCACTCCATGTATGATTTGGTATGTTAGCCGATTTACGATTGGTTGTTCGTATGCCGAGGAGTATGTTCACTAGTTGGGTATGTTTATTGAGATCCACTTTATGTGATTGGTGTGTCGTTTTGAGAATGTTATTCTTCCGTATGTCTGTCTCTGTGGTACTGTGTTGACCGTGTTGGAGCTTACCGTGTGAAGGTATTCTCGATTATCAATGATTGTTCGTTGGTCATATTGGGGTTTATCATGATGATGATATTCTCAGTTGTGTTTTGACGTTTGGATGGTCGTATTTGAGTTTATCATGTCGATGATATTCTCGGTTAATTTATTGGTTGATCATTATTGGTGATCATATGAGCGTTCGAATTTTGTGTCGATATTTCGGCATTTGTTGCCATTGTATTGTGCAATTATTTCACAGATGTATCGTGCACTATTGGTTTTTTGCAGATTGGGACTTAATTATGTAATCAGGCAGACAGGATTTGAGACGGATAGATTATTTCATCCGACTATGATATATTTGGTTGGGACTCATGGAATCGTTATTGAGACTTTACAGTGAAGTCACTTGCTAGTACCTCAGGAGATCGTCGACTTGGCGCATATGTAAGTGTACTGTTTTGGTTATTCGTTAATGATGATGATTGATCATTGTTGTGATGGATTCGGAATATTTTGGTTGAACGGTTTGTTGGTTTTTCTATGACGGATTGCAAGTTCCGAGGACGAAACTTATTTTAAGTGGTGTAGTATGTAATATCCAGAATTTCTACTACTGTTGTTTAATATTATTTTATCCGAGTTATGTTGTACAGCGCGGAATATGTACAGTATGGATAAAATAAATGAAGGACTCAGACATCTGTATTAGTATAATTGTCGTATTTGGTCAACAATTGCATTTGAGGATATAATGTGTTGAGTATACGTATTCAGCATGCTGTATGTTCGTATTCTGTATGTTGAGACGTTGGACAAGAATAGCTGATAATGGCTAAATATAGCCTAACTAGCGCACGCTAATACTCATTCATAGCGCATGCTAACGTGCAGGTATAGCGCACGCTAAAGGTAAAATCATAGCGCACGCTAGTGCAAAACAGATCAAAAGGAATCTACGTGTGAACCAGGCCACTTTCGGCGCACGTTCTGATAAGTCAACGGATGTTTGTAATATAGTACTAGCGCACGCTAAACCCTAAAGGTTAGCGCACGCTAACTGTAGATCGGTCAAAGGAATCTTATCCTTGTCAGATGCTTTCGGCAGGTGGGACACAGGCATTTTCGAGGTACGTGCAGATTGTTAGGTAAACGACGATTAGCGCGCGCTAAGGTCAAGGAATAGCGCACGCTACTGAGCATTTCACTGTAGCAAGTCAACGCCGATTTACGTACGCAATTGCATGGGCATTACGTACGTAAATCAGTGTATGAAGCAAAACAGTCGCCTCTGGACCACTATAGCGCACGCTACTAGGGAAAAGTAGCGCATGCTAATAACAGTCAGTATATATATGATTGCAGATGTCAATTATGTTCATTCGGCCATTCCTTCCTTTATTTCGAGAAATGGAATTTTTAAACAGAAGTTTGAGATTCTGAACACTGAGGGATGATCCTCTTTAACAAGATTAAAGATGAAAATCATGGATTAAAGCTTTGTTTTTTAAATCATTTGCGATTCTTGGAAATGGATTCAACCTTGGAAATCAACCCATTCGTTCAAAAAGGTAATCACTCTTCATCTTTGGATTTCGTTTTGGATTGAATGTTGATGTTCTTGAGTTGATGATTACTACATAAACAAGTTGATAAGCATGATTATGAGATGGATTACCGGAGTATGATGATATTAATGTGATTCGTATGGTTTGAATCATGTTGATTAGTCTTCTTGAGATTAGTTGGTTAATTCTTCTCCTCAGTTTCGAATGTTGATGTTATTGTTGATAATTACTCCCTGTAATGATATATTATGGAAGTGTTGTTACGTTATTAATGTTTCATGATGTTGATATTGAGGAAGATGATATATGGATATAGGACTTGGATTATAAGTTGAATGATTGTTTGTATGTTAAAGGATATCAGATTTCGTTGTTTTGATAGCTTTGAACATGGTTCAGAATCACTTACTGTTCTTGATAATTGCCATATGTTGACCGGTATCCGAAATACATGCAACGACATGTCATTAGCGCACGCTAAGCCTATTGGCTAGCGCACGCTAACGGGAGCAACTTAGCGCACACTACCTTAAGTAATTAACGTGCGCTAAGTCAACAGGCAGGGTAGTATATTCTGTTTCGGTTATGAATTCATGATTGTTTAAGTTGGTTTGATCAGGCTTGTGGTTAACCGAGATATTGTTGAGCCGTTGGGTTTGTGAATTGGTTTTATCGATTATTGATTGTTGTCAAACTTGTTGTTTGTCGATTATTGTAATAGGTTGAGAATATTGATTGGTGATTATAACCGTATGTTGCGGTCGAGTTCGAGGATGTTTTTGAATTGCATTGATCGGCACCGAGGAGCTTGTAGGCGACGGCAAGGAATTGGTAACAGCGTCATCAGTATCGAGGCAAGTTATTACTTGCTCAGTTTATAATATTTAATGAATGGTTTCAGTTTCATCCGCTTATAATTCGTATAGCAATGTTTATAAATCGTAATCACAGGAGATTTGGGATTATAGGTTGTATTCGAGTTTTGGGAATTTAAATCTTAATGTATATGATTTACAATTTTCGTTGGTATACTTGTTATCTAGTATACATCATGGTGTTGATGAAAACGTGAATTATCTACCGTCTATGATGTTTTGGATCGGTGAATATTCAGAATAATGGTTGGTGATGGTTTAGATATCTAGATTGCTCTCGAAGGACTCGAAGTAAGTATTTTAATCATTTCTGTCATTTGTGTCGATCATGTTGTGATACATTCGTGTATCTTTGTTGTCATGCATTGGTGTATTGTTGTTGTCGTGCATTGTGTACTATTGTCTTGTGTAGTCGTGCATTGTTGTCGTATGTCCACCATGCGTTGGTTCGACGGGATCATCATGGGAATCTATTGCTGTGTGCGCTGGATCGCTGGACAGGTAATGCCACCATGCGTTGGTCCGACGGGATCATCATGGGAGTCTATAGCTGTGTGCGCTGGATCGTTGGATTACCATATGTGTTGTTGTTATTGTGCATATGTATATTATGGATTGCCATAAGTATACATTGTTGTTATTGATGTGAACATATTGACGTTGTCATATGAGTATACATTTGTAGGTCTTGTTTTAGGACCGTGTCCGTATGTTGTGTTGATCTGATCTTTGATTAGACTAACGTGTTTTCGTTGTGGCAGTTCATACCTTGAGGTATTCTCCGTGTTTACTTTGATGTATGTCTTTGATGGATAATCGATTTTAGAGTTGAGATTTGATAATGATATCCGATGGATTGGGTGTGACAGAGTTAGTGAATTTCGTAACAGTGAGTTATGATAATGTTTTTAGAACTTTGGACATCGTTGAAATGTAGTATGGATATCCTGGTATTAGTTTATCGTATTGTTGAGGATACGAATTGTAATACCCGGTCGAAAGTCATGTCATTTCAAACCTCTTCATGTTCTTCGAATCGTGATTTGTTGAGCGAACCCTTGTAATCATTGCTTGGAACCACCGTTTTGGGGTTTTCTGTAATATCCGCAATTTCGAATTTCGGTAATTTTCTTTTTTCGGCGGAAGTCCGTTTTGACGACTCGCTCATGACCTTTCGTCATTTCGAGAATGATTAATTCTGCACTTTTTGTCATCCGAGTTCGTTTCGGTGTCGTTTTATTGAGTTCCGTGTCCTTAAACGACTTTTCTAAGTATGAGTTCGACTTTGTTAGATCACCATTAATTTTTGGTAACTCCAAAAATTCTAAATCTTTGCAATATTATAGAGCATCGAGTTAGCTTTCCAATGGTTCAAACGGTGAGTCAATCGGAGTCCGGACGAGAGAGTTATGGTCGTTTTAGCTCACCCGCTCGTTATTGGCCGATCACTGCCGGCCGAACCCGACCGTGTCGTCCGACACGGCCCGTGCCGTACTCGTCCGGAAATGCCGAAGTTTCTGCCGACCGAACTCGGCTGTGTCGTCCGACACGGCCCGTGCCGTACTCTTCCGGATAAGCCAGAACCGACTGCCGACACGCCCGACCGTGTTCCAGGACACGGTCGAGTCATGCCGAGTCGCTGTCGGACGGTCACCGTCCTGTCGGCCAGGCATGCGACACGTGCCAATCGGCGCACGGCCGTGTCCCGGCAGGCGATCGGCTATAAAAGGCCCTGCAGACGTTTTTCTTGCCATTTTTCACCTTCTTCTTCTCCTCTTCCGCAGCTGGGCGTGCTCTAAGCTTGAAGCCATGTTGTTTAACAACATATCTATGGAGTTTTGAGGTTCATATCATCAATCATCCGTCCTATAACATCCTCCGATCTACCGAATCAGGTCAGATTTCCTAGAAATCTAGTTTTGGGGAAATTGGGTGTTTTGGTTGTTTTCATCCGTTTAATCCGATTTAACTTAGGATTATGATGTATTGATGAATATTTAGATGTATTATATCATTTCCTTTATTATTCCATGGTTGGATCGTATCGATTCGTTGTTTGAGTCGAGTTCTTGACCGACGCCTTGAAGGTGTCCGGTAAAATGTCTTAGAGGGGTTTTCGGGCGTTCTACGATCATTATTCCTCGTATGATCGATGATTTATTGATTATATTGTTGTTAGGGTCGAGTTTCTTGTGAAGAAACCGTGTTGAACCCTTCCGTTCGTTGTCGTCTTCCTTTTCGTTAGCATCGGGCGTTCCGAAGCTTCCCGGTTGAGCCGTATCCGTTCGTGGTTCCGGGCTCGTGGTATCGAGGCAAGTACCTTGCCCATACTTTTCTCGTTTTATGGATATGATGATCGGTGGTCGTCTTGATGTGTTTGTTTGGTTATTTGAAATGAAGTTTCAAAGGATTTCGGTTTGGCCTCGTTAAAGGATTTCTTTCAAAACGAGTGTGATTTGTGAACGGTGTTTTGAGAATTGATTATGATTTGGTTATTTTGAACGTTGAAGGATTTTATGATGATACTCCTATTATTTAAGTTATGGAATCGTGTATTCCGTATTTAATCTTGTTATTGTATTTTTGAAGAGTTTGGTAATGGTGTCGAGTTAATGGCCATCTCTAGTGAGTATTCTTAATGAACTTACATTCTTAGCATGTTAGTATTGCATGAGTAACGTGTGTGTGTGTGTGTATGCTCACTGCGGGTTAGATCCGACGGGGTCTCGGTAGGGGTCCACAAGAGACGTGGATCGACGAGCTTGCTTTTAACCACTACGGGTTAGATCCGACGGGGTCTCGGTAGGGGTCCACAGAGACGTGGATCGACGGTTAATTGTGGTGCATTTTGCAAATGTGTTTTGATATTGGCATTCCCGGAAATGAGTGCTTTTGAACGGTTTTCATGATTGCATGCATTGACTAAGTGTGTAAGAGGTAAGTTGTTCGTTGGGCCTACTTGGCTAGGATGGCTATAGAGTATTTTGTTGTTTGTGTTAAATCCTTTAATTGTGGATTTTGATGTTGGGAGACGAACCTTGTGGTCGTTCTTGTGTACTGTGAGTTGATGAGATTTGGGGCTAAAATCCCAATGGTTTTGTAAAAGTCGTTTTACGGATTTGGGGCTAAAATCCAAACGGTTTGGTTAATGTCATTTTTCAGAAAGTAACCCTTTGGGGCGGTGACCCCTTTTGTCTTTGGATTTTGAAAAGTAGGATTTGATAATCCTAAATTGTGCTCTATTAAAACTCTCGATGGCATTCTAAACCGTTTTATAAATTATTTCCATTGATTTATGATATTTCGATTTTGAAAGGTTTTCTCAAACTCTTGCCTCGGGAAGTATTTTTCGTTTCGTTTGGATCTTTGAGGATTCCTGGTTATTGTTATTCGTGGAATGTGAATTGTATGGCTCGTATTTTTGCACTTGTACTTGCACTAGCAAAACAGTGGAGTTTGCTAACCCCAGTATTCGGGGTGGATGTCTATTTTGCATTCGTGTTTTGGAGCATGGCACAGGGTCGGCACGAAGGATGATGAAAGATGAATGATACTAATCACACGAGGATCCGTTGATGTCGTACTGGTCTAGTTGTATTTTTTTTTTCCGCTGCAGTATCTTTTCCCCGTTGTACGGGAGTTTATTGTATTTTGACCCCTGCGTGGGTATGTGTTTGGAATTGAGTTGTATGTTATTATTGTAAGACCAAATCGGTCTACTGTGTCATTTTAGCCTGAAAGGCGATGTCTAGATGTTTGATTTTAGTTATCAGCCTGGTAGATCCTCGAGGAGAGGGTCTACGGCGTGTAATATCCCTGAGCGGATTGGGGGTGTTACATAAATGGTATCGGAGCTTAGGTTGTGGAAACCTAGGCTGTCGGGTCAGTGGTGTCTATTGAGTTTTTGTCTCGTCGGATTTTATCTGACTAAGTCGTGTCGCGACGCGTCGTTTGAGTTTGTTGGTCGTGATTAGTATCGTGGGGCGATCATCATCTTCGTGCGACCTGTGGAAGTAAGTCTCCCTTCTTTGTGTTGTGCCTCGTGTGACACGAGCTATTTTTATGATTATTTGTTAAGTGGTGGAATCCTTATGTGGATTTTGATTTCACGATATGTATTTAGTCGACTCTCGTATTTGATTTATACGAGGAGTGTCGTCGCTTGTGATGTATTTTTTTATTGTTGTTTTGTTCGTTGCTGATGATTTTCGAATCGATTTGCACGTTTTACAAGATCTATTGTGGAGGCTTTGTGCTTATACGCGTACGACTTGTTTACTAGTCAGTACGGGAGGGTCCTTAGAGACCTCGAATGGGGTCAGTGGTTTTGTTCTGAATCCTAGGCGGTCTTCGACTGTGGTATTTTACCGTTTATTTCCGTTAAAAGACATGTATTGTCTTGACTTTAAACGTTTTGATGCGTGTACTAGGAGTTGTTTTAGTGTACGTCGGTATGCGTGAGTTTTGGGCATTCTGGCTTGTTGGATTTTTGAAAACCTTGAGTATCTTAGAAAATTAAATTTCGAGACGTACTTTTAAAACGAATTATTTTCTTGCGGTGTTTTCAAGGTGTTTTCTAATGCCGCAATACATTTCAAAAATTTTCCGGTTGAGGACCAAAAATATTTTGAAATATTTTCAAATGCAGTTGCTTAGACCCAAGGGTCGAATATTTTGAAAGTTTTTCACGAAAAGAAAGGTGTCCTCGTTTTTGTTCAAACGCAAGATGATTTTCAAAGTCTCGATAATGGTGTTTGTACTACCTTTTGTAAAATGATACTCAAGATCAACTGTTGTTTCCAAACTGTTTTCAAAAGGAGGTTTTCGTTTTTTTTAAAACCTATCATTCCTGTTTGCGGATCGGAAATACGTGTATGGTTTTCGAACTTTCGTTACGGTGTTAACCCCGAATTGTGATTGAATTGGTGGCGTGAGCCTTGAGTCGTTCGCCACGCATATGTTTTGTTAGCCCTCTGTGAGAGGTGTGAACTGGTGTTTACTGTTTATCGCCTCGTGGTGATTTGCGTGTTGTCGCACTAGTGTGAGTTGTTAAAGGTTGGATTTTTGTGCGTTATACACATGGGTGATTATTTCATGATGTTTGTGATTGTGTGCTGGCTATCGTTCGGGATGTTGTAATCGTCGAACGATGCCGTTGTTGTTGTGATTTTTGTATGCGTTGATATGTTATGCTGAGTTGGCATCTCCGGTATGTTGTTTTGCGGTATTTAGTTCCATTGTATCTAGCATCTGTATTTTCGGTATGCCGAGCTGAGGCGTTTCAACCGTGATGTGCCGGGGCATGCACGTGTAATCTGTCCTTCTCGTCGGTAACACATTTCAAGTGTGGACTCGAGGGACACCGAATTCAGTTTTGCGAATTGGCTACCGAGACTTTCGAAGTTCGCGCTTGAAAGATCATCGGAATCGGCTTTGAGAGGCCTTGGAAGGATGTTTCATCGATTGCTTGTTGTGTCGTCACCTTGATTTATTTGTTGTGAGTTGCGGGCGACCTTCTTTTATAAGAGGTCGAATGTAGTACCCGTATTATTTTGGACTCCTGCATTTCCTCTTTCTCGTGTCTATCGACTCGCTCGTGTTCGTTGACACTTTACAACATTACGTATTTCGGTTTCATCGTTCGAATGAGCTGTGATCTTGTTTTGGGTCGATCTGGTTATCGCTGTAACTTTTCTGAGTTCGGTTCGATTCCTGTGAACCTTGTTCGGAAGTAGCATCTTTTGATTCTACTAGTTCTTTTATTCGAAGTGGATCAGATTTTGAACTTCTGTATATTCTACTTTGTCGACTCATTTATGTTCGTTGACATTTCTGAGCTTGTCCTGCCCCTTGTTTTTGTTTATCGAACGAGTGTGGCATCATTTCGGAATAACTCGTTTGTCATTGTGACTTTTCAATTTCTATTCCCTTTCATGTGGATCTTATGTGAATGCATACGTTGTTGTTTTCACCGGATCATATAATGTCTCGAGTCGAGATGTGAACCTTGGAGTTGTTGTTTGAATTTTATTGTTCTTCGTGATTCGAACATGATTGTTCGCTTTTGTTGTCTCGACCGTTGTGGTTCGGTCGTTTGTTTGTTCGGTTTTTGTCCTCGTTTCGTGATCGTTGAGCATTCAGGCTCCTTCCTAATTCCCTTAAGTTCGGGAAATTAGTCTCGTTTTCGATCTTCCAACCCTTGAGCGGTGGAATTCTGTATTTGTTCAGCGATTGGCTCGCGTTTTGATTGATGTACCGTTGGGTTGGTCAATCGTATTGATTTTCGTTCGTTGTGTTTTGTGATTGTTCGGATAATTGACTTGATTGTATTATCCATTTGATGACGCTTGTCATTTGTTGGTTTTATTATATCCCTAACGGCGACGTTGTGTTGGTCGTCGTGGAGCGTGTTTTCACGCTGTATGTCTCTTTGCGTTTCTAACAGCATTTCGCCGTTGGGCGCGAGTTTTCTGTTTTTGGTGTATCTCGTCGAGTTTTCCTGGCGGGTATATTGCTCCCCCCTACTTGTTTTAAGTTTCGGGACGAAACTTATTTTAAGGAGGGTAGAATGTAATATCCGCAATTTCGAATTTCGGTAATTTTCTTTTTTCGGCGGAAGTCCGTTTTGACGACTCGCTCATGACCTTTCGTCATTTCGAGAATGATTAATTCTGCACTTTTTGTCATCCGAGTTCGTTTCGGTGTCGTTTTATTGAGTTCCGTGTCCTTAAACGACTTTTCTAAGTATGAGTTCGACTTTGTTAGATCACCATTAATTTTTGGTAACTCCAAAAATTCTAAATCTTTGCAATATTATAGAGCATCGAGTTAGCTTTCCAATGGTTCAAACGGTGAGTCAATCGGAGTCCGGACGAGAGAGTTATGGTCGTTTTAGCTCACCCGCTCGTTATTGGCCGATCACTGCCGGCCGAACCCGACCGTGTCGTCCGACACGGCCCGTGCCGTACTCGTCCGGAAATGCCGAAGTTTCTGCCGACCGAACTCGGCTGTGTCGTCCGACACGGCCCGTGCCGTACTCTTCCGGATAAGCCAGAACCGACTGCCGACACGCCCGACCGTGTTCCAGGACACGGTCGAGTCATGCCGAGTCGCTGTCGGACGGGTCACTGTCCCTGTCGGCCAGCTGTGCGACACGACCGTGCCAATCGGCACGGGCCGTGTCCGGCAGGGCAGTCAGCCTATAAAAGGCCCTGCAGACGTTTTTCTTGCCATTTTTCACCTTCTTCTTCTCCTCTTCCGCAGCTGGGCGTGTTCTAAGCTTGAAGCCATGTTGTTTAACAACATATCCATGGAGTTTTGAGGTTCATATCATCAATCATCCGTCCTATAACATCCTCCGATCTACCGAATCAATTGATTTCCTAGAAATCTAGTTTTGGGGAAATTGGGTGTTTTGGTTGTTTTCATCCGTTTAATCCGATTTAACTTAGGATTATGATGTGTTGATGAATATTTAGATGTATTATATCATTTCCTTTATTATTCCATGGTTGGATCGTATCGATTCGTTGTTTGAGTCGAGTTCTTGACCGACGCCTTGAAGGTGTCCGGTAAAATGTCTTAGAGGGGTTTTCGGGCGTTCTACGATCATTCTTCCTCGTATGATCGATGATTTATTGATTATATTGTTGTTAGGGTCGAGTTTCTTGTGAAGAAACCGTGTTGAACCCTTCCGTTCGTTGTCGTCTTCCTTTTCGTTAGCATCGGGCGTTCCGAAGCTTCCCGGTTGAGCCGTATCCGTTCGTGGTTCCGGGCTCGTGGTATCGAGGCAAGTACCTTGCCCATACTTTTCTCGTTTTATGGATATGATGATCGGTGGTCGTCTTGATGTGTTTGTTTGGTTATTTGAAATGAAGTTTCAAAGGATTTCGGTTTGGCCTCGTTAAAGGATTTCTTTCAAAACGAGTGTGATTTGTGAACGGTGTTTTGAGAATTGATTATGATTTGGTTATTTTGAACGTTGAAGGATTTTATGATGATACTCCTATTGTTTAAGTTATGGAATCGTGTATTCCGTATTTAATCTTGTTATTGTATTTTTGAAGAGTTTGGTAATGGTGTCGAGTTAATGGCCATCTCTAGTGAGTATTCTTAATGAACTTACATTCTTAGCATGTTAGTATTGCATGAGTAACGTGTGTGTGTGTATGCTCACTACGGGTTAGATCCGACGGGGTCTCGGTAGGGGTCCACAAGAGACGTGGATCGACGAGCTTGCTTTTAACCACTACGGGTTAGATCCGACGGGGTCTCGGTAGGGGTCCACAGAGACGTGGATCGACGGTTAATTATGGTGCATTTTGCAAATGTGTTTTGATATTGGCATTTCCGGAAATGAGTGCTTTTGAACGGTTTTCATGATTGCATGCATTGACTAAGTGTGTAAGAGGTAAGTTGTTCGTTGGGCCTACTTGGCTAGGATGGCTATAGAGTATTTTTTGTTTGTGTTAAATCCTTTAATTGTGGATTTTGATGTTGGGAGACGAACCTTCTGGTCGTTCTTGTGTACTGTGAGTTGATGAGATTTGGGGCTAAAATCCCAATGGTTTTGTAAAAGTCGTTTTACGGATTTGGGGCTAAAATCCCAACGGTTTGGTTAATGTCATTTTTCAGAAAGTAACCCTTTGGGGCGGTGACCCCTTTTGTCTTTGGATTTTGAAAAGTAGGATTTGATAATTCTAAATTGTGCTCTATTAAAACTCTCGATGGTATTCTAAACCGTTTTATAAATTATTTCCATTGATTTATGATATTTCGATTTTGAAAGGTTTTCTCAAACTCTTGCCTCGGGAAGTATTTTTCGTTTCGTTTGGATCTTTGAGGATTCCTGGTTATTGTTATTCGTGGAATTGTGAATTGTATGGCTCGTATTTTTGCACTTGTACTTGCACTAGCAAAACAGTGGAGTTTTGCTAACCCCCGAGTATTCGGGGGGTGGATGTCTATTTTTGCATTCAGGTTTTGGAGCATGGCACAGGGTCGGCACGAAGGATGATGAAAGATGAACGATACTAATCACACGAGGATCCGTTGATGTCGTACTGGTCTAGTTGTATTTTTTTTTCCGCTGCAGTATCTTTTCCCCGTTGTACGGGAGTTTATTGTATTTTGACCCCTGCGTGGGTATGTGTTTGGAATTGAGTTGTATGTTATTATTGTAAGACCAAATCGGTCTACTGTGTCATTTTAGCCTGAAAGGCGATGTCTAGATGTTTGATTTTAGTTATCAGCCTGGTAGATCCTCGAGGAGAGGGTCTACGGCGTGTAATATCCCTGAGCGGATTGGGGGTGTTACATTTTCGTACTTCTATTTCGTGTTATTGTTGCCCAGACATTGAATCCTATTACTTTTATTC
Source organism: Orobanche coerulescens (assembly GCA_033398695.1). NCBI lineage: Eukaryota > Viridiplantae > Streptophyta > Magnoliopsida > Lamiales > Orobanchaceae > Orobanche > Orobanche coerulescens. Next base: position 101,220,519 of record CM065817.1, on the reverse strand, counting down.
TCTTCCCGGGTCATTTTCCATCATTTTAGGACCCGAAGGGGGTGTGAGCCGCGGCACAAGGAGTGTGCGCCGCGGCACACACATTTCCTAAATCTGGCCGAGCGGACTGTACCGGGTGCCGCGGCACACCTGGTATGAGCCGCGGCACACTGCCGAAACCTGGGAGCAATTTTTAGGCCTGTGCCACGGCACACCTGGGCTGAGCCGCGGCACACAATGCGGTCAACTGCATTATTTGTGCTTTTTGAGCGAGATGCAGCTCATTTACCCATTTCCTTCTTCCACCTGCGAGAGAGAGAGTTTGAGGGATGAGTTTTCTCACATCTATCACTTGTGTGTTGGAGATTTACCACTTTCACTCGGTTGGGAAGCCCGGATAGTCGATCTAACGCGTATTCCTTGGATCATAGAGCTGGGATATTCAAGAGGTAATTTCTTCGACATCTTGACTTCTCGATTTTGTGTGGGTATTGACGTTTTGGATGATAAAATCATGGTGTATGAAGTGATATATGCGTGATTATGGACATGTTTGAGTATTCATCGGATTATTGAAAGATTATTCAAGAACACTTTGAATTTTGTGTTGGATTTTGGGGGTTTTCGTAGATTCGTCCGTTTTATCCGATTGAAGCTTGAGAACCTTGAGATTTCGATATATCTATACCATATGAGTGTTTTCTTACGATTTTACGGGTTGGATTGTGCCGTTTTCGGACTTGTGGGAGTTTGGCGATTTCCCAACCTTTAGTTGTTCACCCGTATATTTTCTTGAATCGTAGACGAGTTTCGGGAGTCTCTTCGTGTAATTTGAGTATGGATAATTAATTGTCATATTCCTTGCGAATCGTTTAGGTGCCGGAAGCGCGTTCTTGGACCTACCGAACTCATACCTTTCCTCCGTTCGATTTCTCGATGTCTCAAAGGCAAGTATACATTTATGATTGTACGTTCTCGACTTTGAAAGTAAGAAATATTGATGGCATATCATGAACGAACCGTTTTTACGGCATTCATAGATATATTGATGGCATATTATGAACGAACCGTTTTTACGGAATTCATGTATGTATTGTTGGCATGTAATGAACGAACCGTTTTTACGGCATTCCTACATGTATCGGCGTATGAGGTGAACGAACCGTTTCTGCGGCATTCACATACGTATCGGCGTATGAGGTGAACGAACCGTTTCTACGGCATTCACATACGTCTTATGAGATTTTAGTTATTCCGGAATACTAGTCTTGAATTGATGAATTGACGGTTACATTTACTTTATTGTCGAGGAGTATTGTGTTTCATATTGATATACTTGCACTAGCTATTCGACAGCTAACCCCTTTATGGGGGAAATACGTTTCATGTATTTCAGGTTCCAGGAGGTCGGACAGGCAGGTATCGGGTCGGCATGAAGATGGTGGGCAAGTGTGATACTGTGTATTTCTTCCAATGGTGTTATGAGTTTTCCGTTCAGTGTTGTTGTACTGGATTGGTTATTGAATACTCGAGTATTGTTTTTCATTTTCTTTGATTCCCGGCCTGTGTTTGCCGAAGTATTAATTCGTATTGTGATGTCTATGAATACATTGGTTCTGTTTTTGAATACCATTGTAATGTTTTCATTCTATTGTGTGTAGACCTTCTCGGTCAAAGTTTACAGTTCCGCGTATATTTAGCCTTGTGGGTCCCACGGCGGGGCTCACGGCGCTGTAATATACCCTGAATAACTTGGGGGCGTTACAGAATATGGTATCAGAGCTTAGGTCTATGGATACCTAGTCTGTCGCTCTTTTGGGTCGAATGAGTCGTCAATTGTCCACAGTATCACTACTCTGCCATCATCACAGTGCGACCGGTACTTGTAAGACCTCTTACTCTTCTAATGTTTCCTTATTCGTTATGCTTCTTCTATGGATATTCTTGAGGATCGATCACCTTAATGTCGTGCGTTTGAATTGTGCTTACGTACCTTGTGTGTTCTTCAGTATGTCAGCTGGTAGGGGCCGTGGCCGTGGACGAGGAAGGGGTCGTGGCGCGGCCGTTTCCATCAGTTCAGTTGCGGGGTCGACCAACCCCAGTTTGTCGAACTCGGTGCATCCCGACACCGAGAGTCAGCACGACCAGTCAGACGGTCAGGGGAATAACGCAGATGTTGGAGTGGCGAATGCACTTCAACAACTGTCTACTCAGATGACCATTTTAGCCCAAACTGTTCAACTGAATAACCCGAACCCAAACACGGATGCCTTGCTTCAGAATGTAATCCGTATGCACCCTCCACAGTTTGGCGGTGCCACAGACCCGTTAGGCTGGGAAGACTGGCTAGCGGAATTGGAGAAGATTTTCGAAGCGGTTGATTGCCCCGAGGTGAGGAAAGTACCAATTGCTCAGTATTTCCTCACTAAGGAGGCCGCTACTTGGTGGAAGGTCAGCAAGCCACAGGATCGTATTGCCTCGTGGGATGAATTTAAGGAGCTCTTGGAGGCCGAGTTTTGTTTTTGGCCGGTACGAGAGAGCCGAATCTGAGCCTTCTTCAAGGCTAAACCACAAGAAATTCCCGTTTCGCAGGCGATCGTGGAGTACAACCAACAATTGATCCATGTGAAGGATCAAGTGCTTAGCGAGCGTGATAAGATCCGTTATTTTGATATGCGGATGAATTTGGACTTATGGCGGTACATGGCCGGATTTGCTTGTACCACACTGAAAGAGTATCAGGACAGAGCTTTAGCCCATGATATGTTGAGCCTCGACAATGATACTGTTGAAGAACCGAAGAAGCAGAAAGTCGGGGGAAATTTTTCTGGCTCTAAGGGTGGTAACTTTCAGAAGTCACAGACGACTAACCGTTTTGCCGGACAGTCGTCACGTTCTAATAAAGGGAAGACGGGTTACCGTCCCACTCCGGGTACCTCAAATCGCACAGTGACTTGCTATAATTGTGGTCATCCAGGCCACTTTAGTTCGGAATGCTACTTTCCACTATTAAAGTGTCACACGTGTGGTCAGATGGGGCATAGAGCGGTTTATTGTTCCGAGCCAAACCAGACTTTGGACACTCGGGCTTCTGCCCCAACACCCCTTGATCAAGGTGTTAATCAGCGGCAATCTTTTGGTCAACCTCAGCAGAATTTTGGCAGGAGCCGGGGTCGGGGTCAGAACGCTGGAGGGGGGAACTCTAGCGTCGGTTCGGTGCAACCACGGGTTTATGAGATGCGTCGAACAGACGAACCCGATGCGGCGGTGGCTTCAGGTACCATCCATATTTTATCTTATCCAGTTCGTGTACTTTTTGATACGGGTGCTACACATTCTTTTATTTCTTTGGAGTGTGTACGCCGTCTAAATATAACTTGTTTGACTGCTTGCGATCCCTTTATCGTGAAACTACCTAGCGGGGATAGGATTGTGGGGAATCGGGAGATTAGAGATTTTCCGGTGGTTATATCCGGTATGGAATGGTTATCGAATCTAATTGTAGTTGATATGGAAGGCGAGGACGTAATCCTCGGCGAGGATTGGCTTAATAATCACCAAGCGATTATGAATTACCGTACCAAGGTTATTACCATGATGGCTAAAGACGGATCTGAGTACTCGTTTTTGGGACGCAAGTTGGGACAATCCAAGTTACTTATCAGTGCCATGAAGGCCGTAAAACTTTTGAATAAAGGTTGTGCGGGCTATTGGTGTTATGCCTTGAAAATGGAAGGAAGCGAAGTCGATCTCCCTTCGATTCCGGTTGTTAATGAGTATCCTGATGTTTTTCCGGATGACCTCCCGGGATTACCGCCAGATCGAGAGATAGAATTTACCGTGGACTTAGAGCCAGATGCGGCTCCAATTTCTAAAGCACCTTACCGGATGGCACCTTCCGAAATGCAAGAATTGAAGAATCAGTTGGGAGAACTTCTGGAAAAAGGGTACATCAGACCGAGCGCTTCGCCTTGGGGCGCGCCTGTTCTTTTCGTGAGGAAGAAAGATGGTTCACTACGTTTGTGCATCGACTACCGCGAGCTGAACAAAGTAACCATCAATAACAAGTACCCTCTACCGCGTATAGACGATTTATTTGACCAATTGCAAGGGGCTGCAATTTTCTCGAAAATTGATTTAAGATCCGGGTATTATCAACTCAGGGTGAGGGAGTCCGACGTTCCGAAGACGGCGTTTCGGACGAGATATGGGCATTATGAATTTGTAGTTATGCCTTTTGGGTTGACAAATGCGCCGACAGTATTCATGCAATTAATGAATAAAATATTCATCGAGTACCTCAACAGGTGTGTAGTCGTCTTTATTGACGACATCTTGATCTATTCTCGAGATAAGGAGGAACATGCCCGGCACTTGCGTTTGGTTTTAGACATTTTGAGAACCGAGCACCTCTATGCAAAATTCTCGAAATGTGAGTTTTGGTTGGAAGAAGTTATGTTTCTCGGCCATGTGATTTTGGTCGAAGGGGTTCGTGTAGACCCGCAGAAGATCGAGGCAGTGCTAGGCTGGGCACCGCCTAAAAATGTTAAGGAGGTTCGTAGCTTTTGGGGCCTTGATGGGTATTACCGTCGGTTTGTCGAGGGGTTCTCGAAACTCGCTCGACCGCTTACGAAATTACTCCAGAAGACCGAAAAGTTTGTTTGGACGGATGAGAGACAACAGAGCTTCGATGAACTAAAGAGACGTTTGACTTCAGCGCCAATATTAACTTTACCGCATGGTAGCGAGGGCTTTGCAGTCTACAGTGACACTTCGGGTCAAGGCCTGGGCTATGTTCTTATGCAGCAGGATAAGACAATAGCTTTTGCGTCACGACAACTAAAGCCTTACGAGATGAATTATCCTACTCACGATTTAGAGTTGGCCGCAATTGTCTTCGCACTCAAGATTTAGCGGCATTATTTGTATGGTTCACCGTGCCGGATTTATACCGATCACAAGAGCCTGAAGTATATTTTCAGCCAGAAGGAGCTGAATATGAGACAGAGACGTTGGCTAGAGTTGATAAAGGATTATGATCTGAAAATTCTTTACCACCCCGGGAAAGCCAATGTCGTTGCGGATGCTTTGAGCCGCAAATCGGCATCTCTTCAAATTCTCGAGGTTCTTATGTCCCAGACGAAAATTCGTCAAGATTTAATTGAGCAAGGGCTAGAAGTTTGGCTTCAACGAGTACAGGGACAGTTGTGTACTCTCGAAATTACTTCGTCCTTAGTTGACGACATCAAAGGGAAGCAGTAGAGTGACCCGATGATTTCTCAACTGAAGGAAGATGTGATTAAAGGAAAAGCTCCTGGCTTTATGGTTCACGAGGATAGTATTCTGAGATTTCAGGGCAGGCTTTGTGTTCCGAATGATTTGGAGTTGAGACAGAGGATTCTCCGAGAAGCTCATGCTACGCCTTACTCAATCCACCTCGGAACGAGTAAGATGTACAAAAATTTGAAGCGCAATTTTTGGTGGAATAACATGAAGAAGGATGTTACGGAGTTTGTACTACGATGCTTGACGTGTCAACAAGTCAAGATCGAACATCAACGACCAGCGGGGTTGTTAAAACCACTTCCCATTCCCGAGTGGAAGTGGGAAGACATCTCAATGGATTTCATCACTGGCATGCCGAGAACTCGGACTGGAATGAATATGATTTGGGTAATTGTCGATCGATTGACCAAGTCTGCACACTTCTTGGGTATTAAGGATACTTGGGGACCGGACAGACTGGCTCGAACCTTTATTGCTGAGATCGTGAGGCTACACGGTGCCCCCAAGACCATTGTTTCTGATCGAGACGGCCGCTTTGTATCACACTTTTGGCAGGCCGTTCATCAGGCTCTGGGTACTGAGTTGAGATTGAGCACTTCCTTTCATCCTCAGTCGGACGGTCAGACAGAGAGGACGATTCAGACTCTGGAAGATATGTTACGGGCTTGTGCCTTGGATTGGAGTAATGATTGGGAGCTTCACCTACCGTTGATTGAGTTTGCTTACAATAATAGTTGGCATGCGTCGATCAAAATGGCACCCTTCGAGGCACTCTATGGTAGGCGATGTAGGTCGCCATTATGTTAGGACGAGGCTTCTGAGCTAGTTGGGACGGAACCGGATATGTTATTGGAGACCAAGGAAAAGATTTCTATTATCCGAGATCGATTACTGACTGCCCAAAGTCGTCAGAAATCTTACGCTGATACTCGTCGTCGACCCTTGGAGTTTGAAGTGGGGGATCATGTCTTGCTCAAAGTATCGCCGACCAGAGGAGTTTTCCGCTTCGGGAAAAAGGGGAAACTCAGTCCAAGGTACATCGGACCTTTCGAGATTTTGGACAGAGTTGGAGATTTAGTTTCTCGCTTGGCGTTGCCTCCAGCTTTGAGCCACGTCCATAGTGTTTTTCATGTGTCCCAGTTGAGGAAGTACGTACCGGATCCGAGCCACATTATCGACTACAGTGAGATTGACGTAGCCGAGGATATTACCTTTCCGGAGAAACCCGTGAAGATTCTTGAGCGCCGTGAGAAACAACTCCGGCATAAGACCATTCCACTGGTTAAAGTGCAATGGTCGAGGCATGGAGTCGAAGAGGCGACTTGGGAGACGGAAGAGAAGATGCGGGTGGGATACCCCGAACTATTTATTTCTTAAGTTTCGGGACGAAACTTCTTTTTAGAGGGGGAGAATGTAATACCGGTCGAAAGTCATGTGATTTCAAACCTCTTCATGTTCTTCGAATCGTGATTTGTTGAGCGAACCCTTGTAATCATTGCTTGGAACCACCGTTTTGGGGTTTCCGTACTTCTATTTCGTGTTATTGTTGCCCAGACATTGAATCCTATTACTTTTATTCTCTTCCCGGGTCATTTTCCATCATTTTAGGACCCGAAGGGGGTGTGAGCCGCGGTACAAGGAGTGTGTGCCGCGGCACACACATTTCCTAAATACGGCGAGCGGAGTATGCGGGTGCCGCGGCACACAGTCGAGCCGCGGCACCTTGCGAAACACAGGAGCAATTTTTAGGCCTGTGCCGCGGCACACCTGGGCTGAGCCGCGGCACACAATGCGGTCAACTGCATTATTTGTGCTTTTTGAGCGAGATGCAGCTCATTTCCCCATTTCCTTCTTCCACCTGCGAGAGAGAGAGTTTGAGGGAGGAGTTTTCTCACATCTATCACTTGTGTGTTGGAGATTTACCACTTTCACTCGGTTAGGAAGCCCGTATAGTCGATCTAACGCGTATTCCTTGGATCATAGAGCTGGGATATTCAAGAGGTAATTTCTTCGACATCTTGACTTCTCGATTTTGTGTGGGTATTGACGTTTTGGATGATAAAATCATGGTGTATGAAGTGATATATGCGTGATTATGGACATGTTTGAGTATTCATCGGATTATTGAAAGATTATTCAAGAACACTTTGAATTTTGTGTTGGATTTTTGGGGTTTTCGTAGATTCGTCCGTTTTATCCGATTGCATCTTGAGAACCTTGAGATTTTGATATATCTATACCGTATGAGTGTTTTCTTACGATTTTACGGGTTGGATTGTGCCGTTTTCGGACTTGTGGGAGTTTGGGCGATTTCCCATCCTTTAGTTGTTCACCCGTATATTTTCTTGAATCGTAGACGAGTTTCGGGAGTCTCTTCGTGTAATTTGAGTATGGATAATTAATTGTCATATTCCTTGCGAATCGTTTAGGTGCCGGAAGCGCATTCTTGGACCTACCGAACTCATACCTTTCCTCCGTTCGATTTCTCGATGTCTCAAAGGCAAGTATACATTTATGATTGTACGTTCTCGACTTTGAAAGTAAGAAATATTGATGGCATATCATGAACGAACCGTTTTTACGACATTCATAGATATATTAATGGCATATTATGAACGAACCGTTTTTACAGCATTCATGTATGTATTGTTGGCATGTAATGAACGAACCGTTTTTACGGCATTCCTACATGTATCGGCGTATGAGGTGAACGAACCGTTTCTACGGCATTCACATACGTATCGGCGTATGAGGTGAACGAACCGTTTCTACGGCATTCACATACGTCTTGTGAGATTTTAGTTATTCCGGAACACTAGTCTTGAATTGATGAATTGACGGTTACATTTACTTTATTGTCGAGGAGTATTGTGTTTCATATTGATATACTTGCACTAGCTATTCGACGGCTAACCCCTTTATGGGGGAAATACTTTTCTTGTATTTCAGGTTCCAGGAGGTCGGACAGGCAGGTATCGGGTCGGCATGAAGATGGTGGGCAAGTGTGATACTGTGTCTTTCTTCCAGTGGTGTTATGAGTTTTCCGTTCAGTGTTGTTGTACTGGATTGGTTATTGAATACTCGAGTATTGTTTTCCATTTTCTTTGATTCCCGGCCTGTGTTTGCCGAAGTATTGATTCGTATTGTGATGTCTGTGAATACATTGGTTCTGTTTTTGAATACCATTGTAATGTTTTCATTCTATTGTGTGTAGACCTTCTCGGTCAAAGTTTACAGTTCCGCGTATATTTAGCCTTGTGGGTCCCACGGCGGGGCTCACGGCGCTGTAATATACCCTGAATAACTTGGGGGTGTTACACGAATCGTGGACTTTCGTAAAGTTATGGCGGTAATATTACATTGGTCGTATTCTTACTTAATATCTTCATTGGTAGGTAATTATTGACGTGATGTGATGGTTATCATTGTTTGATATTATGGCTGATCCCGTCGTGGCCTTTCTTTTTAGGTTCTTGGATTGTCAATCTTGTAGCGGTCGTGGAGAGATGAGCTTCCCGGAGGATACTGGCTAGGGTATGTATTTGTGTATTGAGTTTTCCTGATCAGTTTTCTTTTGTATTCCGCTGCTAGAATATTCCGATTATTTGTATTTTTCCGCTGCGTGAGTATTTTTAAATGCTATTTTGGTATCTGGTAACTTAAGTTACTTTGGTAATCGTTTTCTAAATCTATTTTGTCGGTACGTATAAGCGATGGCTTAACGTATGTTTTAAACTGTTGAGTCTTGGCATTTCGGGCCTTGTGGTTTCAAATGAGATTTTACGACGGATTTGATAAACGAGTTTTATAAAGTTTTCGAATGTTTTAACTGGATAATGTCGTCGTTAGCCTCTTGAGCATTTGTCAATGTTTGCAAAAATTTCTTTCACCCTTGTGGGTTCCATCTCGGGGCCCACGGCGCTGTAATATTCCTGGATGGCTCTGGGGGTGTTACAAAATATGGTATCAGAGCTTAGGTTGTGAAAACCTAGGCAGTCGGGTCGAGTTGGGTCGTGCTTTTGTCGTGTCATTCGAGTTGTCGGTTGACAAGTGTTTGAGCTCTGAGTTTTTGTTGTTCACTCGGGCTTGTGCGTTATGTGATTTACCAGTGTGGTACTGGGGTTGTTGTAACTTTTCCAAATGGTATTAACGTGTTTCTTCGGATAGAGATGTGTTGTGTTCTCGAGTTGAACTGAGTTTGCAAAATGTGTGTTTTGAAAATATTTGTGTCGAGTATTTTCAAGAGTTGAGACATGTGCCAGTATCACGAGGAATCGTCGGCTTCATGATCTGTAAGTATTTGGATTCTTGAATTGTATTGAGATTTATTGCCGTTCTAAGTTGACATGCTTTGAGATTCAGCAGAATATTATGTGTTATAGTATAAGGTGACAGATTTGAGACGATTGATGATCTTGAGAAGTTATGATTTAGGAAATCAATGTCGGTTAGATTTCGGAACAGATTTGTGCATTTGGGAGAAATGTCGTGGATGGTTGAGGAGAACATGTAGTCATGTTAATTCATTTTGAGATATATGAACTGTTTTTTAGCATTTGAAAATGATACTTTTCAAAATGAATGTTTTGCGGATGTTTTACGGAAAATGATTTTGGGCCGAGACCCAATAGATTTTTGAAATAGTTTTATAACTCAGGACTTGGTGTCCGAAAAAGAGTTTTCTACTTTTAAACTTCTTGTAATGTGGAACGAGATACGGGCTGAGACCCTAATATTTCAGGAGAAAGCTTTTCTGTTTTATAAAACTCCCGAGATTTGTAAAACACTTTATCAATCCTTTATCTACTTTATCACTACCTTTCGGGGTTTTGATTTATTAGTTCTAATGAAACCTCTCGGGAACTTTTTCGCTGTGTTGATTTGTTTCCACGTTTTGACAATGCATAATTGAGGTGATCCAGGATGGTTAATGGTCGACGTTGCGAGTCATATGAGGAAAAAGGAGTTTTTAACGGAATTTATATATTGAGATTTTGGAACTCTATCGTGTGGTTTTCCGATGGAATATCAGTGTATATTGGTGACGAACCGAATTGGCATATAGGAGTATGGATGTAGTCGAGCATTTGCATAATTCCATTTTATTTAATCATGTGGATTTAAAGGAAACTGTTATCGAATACTTGGCACCAGCAAGCCGATTTAATTTTTCAAAAATTGATTTCGTGGTCTTGCAAAAAATTTATGTTTTGACTTTTGAAACATATTTTGAAAGAACTTTCGAAAATTTGTCTTCTTGACGAGACTATAAGATTTCAACTGGTTTTTAAGATGTGACTGATATACATACGCATTTAGTGTATAATGCATATCATGGTGAAGTTATGAGAATGACTCACGAACTGGATGAGACATCAGTATGGAACGATGAATATAGATGCGAACTTTAGTACGGCAGTTTGGTTATCCAGGGATAATCGGTTGATTGATCAGATAAGAGAAATATACTGTGTGTTGTAGATTCATGTACAGGATGTAAGTTTGGAACTTTGGATTTTGCGAAACCGGGACATATGTGCTATGTGATTCCATTGGTATGGTAGTAGCACGATTTTATCATAGTTATTTTTGAATGATTCCCTTGTAAGTGCGGATTTGGGGATGGTGACCCCAGGATGGTTGTTTTGGGTAATGATTGGTCGTTCCCACTCCACGTATGATTTGGTATGTTCGCCGATTTACGATTGGTTGTTCGTATGCCGAGGAGTATGTTCACTAGTCCGGTATGTTTATTGAGATCCACTGTATGTGATTGGTGTATCGTTTTGAGAATTTTATTCTTCCATTTGTCTGTCTCTGTGGTTCTGTGTTGACCGTGTTGGAGCTTACCGCGTGAAGGTATTCTCGATTATCATTGATTGTTCGTTGGTCATATTGGAGTTTATGATGATGATGATATTTTCAGTTGTGTTTTGACCTTTGGATGGTCGTATTTGAGTTTATCATGTCGATGATATTCCCGGTTAATTTATTGGTTGATCATTATTGGTGATCATCTGAGCGTTCGGATTTTGTGTCGATATTTCGGGATTTGTTGCGATTGTGTTAGGCAGTTGTTTCACAGATGTATCATGCACTATTGGTTTTTAGCAGAGTGGGACTTAATTGTGTAATCAGGTAGACAGGATTTGACACGGATAGATTACTTCATCCGACAATGATATATTTGGTTGGGACTCATGGAATCGTTATTGAGACTTTACAGTGAAGTCACTTGCTAGTACCTCAGGAGATCGTCGACTTGGCGCATATGTAAGTGTACTGTTTTGGTTATTCGTTAATGATGATGATTGATCGTTGTTGTGATGGATTCGGAATATTTTGGTTGAACGGTTTGTTGGTTTTTATATGACGGATTGCAAGTTTCGAGGATGAAACTTATTTTAAGTGGTGTAGTATGTAATATCCGGAATTTCTACTACTATTGTTTAATATTATTTTATCTGAGTTATGTTGTACAGTGTGGAATCTGTACAGTATGGATAAAATAAATGAAGGACTGAGACATCTGTATTAGTATAATTTTCGTATTTGGTCAACAATTGCATTTGAGGATATAATGTGTTGAGTATACGTATTTAGTATGCTATATGTTCGTATTCTGTATGTTGAGACGTTGGACAAGAATAGCTGAAAATGGCTAAGTATAGCCTAACTAGAGCACGCTAATACTCATTCATAGCGCATGCTAACGTGCAGGTGTAGCGCACACTAAAGGCAAAATCATAGCGCACGCTAGTGCAAAACAGATCAAAAGGAATCTACGTGTGAACCAGGCCACTTTCGGCGCACGTTCTGATATGTCAACGAATGTTTGTAATATAGTACTAGCGCACGCTAAACCCTAAAGGTTAGCGCACGCTAACTATAGATCGGTCAAAGGAATCTTATCTTTGTCAGATGCTTTCGGCAGGTGGGACACAGGCATCTTCGAGGTAGGTGCAGATTGTTAGGTAAACGACGATTAGCACGCGCTAAGGTCAAGGAATAGCGCACGCTACTGAGCATTTCACTGTAGCAAGTCAATGCCTATTTACGTACGCAATTACATGGGCATTATGTACGTAAATCAGTGTATGAAGCAAAACAGTCGCCTTTGGACCACGATAGCGCACGCTACTAAGGAAAAGTAGCGCACGCTAATAACAGTCAGTATATATATATATATATATGATTGCAGATGTTAATTATGTTCATTCGGCCATTCCTTCTTTTACTTCGAGAAAGGGAGTTTTTAAAGAGAAGTTTGAGATTCTAAACACTGAGGGATGATCCTCTTTAACAATATTAAAGATGAAAATCATGGATTAAAGCTTTGATCTTTAAATCATTGGCGATTCTTGGAAATGGATTCAACCTTGGAAATCAATCCATTCCTTCAAAAAGGTAATCACTCTTCATCTTTGGATTTCGTTTTGGATTGAATGTTGATGTTCTTTAGTTGATGATTACTACAAAAACAAGTTGATAAGCATGATAATGAGATGGTTTATCGGAGTATGATGATATTAATATGATTCGTATAGTTTGAATCGTGTCGATTCGTCTTCTTGAGATTAGTTGGTTAATTCTTCTCCTCAGTTTCGAATGTTGATGTTATTGTTGATAATTACTCCCTGTAATGATAGATTATGGACGTGTTGTTACGTTCTTAATGTTTCATGATGTTGATATTGAGGAAGATGATATATAGATATAGGACTTGGATTATAAGTTGAATGATTGTTTGTATGTTAAAGGATATCGGATTTCGTTGTTTTGATAGCTTTGAACATGGTTCAGAATCACTTAGTGTTCTTGATAATCGCCATATGTTGATCGGTATCCAAAATACATGCAACGGCATGTCATTATTGCACGCTAAGCCTACTGGCTAGCGCACGCTACCAAGGAAAAGTAGCGCATGCTAATAACAGTCAGTATATATATGATTGCAGATGTCAATTATGTTCATTCGGCCACTCCTTCCTTTATTTCGAGAAAGGGAATTTTTAAAGAGAAGTTTGAGATTCTAAACACTGAGGGATGATCCTCTTTAACAAGATTAAAGATGAAAATCATGGATTAAAGCTTTGTTCTTTAAATCATTTGCGATTCTTGGAAATGGATTCAACCTTGGAAATCAACCCATTCCTTCAAAAAGGTAATCACTCTTCATCTTTGGATTTCGTTTTGGATTGAATGTTGATGTTCTTTAGTTGATGATTACTACATAAACAAGTTGATAAGCATGATTATGAGATGGATTACCGGAGTATGATGATATTAATGTGATTCGTATGGTTTGAATCATGTTGATTAGTTGTCATGCATTGGTGTATTGTTGTTGTCGTGCATTGTGTACTATTGTCTTGTGCAGTCGTGCATTGTTGTCGTATGTCCACCATGCGTTGGTTCGACGGGATCATCATGGGAATCTATTGTTGTGTGCGCTGGATTGCTGGACAGGTAATGCCACCATGCGTTGGTCCGACGGGATCATCATGGGAGTCTATAGGTGTGTGCGCTGGATCGTTGGATTACCATATGTGTTGTTGTTATTGTGCATATGTATATTATGGATTGCCATAAGTATACATTGTTGTTATTGATGTGAACATATTGACGTTGTCATATGAGTATACATTTGTAGGTCTTGTTTTAGGACCGTGTCCGTATGTTGTGTTGATCTGATCTTGGATTAGACTGACGTGTTTTCGTTGTGGCAGTTCATACCTTGAGGTATGCTCCGTGTTTACTTTGATGTATGTCTTTGATGGATAATCGATTTTAGAGTTGAGATTTGATAATGATATCCGATGGATTGGGTGTGACAGAGTCAGTGAATTTCGTAACAGTGAGTTATGATAATGTTTTGAGAACTTTGGACATCGTTGAAATGTAGTACGGATATCCTGGTATTAGTTTATCGTATTGTTGAGGATACGAATCGTGGACTTTCGTAAAGTTATGGCGGTAATATTACATTGGTCGTATTCTTACTTAATATCTTCATTGGTATGTAATTATTGACGTGATGTGATGGTTATCATTGTTTGATATTATGGTTGATCCCGTCGTGGCCTTTCTTTTTAGGTTCTTGGATTGTCAATCTTGTAGCGGTCGTGGAGAGATGAGCTTCCCGGAGGATACTGACTAGGGTATGTATTTGTGTATTGAGTTTTCCTGATCAGTTTTCTTTTGTATTCCGCTGCTAGAATATTCCGATTATTTTTATTTTTCCGCTGCGTGAGTATTTTTAAATGGTATTTTGGTATCTGGTAACTTAAGTTACTTTGGTAATCGTTTTCTAAATCTATTTTGTCGGTATGTATAAGCGATGGCTTAACGTATGTTTTAAACTGTTGAGTCTTGGCATTTCGGGCCTTGTGGTTTCAAATGAGATTTTACGACGGATTTGATAAACGAGTTTTATAAAGTTTTCGAATGTTTTAACTGGATAATGCCGTCGTTAGCCTCTTGAGCGTTTGTCAATGTTTGCAAAAATTTCTTTCACCCTTGTGGGTTCCATCTCGGGGCCCACGGCGCTGTAATATTCCTGGATGGCTCTGGGGTGTTCCAGAATATGGTATCAGAGCTTAGGTTGTGAAAACCTAGGCAGTCGGGTCGAGTTGGGTCGTGCTTTTGTCGTGTCATTCGAGTTGTCGGTTGACAAGTGTTTGAGCTCTGAGTTTTTGTTGTTCACTCGGGCTTGTGCGTTATGTGATTTACCAGTGTGGTACTGGGGTTGTTGTAACTTTTCCAAATGGTATTAACGTGTTTCTTCGGATAGAGATGTGTTGTGTTCTCGAGTTGAACTGAGTTTGCAAAATGTGTGTTTTGAAAATATTTGTGTCGAGTATTTTCAAGAGTTGAGACATGTGCCAGTATCACGAGGAATCGTCGGCTTCATGATCTGTAAGTATTTGGATTCTTGAATTGTATTGAGATTTATTGCCGTTCTAAGTTGACATGCTTTGAGATTCAGCAGAATATTATGTGTTATAGTGTAAGGTGACAGAGTTGAGACGTTATGATTTAGGAAATCAATGTCGGTTAGATTTCGGAAGAGATTTGTGCATTTGGGAGAAATGTCGTGGATGGTTGAGGAGAACATGTAGTCATGTTAATTCATTTTGAGATATATGAACTGTTTTTTAGCATTTGAAAATGATACTTTTCAAAATGAATGTTTTGCGGATGTTTTACGGAAAATGATTTTGGGTCGAGACCCAATAGATTTTTGAAATAGTTTTATAACTCAGGACTTGGGGTCCGAAAAAGAGTTTTCTACTTTTAAACTTCTTGTAATGTGGAACGAGATACGGGCTGAGACCCTAATATTTCAGGAGAAAGCTTTTCTGTTTTCTAAAACTCCCGAGATTTGTAAAACACTTTATCAATCCTTTATCTACTTTATCACTACCTTTCGGGGTTTTGATTTATTAGTTCTAATGAAACCTCTCGGGAACTTTTTCGCTGTGTTGATTTGTTTCCACGTTTTGACAATGCATAATTGAGGTGATCCAGGATGGTTAATGGTCGACGTTGCGAGTCATATGAGGAAAAAGGAGTTTTTAACGGAATTTATATATTGAGATTTTGGAACTCTATCGTGTGGTTTTCCGATGGAATATCAGTGTATATTGGTGACGAACCGAATTGGCATATAGGAGTATGGATGTAGTCGAGCATTTGCATAATTCCATTTTATTTAATCGTGTGGATTTAAAGGAAACTGTTATCGAATACTTGGCACCAGCAAGCCGATTTAATTTTTCAAAAATTGATTTCGTGGTCTTGCAAAAATTTATGTTTTGACTTTTGAAATATATTTTGAAAGAACTTTCGAAAATTTGTCTTCTTGACGAGACTATAAGATTTCAACTGGTTTTTAAGATGTGACTGATATACATACGCATTTAGTGTATAATGCATATCATGGTGAAGTTATGAGAATGACTCACGAACTGGATGAGACATCAGTATGGAACGATGAATATAGATGCGAACTTTAGTACGGCAGTTTGGTTATCCAGGGATAATCGGTTGATTGATCAGATAAGAGAAATATACTGTGTGTTGTAGATTCATGTACAGGATGTAAGTTTGGAACTTTGGATTTTGCGAAACCGGGACATATGTGCTATGTGATTCCATTGGTATGGTAGTAGCACGATTTTATCATAGTTATTTTTGAATGATTCCCTTGGAAGTGCGGATTTGGGGATAGTGACCCCAGGATGGTTGTTTTGGGTAATGATTGGTCGTTCCCACTCCACGTATGATTTGGTATGTTCGCCGATTTACGATTGGTTGTTCGTATGCCGAGGAGTATGTTCACTAGTCCGGTATGTTTATTGAGATCCACTGTATGTGATTGGTGTATCGTTTTGAGAATTTTATTCTTCCGTTTGTCTGTCTCTGTGGTTCTGTGTTGACCGTGTTGGAGCTTACCGCGTGAAGGTATTCTCGATTATCATTGATTGTTCGTTGGTCATATTGGAGTTTATGATGATGATGATATTTTCAGTTGTGTTTTGACCTTTGGATGGTCGTATTTGAGTTTATCATGTCGATGATATTCCCGGTTAATTTATTGGTTGATCATTATTGGTGATCATCTGAGCGTTCGGATTTTGTGTCGATATTTCGGGATTTGTTGCGATTGTGTTAGGCAGTTGTTTCACAGATGTATCATGCACTATTGGTTTTTAGCAGATTGGGACTTAATTATGTAATCAGGCAGACAGGATTTGACACGGATAGATTACTTCATCCGACAATGATATATTTGGTTGGGACTCATGGAATCGTTATTGAGACTTTACAGTGAAGTCACTTGCTAGTACCTCAGGAGATCGTCGACTTGGCGCATATGTAAGTGTACTGTTTTGGTTATTCGTTAATGATGATGATTGATCGTTGTTGTGATGGATTCGAAATATTTTGGTTGAACGGTTTGTTGGTTTTTATATGACGGATTGCAAGTTTCGAGGACGAAACTTATTTTAAGTGGTGTAGTATGTAATATCCGGAATTTCTACTACTATTGTTTAATATTATTTTATCTGAGTTATGTTGTACAGCATGGAATCTGTACAGTATGGATAAAATAAATGAAGGACTAAGACATTTGTATTAGTATAATTGTCGTATTTGGTCAACAATTGCATTTGAGGATATAATGTGTTGAGTATACGTATTTAGTATGCTATATGTTCGTTGAGACGTTGGACAAGAATAGCTGAAAATGGCTAAGTATAGCCTAACTAGCGCACGCTAATACTCATTCATAGCGCATGCTAACGTGCAGGTGTAGCGCACACTAAAGGCAAAATCATAGCGCACGCTAGTGCAAAACAGATCAAAAGGAATCTACGTGTGAACCAGGCCACTTTCGGCGCACGTTCTGATATGTCAACGAATGTTTGTAATATAGTACTAGCGCACGCTAAACCCTAAAGGTTAGCGCACACTAACTGTAGATCGGTCAAAGGAATCTTTTCTTTGTCAGATGCTTTCGGCAGGTGGGACACAGGCATCTTCGAGGTAGGTGCAGATTGTTAGGTAAACGACGATTAGCACGCGCTAAGGTCAAGGAATAACGCACGCTACTGATCAATTCACTGTAGCAAGTCAATGCCTATTTACGTACGCAATTGCATGGGCATTATGTACGTAAATCAGTGTATGAAGCAAAACAGTCGCCTTTGGACCACGATAGCGCACGCTACTAAGGAAAAGTAGCGCACGCTAATAACAGTCGGTATATATATGATTGCAGATGTTAATTATGTTCATTCGGCCATTCCTTCTTTTACTTCGAGAAAGGGAGTTTTTAAAGAGAAGTTTGAGATTCTAAACACTGAGGGATGATCCTCTTTAACAATATTAAAGATGAAAATCATGGATTAAAGCTTTGTTCTTTAAATCATTGGCGATTCTTGGAAATGGATTCAACCTTGGAAATCAATCCATTCCTTCAAAAAGGTAATCACTCTTCATCTTTGGATTTTGTTTTGGATTGAATGTTGATGTTCTTTAGTTGATGATTACTACATAAACAAGTTGATAAGCATGATAATGAGATGGTTTATCGGAGTATGATGATATTAATATGATTCGTATAGTTTGAATCGTGTTGATTCGTCTTCTTGAGATTAGTTGGTTAATTCTTCTCCTCAGTTTCGAATGTTGAAGTTATTGTTGATAATTACTCCCTGTAATGATAGATTATGGAAGTGTTGTTACGTTCTTAATGTTTCATGATGTTGATATTGAGGAAGATGATATATAGATATAGGACTTGGATTATAAGTTGAATGATTGTTTGTATGTTAAAGGATATCAGATTTCGTTGTTTTGATAGCTTTGAACATGGTTCAGAATCACTTAGTGTTCTTGATAATCGCCATATGTTGATCGGTATCCAAAATACATGCAACGACATGTCATTACTTGCTGAGTTTATAATATTTAATGAATGGTTTCAGTTTCATTAGTTTATAATTCGTATAGCAATGTTTATAAATCATAATCACATGAGATTTGGGATTAAAGGTTGTATTCGTGTTTTGGGAATTTAAATCATAATGTATATGATTTACAATTGTCGTTGGTATGCTTGTTATCGAGGATACATCATGGTATTGACGAAAACATGAATTATCTACCGTCCGTGATGTTTTGGATCGGTGAATATTCAGAATAATGGTTGGTGATGGATTAGATATCGAGATTGCTCTCGAAGGACTCAGAGTAAGTATTTTAATCATTTCTGTCATTTGTGTCGATCATGTTGTGATACATTCGTGTATCTTTGTTGTCATGCATTGGTGTATTGTTGTTGTCGTGCATTGTGTACTATTGTCTTGTGCAGTCGTGCATTGGTGTCGTATGTCCACCATGCGTTGGTCCGACGGGATCATCGTGGGAATCTATTGTTAGGCGTATTTTTATACGCTTATTTATCATTATTTTATATTCATTTGAGGTGTAAATCTGCTTAATTGAGCTTTTAATGCACAATTCTTCTATGTTTGGCAGGAAATTGGAGTCCGGAAGCTCGAACGATGAAAAATGGGCGAAAACGGCAACTTTTGGCCTGGGGCCGCGGCACAAGGAGACTGAGCCGCGGCACATGAAAATGACCTGAAAGTCCCGAGCAAACTGTACTCTGAGCCGCGGCACAAGGATGCTGAGCCGCGGTCCAGAAGGAAAATGTCGCGCCCAGGCATCGGCGCTGAGCACCGTGAGCCGCGGCACAGATTAAGTGAGCTGCGGCCCACGGGGCGGTTTTGGTGTGTTCTGTGCGGTTTTGGGCCGTTTTGGAGCTGACTCTCGACCTAATCACACGAACGCATTTTGGAGGCTGCTGGGAGTTATAAATAAGGGTTTAAGGTCATAATTGAGGTATTATCATCTTGGGGATTATCATCAGAGGTTCGATCATCAAAGAAGAGAAGCAGAAGAACGGAGGAATCCGAGCTCTTCATCTGCATTTGATATCAATGCTTTCTTTAATTATTTCTGTATTTTTATTCTTTAGCATGTGAGGCTAAAACCCTGTTTTAGGATTTTGATGAAACCAAGGTTTTGACGAATTTGCGTTTGATTATCTATATAATTCCCTTTTCTGTTGAGTTTTCCCAATTGTTTTTAATGCTTTTAATTGTGTGGCCTATAATTGGATTGTTTTAATTACTTAACTCGAATCGGGAGAGGAGAGTTGGTGAGGATATATTGGTGAAGATCGTTTTATCTTGTGAGATAGGAATATACTCATAGGAACTACGTGGCCTTTTGAAGATTCTGTGCCTTTTGCCTATTGTCGAATTAATTCACCCAGGGATAGAGTGCGTTATTCGCCTTTAGAAAAATCTATTGACCTCGGGAGAGGCGATAGAGTACTTTAGTAACCTTCGCCTTCAATAAATTGGGAAGTCATTAAATTTAGATAATCGATAGTAAATTCGGATAAACCGAGGTGGATTCCGAATCCTAGATTGATTCCATATTTGATCTTCTTCCTTTGAATAATTGATTCTATTATTTCTTTGTTTTTAGTAATTTTCCTTAATTATTTCTTGCACCTAAAATTTCGACAGTTCAGATAAAATTAGAATACGAATAAAACGGTAGTTAGTAATTCAGTCCTCGTGGGAACGATATCTGACTCATCATTTTATTACTTGTCTACGATAACATGCACTTGCGTTAAACGAAATTCGCAACAAGTTTTTGGCGCCATTGCCGGGGACTGATTATTCTACTAATATCGATTTCAGTATTTCTAGTCTTAGTTTGAACATTTTTTATTGTTTTTGTGTAATTTTATTTATTTGTTTTTCCTTTCAGGAGTTTCCGGTTAGTGCATGAAAAAATTCGATAACGAAGGCCTACTACCTTTGGATACCGAACTCGAGCGCACTCTTCGGAGAAGCAAGAAGGAGAAAAGAGAGTTACCAGCAAAAGTGACCATGGCCGAAAATACCGAAAATCACGGAGGAGATAATCTTGTGCAACAAGCTCAACCAGCATTAGCACTCCGCGATTATGCTATGCCGCAAATCAATGCGAACTTTTCGGGGATCCGGCGTCCAACCATCCAAGCCAACAATTTTGAAATCAAGCCGGCTATTATTCAGATGGTGCAAGCAAGCCAGTTTTGTGGATTGCCGAACGATGACCCCAACGCACACATTGCTTCTTTTCTCGAGATTTGTGACACCTTCAAAAACAACAGTGTCACCGATGATGCTATTCGTCTATGGATTTTCCCTTTCTCTTTGAGGGACAAAGCTAAATTTTGGTTGAATTCTTTACCGCTGGGGTCGATCACTACGTGGGCAGAATTAGCGCAAGATTTCCTGGCTAAGTTCTTCCCACCATCAAAGACGGCGAGGCTGAGGAACGAAATCACTACCTTTGGGCAATTTGATATGGAGTCGCTTCACGAGGCTTCGGAACGATACAAGGATTTATTGAGAATATGCCCACACCACGGCTTGCCGGACTGGCTACAAATTCAGACGTTTCATAATGGATTGAGTGCTTCTACACGCACTCTTGTTGATGCAACCACTGGAGGAGCGCTGATGGGAAAAACGATGGCCGAAGCCCACTCTCTATTGGAAGCGATGGCCGCAAATGCGTATCAGTGGCCTTCTGAACGAGTAAACCCAAAACGAGTTATGGAAATCTCCAATACCGATCCGATCTCTATATTATCAGCTCAAGTCGCCGCATTGACGCAGCAACTTCAAGCCTTTTCACATGCTCCTTCCCCCGTTACCATTGAATCGTGCAATTGGTGCAACGGTTCTCATCCTAGTGCAGAGAGCCAAGTCGGAAACCCTTTCGAGCAACCTCCGATGGAACAAGCTCAGTTCGTGGGGAACGGGAACCGGAAAAATAATTCGTACTCCAACACTTATAATCCGGGATGGCGAAATCATCCTAACTTCTCATGGAGAAACGGACAAAGCTCGAACCAGCCTCAGTTTGCTCAACACCAACAGCAACCTTCTCCCGCTCCAAAAATCTTTCTAGAAGAAGCAATGGCGAAATTGGCAGCGAACACGAGTCGGTTCATGGCCCGTACGGAAGCAACCTTGCAAAACCATTCTGCTTCTATACGCAACTTGGAAGTCTAATTAGGCCAGATTGCTAATGTATTAATAGCCCGCCCGGAAGGTTCCTTGCCAAGTACGACCGAAACAAATCCGAGAGAGAGTGTCAATGCCATTTGGTTGAGAAGTGGGAAAGAATTGGGTGAGCTACCCGGGCAGAACAAAAAGAGAAGTGAGGATGAGGAGAAGAAAAATTCAGCGACTGAGGAATCACAAATGTCTAGAACCTCGATACTGTTTCCATATAATCCGAAGGCATATGTGCCACCCGTCCCATTTCCACAGCGATTACAACAGAAAAAGGTGGAAAAGCTATTCTCTAAGTTTCTCGACGTCTTCAAGAAACTGCATATCAACATTCCATTTGCCGACGCCTTGGAGCAAATGCCGAGTTACGTGAAATTCATGAAAGAAATCTTGTCAAACAAAAGAAAGCTCGATGAGTATGAGACAGTCGCATTGACGGAGGAGTGCAGCGCTATTCTTTAGAAAAAGCTTCCACCAAAATTGAAGGATCCGGGAAGCTTCAATATACCGTGCACAATAGGAAACCTCTATTTTGATAAGGCGTTGTGCGATCTCGGGGCCAGCATTAATCTGATGCCACTTTCCATATTTAAGAAGCTAAACATTGGGGAAGCAAAGCCGACGACAATCTCGCTGCAATTAGCCGATAGATCGATTAAATATCTGAGGGGAGTAATAGAGGACGTCTTAGTAAAGGTATATAAGTTCATCTTTCCAGCTGATTTAATTGTGCTCGATATGGAGGAGGATCAAGGAATCCCAATTATTTTGGGAAGACCATTCTTAGCTACTGGCCGAACTCTCATAGACGTGGAAAAAGGGAGACTCACTCTGCGGGTTCAAGATGAGCAGGTCACTTTCCAAGTATTTAAATCCTTTCCATGTCCAAGTAGTGTTGAGAAGAGTTCGCAAATTGAAAGTGTAGATACCTCTGCGAAGGACACACACCGGAAGAATTATCGGTCGAAAAATTCAGAATCCGTTCCAGCTGCCCCGACGTCTAATAAGCATGAAGAGCAAGTCGCATACCTTAGGCATTTGAATATGTCATCTTCAACATCCGTTCATCCACAATCGGAAAATCCTCATTCTATCTCAAGTTCGCCCGTGGAGTTGAAAATTAAGCCGGATTTCAAAAGGGCACCAAGTCATGTGCAAAATGGGTGCTTCGAAAAGTTGTTTTCGTTAAAATCTTTTTGCAAAGAACATTTGGTGTCCAAACCGAAAATCGGATTGTTAAGGACCAATGGTCAAAATTTTAAAACACATATTAACGGTTCGATGGACGGGGCGGAGTTCAAATGGTCTTTTCGAAAAGCAAACTGATTTTCAATATGTCCGGCTGAAGACTATAAACTTAGCGCTTCTCGGGAGGCAACCCGAGTATTAGTGTAGATTTTTTATGTTTCAGTGTTTTCTTGCATTTTTGGATCTTTATTTTTTCGTCATTTTAGCTTGGATATGCTTATCTCTCACGCTCTGCATGTTTTCTTTTGAAAATTCTGTGCAGGAATTATCCCGGGGAAAAATTCAGCATTGGGCCGCGGCACAAGGGAAATGAGCCGCGGCACACACAAGTTGAAAAAGAGTGCAAAACTTCCTGTACTCTGTGCCACGGCACATATGTGCTGAGCTGCGGCACACTATCACTCTGAGCCGCGGCACCCGTATGTTGAGCCGCGGCACATGGCGATGGAACAAAGGAGTCTGAACAGACTGTACTCTGGGTCGCGGCTCACTTAAGCTGTGCCGCGGCCCCCTTTCGGAAGTTAAATAGCCCAGGTATCCTTTTTAACACAGATCGACCGGCACCCCAGGTATACTTCCTCCTTTTCTTTGCACAGTGATCGGCCGATACCCTTCTCCCTTTTTTTTTTCTTGCATCCCTCAAATCTAATCAAGGTAATTCTCAATCCTTTGTATTAATTGCTTCATGAATTGCGAAATGAGATGTTGTTCTTCATTCAATATTGATTATGTTGTTGTTTTTCAAAGTTCTATCAAAGTTTGAGTTGGGAATATGATGTTTTTGATTGATTATTGATGATTATCTTTCAATTATGAATGAATTGATTATGTTTGTCATGATGATCGATTGAGGATGTTATTTTTGGGGATTAAATCAAGCTATTACAATGTTTGTTCCTCAATTAAAATTATGCACACAAGGTGTTTGATGAAATGCTTGAATTAAAATTTTTCTTTGTTAAGACAATGTTTTGAAACTATGTGCAACGAATTCGTTTCTGGGAATTACAGCGTACCCCAACCAACGTCAAGTTTAAACATTAAAGCTCAATTTTATTTTTCTCTCACGGCGGTGCTAGCTCGTTAAATTCTTGATTCACGTTTTGCATATCCTTAGCCGAGAAGTGTTGTTCTCTTTATTGCGTAAGTAAGTAAACTCCGGTGTTTATCTTTTCAGGACTCGCTATGGCTAGAAAGAGAAAGGTTAGCACAAGGGCCAGGACTCAATCGTCCCCCACACGAGGGGAAACTTCACAGAGCCGAGCCGAGTTGGAGGCGCAGCAATTCTCCGACCCGGAGATTCATAAAATCTTCAATGAAAAGATTCGTCCTCGACCCTTGATACCGGAGAGGGGATTCACCCCAGCCCCCCAGGACGGGGAGCTTCTGACGATGATAGACGAGATGGGGTGGGCCCGTTTTGCTGCACCTCCCGAGCCGGCGGTGATCTCCATTGTACAGGAGTTTTATGCGAGTGCTCTGTTGAAGCACATACGGGCGGGGTAGATGATACCGCAGTCAGACACTCGGACGCAGGTCGTCGTCTGAGGCATTACAGTAGATTTCTCGGTGGCTACCATACGGAGATTATTCGAGCTGCCTGTGGTGGATGAGACGGCTTATACGCGAGTTATGAGTGGCCTCACGAGGGAGGCCCTGCTCGAGACACTCACTCAACCCAGCTCTATCTGGGAGATGCGCGCTCCGGGTTCGTCGGCCTTCTACTTTAAGAGCTCGCGCCTCAGTCGGCTCGGGCGAGCCTGGTTGTATTTCATCTGCGCTCGTGTTGATCCCACCTCGCAGATCCTATCTGTTTTACTCTCTCGAGCCCGTACATTATATGCTATCACTTCCGGGCTGCGATTCGATGTGGCTCCTCTCCTGGTCCGATCTATTCTTCTATGCATTCAGGGAGGGGCCAAGACGGGGCTGAAGCACCCCGCGCTCATCTGCGCTCTATGCCGGCAGTCGCGGATGACGTGGTCGGATGACGAGCCGATGTTAGCCCCCCAGGGTCCGATTGATCATCGCATCTTTTCGCACTTCGACCAGTGGGGAGGAGCACCGGCACACGCTCGGGGGTGAGGAGTTCTACTTGATGAGGCACACGAGCAGTCCCCCGAGCCTCTTCTTATGATGCAGGGGCAGATGGAGTCCAGCCCGCCGCCCGACAGAGAGCACTTGCAGGCGATGTTCGACGGGTTGAGAGAGGAGATGAGGAGAGAGAGATAGGAGATGAGGAGAGAGAGAGCCTTCTGGCTGCCCTGAGAGAGGAGAGGCGGACGGAGAGAGAGAGCATCATCGCTGCCGTCCGAGATGAGATGAGAGAGCAGGCCCGCCGGGCCAACCGACATGAGACGAGGCACCTGGCAGCGATAGATGCTTAAAACCAGGAGCAACTTGCTGCATGGACGGCCCACATTATGCACCCGAATGGGCCATTCATTCCACCCGTTCGCCCAGCCATGCCACCCTCCTTGCCGGACGACGCCGGCACCATTTCGTGAGCAGACTGTAGGGGAGTACTTGACCTTTTTCTTTTATTGCATATTATTCTTTTTGTCCATTGAGGTCAATGTACGTCCTATGTTTGGGGGGGTTTACTTTCTGTTGCTATTATTATTACTGTACTTATTCATTTGCACTTTTGTTATCTTTTTGTTGCTAGCCTTGCTTGTCGTGATATTATTTGCATTCGTGAATTTTTCGTGCTTCTTTTTGTGTAAAACTGATGTTACGATACTGATTTCTCTCTGAAGAAACGGTTGAGTCTTAGTTGAGTTGTAGTCAGCGATATCTGTTTCTGTTGAGTATTCATCTAGGTCCGAATTGTTTTTTTTTGGTTTTTGTAGAAATCTTAGCGGATAAGAGAGGAGACATACGTGTTTTCAAATCGCCGTCTATACGTTTGGTTACACTTTTCGCGTAGCTAGTCGTCCAGTAACATAAGTCGTGTTGGCACTTAAATTGAGTTTAGAATCGGACAATTTTTCCCAAAAAGTCGAGATATTATTTGTTCTATGATGGGAAGTCTAGTAACCGGGGGTATTCACGTGACCCGTTGTTTACTCTCGCATAAAACGACAACCCGGATAAGACTAGTGGTTTAGAGATTTTGCATGTGCCGATGATGGGGAGCCTAGTAACCGGGAGTATTCGTGTGACCCGTTGTTTACTCTCGCATAAAACAGCGACCTTGAATCGGACATGCGGGAATAGCTATTCGAGTTGTTTCTCCGCTGTGGAGGGGAACTTAGTAACTAGAAGCATTCATGTGCCCCATGAGTGTCTTTTACGTCAAACGGTTCCCCAACACATGAGAATGGAATTCCACCCTAGGATTATCCCGATGAAACATCCCGAGATCCGAACCTAGTGGTTAACTCGAATCATCTTATTGATCATATATAAGGGAATACTGTCTGAGGGTTATTTTTGATGATGAAACTCTTGAAATTTTTGCCACTAGATTGTGGGACTGGGCGAGTTAGCTTATTTATTTTTAACCCTTCATATTGATGGTCGGTCAAATTCATGCTTGTTATTCTTTGAGCGTGATTTTCTTCATGAACGATTGATTAGGACTAAAATTGGTTACTTTGTGGAATCAATGTCCTGAACGTGCCTCGCTATTACGATACTTGTATTATTCTTTGAGATTTTCAGGATAGTATTGATTAGGTTGAGCACTACGAGTTGCACGATTATTCACGATATTCTTTTGTTTGAAATTGATTATTTCTGCTCGAGGACATGCAAAGGCTCAAGTTTGGGGGTATTTGTTAGGCATATTTTTATACGCTTATTTATCATTATTTTATATTCATTTGAGGTGTAAATCTGCTTAATTGAGCTTTTAATGCACAATTCTTCTATGTTTGGCAGGAAATTGGAGTCCGGAAGCTCGAACGATGAAAAATGGGCGAAAACGGCAACTTTTGGCCTGGGGCCGCGGCACAAGGAGACTGAGCCGCGGCACATGAAAATGACCTGAAAGTCCCGAGCAATCAGACTGAGCCGCGGCACAAGGATGCTAAGCCGCGCCCGTAAGGAAAATGTCGCGCCTGTGCATAGGCGCGAGCACCGTGAGCCGCGGCACGATTAAGTGAGTCATGGCCCACGGGGCGGTTTTGGTGTGTTCTGTGCGGTTTTGGGCCGTTTTGGAGCCGACTCTCGACCTAATCACACGAACGCATTTTGGAGGCTGCTGGGAGTTATAAATAAGGGTTTAAGGTCATAATTGAGGTATTATCATCTTGGGGATTATCATCAGAGGTTCGATCATCAAAGAAGAGAAGCAGAAGACATCAAGAAGCAGAGAGCGGAAGCAGAAGAACGGAGGAATCCGAGCTCTTCATCTGCATTTGATATCAATGCTTTCTTTAATTATTTCTGTATTTTTATTCTTTAGCATGTCAGGCTAAAACCCTGTTTTAGGATTTTGATGAAACCAAGGTTTTGACGAATTTGCGTTTGATTATCTATATAATTCCCTTTTCTGTTGAGTTTTCCCAATTGTTTTTAATGCTTTTAATTGTGTGGCCTATAATTGGATTGTTTTAATTACTTAACTCGAATCGGGAGAGGAGAGTTGGTGAGGATATATTGGTGAAGATCGTTTTATCTTGTGAGATAGGAATATACTCATAGGAACTACGTGGCCTTTTGAAGATTTTGTGCCTTTTGCCTATTGTCGAATTAATTCACCTAGGGATAGAGTGCGTTATTCGCCTTTAGAAAAATCTATTGACCTCGGGAGAGGCGATAGAGTACTTTAGTAACCTTCACCTTCAATAAATTGGGAAGTCATTAAATTTAGATAATCGATAGTAAATTCGGATAAACCGAGGTGGATTCCGAATCCTAGATTGATTCCATATTTGATCTTCTTCCTTTGAATAATTGATTCTATTATTTCTTTGTTTTTAGTAATTTTCATTTCTTGCACCTAAAATTTCGACAGTTCAGATAAAATTAGAATACGAATAAAACGGTAGTTAGTAATTCAGTCCTCGTGGGAACGATATCTGACTCATCATTTTATTACTTTTCTACGATAACGTGCACTTGCGTTAAACGAAATTCGCAACAAGTTTTTGGCGCCGTTGCCGGGGACTGATTATTCTACTAATATCGATTTCAGTATTTCTAGTCTTAGTTTGAACATTTTTTATTGTTTTTGTGTAATTTTATTTATTTGTTTTTCCTTTCAGGAGTTTCCGGTTAGTGCATGAGAAAATTCGGTAACGAAGGCCTACTACCTTTGGATACCGAACTCGAGCGCACTCTTCAGAGAAGCAAGAAGGAGAAAAGAGAGTTACCAGCAAAAGTGACCATGGCCGAAAATACCAAAAATCACGTTCCGGATAATCTTGTGCAACAAGCTCAACCAGCATTAGCACTCCGCGATTATGCTATGCCGCAAATCAATGCGAACTTTTCGGGGATCCGGCGTCCAACCATCCAAGCCAACAATTTCGAAATCAAGCCGGCTATTATTCAGATGGTGCAAGCAAGCCAGTTTTGTGGATTGCCGAATGATGACCCCAACGCACACATTGCTTCTTTTCTCGAGATTTGTGACACCTTCAAAAACAACAGTGTCACCGATGATGCTATTCGTCTACGGATTTTCCCTTTCTCTTTGAGGGACAAAGCCAAATTTTGGTTGAATTCTTTACCGCTGGGGTCGATCACTACGTGGGCAGAATTAGCGCAAGATTTCCTGGCTAAGTTCTTCCCACCATCAAAGACGGCAAGGCTGAGGAACGAAATCACTACCTTTGGGCAATTTGATATGGAGTCGCTTCACGAGGCTTGGGAACGATACAAGGATTTATTGAGAAGATGCCCACACCACGGCTTGCCGGACTGGCTACAAATTCAGACGTTTCATAATGGATTGAGTGCTTCTACACGCACTCTTGTTGATGCAACCACTGGAGGAGCGCTGATGGGAAAAACGATGGCCGAAGCCCACTCTCTATTGGAAGCGATGGCCGCAAATGCGTATCAGTGGCCTTCTGAACGAGTAAACCCAAAACGAGTTATGGAAATCTCCAATACCGATCCGATCTCTATATTATCAGCTCAAGTCGCCGCATTGACGCAGCAACTTCAAGCCTTTTCACATGCTCCTTCCCCCGTTACCATTGAATCGTGCAATTGGTGCAACGGTTCTCATCCTAGTGCAGAGAGCCAAGTCGGAAACCCTTTCGAGCAACCTCCGATGGAACAAGCTCAGTTCGTGGGGAACGGGAACCGGAAAAATAATCCGTACTCCAACACTTATAATCCGGGATGGCGAAATCATCCTAACTCATGGAGAAACG
The DNA here is from genome assembly GCA_033398695.1 of Orobanche coerulescens. Classification (NCBI taxonomy): domain Eukaryota; kingdom Viridiplantae; phylum Streptophyta; class Magnoliopsida; order Lamiales; family Orobanchaceae; genus Orobanche; species Orobanche coerulescens. The sequence continues at coordinate 101,191,013 of CM065817.1, read as the reverse complement.
GACAAAGCTCGAACCAGCCTCAGTTTGCTCAACACCAACAGCAACCTTCTCCCACTCCAAAAATCTTTCTAGAAGAAGCAATGGCGAAATTGGCAGCGAACACGAGTCGGTTCATGGCCCGTACGGAAGCAACCTTGCAAAACCATTCTGCTTCTATACGCAACTTGGAAGTCTAATTAGGCCAGATTGCTAATGTATTAATAGCCCGCCCGGAAGGTTCCTTGCCAAGTACGACCGAAACAAATCCCAGAGAGAGTGTCAATGCCATTGGGTTGAGAAGTGGGAAAGAATTGGGTGAGCTGCCCGGGCAGAACAAAAAGAGAAGTGAGGATGAGGAGAAGAAAAATTCAGCGACTGAGGAATCACAAATGTCTAGAACCTCGATACTGTTTCCGGATAATCCGAAGGCATATGTGCCACCCGTCCCATTTCCGCAGCGATTACAACTGAAAAAGGTGGACAAGCAATTCTCTAAGTTTCTCGACGTCTTCAAGAAACTGCATATCAACATTCCATTTGCCGACGCCTTGGAGCAAATGCCGAGTTACGTGAAATTCATGAAAGAAATCTTGTCAAACAAAAGAAAGCTCGATGAGTATGAGACAGTCGCATTGACGGAGGAGTGCAGCGCTATTCTTTAGAAAAAGCTTCCGCCAAAATTGAAGGATCCGGGAAGCTTCAATATACCGTGCACAATAGGAAACCTCTATTTTGATAAGGCGTTGTGCGATCTCGGGGCCAGCATTAATCTGATGCCACTTTCCATATTTAAGAAGCTAAACATTGGGGAAGCAAAGCCGACGACAATCTCGCTGCAATTAGCCGATAGATCGATTAAATATCTGAGGGGAGTAATAGAGGACGTCTTAGTAAAGGTAGATAAGTTCATCTTTCCAGCTGATTTAATTGTGCTCGATATGGAGGAGGATCAAGACATCCCAATTATTTTGGGAAGACCATTCTTAGCTACTGGCCGAACTCTCATAGACGTGGAAAAAGGGAGACTCACTCTGCGGGTTCAAGATGAGCAGGTCACTTTCCAAGTATTTAAATCCTTTCCATGTCCAAGTAGTGTTGAGAAGAGTTCGCAAATTGAAAGTGTAGATACCTCTGCGAAGGACACACACCGGAAGAATTATCGGTCGAAAAATTCAATCCGCTCCACCGCTTCCGACGTCTAATAAGCATGAAGAGCAAGTCGCATACCTTAGGCATTTGAATATGTCATCTTCAACATCCGTTCATCCACAATCGGAAAATCCTCATTCTATCTCAAGTTCGCCCGTGGAGTTGAAAATTAAGCCGGATTTCAAAAGGGCACCAAGTCATGTGCAAAATGGGTGCTTCGAAAAGTTGTTTTCGTTAAAATCTTTTTGCAAAGAACATTTGGTGTCCAAACCGAAAATCGGATTGTTAAGGACCAATGGTCAAAATTTTAAAACACATATTAACAGTTCGATGGACGGGGCGGAGTTCAAATGGTCTTTTCGAAAAGCAACCGATTTTCAATATGTCCTATCAAGACTATAAACTTAGCGCTTCTCGGGAGGCAACCCGAGTATTAGTGTAGATTTTTTATGTTTCAGTGTTTTCTTGCATTATTGGATCTTTATTTTTTCGTCATTTTAGCTTGGATATGCTTATCTCTCACGCTCTGCATGTTTTCTTTTGAAAATTCTGTGCAGGAATTATCCCGGGGAAAAATTCAGCATTGGGCCGCGGCACAAGGGAAATGAGCCGTGGCACACACAAGTTGAAAAAGAGTGCAAAACTTCCTGTACTCTGTGCCACGGCACATATGTGCTGAGCTGCGGCACACTATCACTCTGAGCCGCGGCACCCGTATGCTGAGCCGCGGCACATGGCGATGGAACAAAGGAGTCTGAACAGACTGTACTCTGGGTTGGGGCTCACTTAAGCTGTGCCGCGGCCCCCTTTCGGAAGTTAAATAGCCCAGGTATCCTTTTTAACACATATCGACCGGCACCCCAGGTATACTTCCTCCTTTTCTTTGCACAGTGATCGGCCGATACCCTTATCCCTTTTTTTCTTCTTGCATCCCTCAAATCTAATCAAGGTAATTCTCAATCCTTTGTATTAATTGCTTCATGAATTGCGAAATGAGATGTTGTTCTTCATTCAATATTGATTATGTTGTTGTTTTTCAAAGTTCTATCAAAGGTTGAGTTGGGAATATGATGTTTTTGATTGATTATTGATGATTATCTTTCAATTATGAATGAATTGATTATGTTTGTCATGATGATCGATTGAGGATGTTATTTTTGGGGATTAAATCAAGCTATTACAATGTTTGTTCCTCAATTAAAATTATGCACACAAGGTGTTTGATGAAATGCTTGAATTAAAATTTTTCTTTGTTAAGACAATGTTTTGAAACTATGTGCAACAAATTCGTTTCTGGGAATTACAGCGTACCCCAACCAACGTCAAGTTTAAACATTAAAGCTCAATTTTATTTTTCTCTCACGGCGGTGATAGCTCGTTAAATTCTTGATTCACGTTTTGCATATCCTTAGCCGAGAAGTGTTGTTCTCCTTATTGCGTAAGTAAGTAAACTCCGGTGTTTATCTTTTCAGGACTCGCTATGGCTAGAAAGAGAAAGGTTAGCACAAGGGCCAGGACTCAATCGTCCCCCACACGAGGGGAAACTTCACAGAGCCGAGCCGAGTTGGAGGCGCAGCAATTCTCCGACCCGGAGATTCATAAAATCTTCAATGAAAAGATTCGTCCTCGACCCTTGATACCGGAGAGGGGATTCACCCCAGCCCCCCAGGACGGGGAGCTTCTGACGATGATAGACGAGATGGGGTGGGCCCGTTTTGCTGCACCTCCCGAGCCGGCGGTGATCTCCATTGTACAGGAGTTTTATGCGAGTGCTCTGTTGAAGCACATACGGGCGGGGTAGATGATACCGCAGTCAGACACTCGGACGCAGGTCGTCGTCTGAGGCATTACAGTAGATTTCTCAGTGGCTACCATACGGAGATTATTCGAGCTGCCTGTGGTGGATGAGACGGCTTATACGCGAGTTATGAGTGGCCTCACGAGGGAGGCCCTGCTCGAGACACTCACTCAACCCAGCTCTGTCTGGGAGATGTGCGCTCCGGGTTCGTCGGCCTTCTACTTTAAGAGCTCGCGCCTCAGTCGGCTCGGGCGAGCCTGGTTGTATTTCATCTGCGCTCGTGTTGATCCCACCTCGCAGATCCTATCTGTTTTACTCTCTCGAGCCCATACATTATATGCTATCACTTCCGGGCTGCGATTCGATGTGGCTCCTCTCCTGGTCCGATCTATTCTTCTATGCATTCAGGGAGGGGCCAAGACGGGGCTGAAGCACCCCTCGCTCATCTGCGCTCTATGCCGGCAGTCGCGGATGACGTGGTCGGATGACGAGCCGATGTTAGCCCCCCAGGGTCCGATTGATCATCGCATCTTTTCGCACTTCGACCAGTGGGGAGGAGCACCGGCACACGCTCGGGGGTGAGGATTTCTACTTGATGAGGCACACGAGCAGTCCCCCGAGCCTCTTCTTCTGATGCAGGGGCAGATGGAGTCCAGCCCGCCGCCCGACAGAGAGCACTTGCAGGCGATGTTCGACGGGTTGAGAGAGGAGATGAGGAGAGAGAGATAGGAGATGAGGAGAGAGAGAGAGCCTTCTGGCTGCCCTGAGAGAGGAGAGGCGGACGGAGAGAGAGAGCATCATCGCTGCCGTCCGAGATGAGATGAGAGAGCAGGCCCGTCGGGCCAACCGACATGAGACGAGGCGCCTGGCAGCGATAGATGCTTAAAACCAGGAGCAACTTGCTGCATGGACGGCCCACATTATGCACCCAGATGGTCCATTCATTCCACCCGTTCGCCCAGCCATGCCACCCTCCTCGCCGGACGACGCCGGCACCATTTCGTGAGCAGACTGTAGGGGAGTACTTGACCTTTTTCTTTTATTGCATATTATTCTTTTTGTCCATTGAGGTCAATGTACGTCCTATGTTTGGGGGGGTTTACTTTCTGTTGCTATTATTATTACTGTACTTATTCATTTGCACTTTTGTTATCTTTTTGTTGCTAGCCTTGCTTGTCGTGATATTATTTGCATTCGTGAATTTTTCGTGCTTCTTTTTGTGTAAAACTGATGTTACGATACTGATTTCTCTCTGAAGAAACGGTTGAGTCTTAGTTGAGTTGTAGTCAGCGATATCTGTTTCTGTTGAGTATTCATCTAGGTCCGAATTGTTTTTTTTTGGTTTTTGTAGAAATCTTAGCGGATAAGAGAGGAGACATACGTGTTTTCAAATCGCCGTCTATACGTTTGGTTACACTTTTCGCGTAGCTAGTCGTCCAGTAACATAAGTCGTGTTGGCACTTAAATTGAGTTTAGAATCGGACAATTATTCCCAAAAAGTCGAGATATTATTTGTTCTATGATGGGAAGTCTAGTAACCGGGGGTATTCACGTGACCCGTTGTTTACTCTCGCATAAAACGACAACCCGGATAAGACTAGTGGTTTAGAGATTTCGCATGTGCCGATGATGGGGAGCCTAGTAACCGGGAGTATTCGTGTGACCCGTTGTTTACTCTCGCATAAAACAGCGACCTTGAATCGGACATGCGGGAATAGCTATTCGAGTTGTTTCTCCGCTGTGGATGGAACTTAGTAACTAGAAGCATCCATGTGCCCCATGAGTGTCTTTTACGTCAAACGGTTCCCCAACACATGATAATGGAATTCCACCCTAGGATTATCCCGATGAAACATCCCGAGATCCGAACCTAGTGGTTAACTCGAATCATCTTATTGATCATATATAAGGGAATACTGTCTGAGGGTTATTTTTGATGATGAAACTCTTGAAATTTTTGCCACTAGATTGTGGGACTGGGCGAGTTAGCTTATTTATTTTTAACCCTTCATATTGATGGTCGGTCAAATTCATGCTTGTTATTCTTTGAGCGTGATTTTCTTCATGAACGATTGATTATGACTAAAATTGGTTACTTTGTGGAATCAATGTCCTGAACGTGCCTCGCTATTACGATACTTGTATTATTCTTTGAGATTTTCAGGATAGTATTGATTCGGTTGAGCACTACGAGTTGCACGATTATTCACGATATTCTTTTGTTTGAAATTGATTATTTCTGCTCGAGGATATGCAAAGGCTCAAGTTTGGGGGTATTTGTTAGGCATATTTTTATACGCTTATTTATCATTATTTTATATTCATTTGAGGTGTAAATCTGCTTAATTGAGCTTTTAATGCACAATTCTTCTATGTTGGGCAGGAAATTGGAGTCCGGAAGCTCGAACGATGAAAAATGGGCGAAAACGGCAACTTTTGGCCTGGGGCCGCGGCACAAGGAGACTGAGCCGCGGCACATGAAAATGACCTGAAAGTCCCGAGCAAACTGTACTCTGAGCCGCGGCACAAGGATGCTAAGCCGCGGCCCAGAAGGAAAATGTCGCGCCCAGGCATAGGCGCTGAGCACCGTGAGCCGCGGCACAGATTAAGTGAGCTGCGGCCCACGGGGCGGTTTTGGTGTGTTCTGTGCGGTTTTGGGCCGTTTTGGAGCTGACTCTCGACCTAATCACACGAACGCATTTTGGAGGCTGCTGGGAGTTATAAATAAGGGTTTAAGGTCATAATTGAGGTATTATCATCTTGGGGATTATCATCAAAGGTTCGATCATCAAAGAAGAGAAGCAGAAGACATCAAGAAGCAGAGAGCGGAAGCAGAAGAACGGAGTAATCCGAGCTCTTCATCTGTGTTTGATATCAATGCTTTCTTTAATTATTTCTGTATTTTTATTCTTTAGCATGTCAGGCTAAAACCCTGTTTTAGGATTTTGATGAAACCAAGGTTTTGACGAATTTGCGTTTGATTATCTATATAATTCCCTTTTCTGTTGAGTTTTCCCAATTGTTTTTAATGCTTTCAATTGTGTGGCCTATAATTGGATTGTTTTAATTACTTAACTCGAATCGGGAGAGGAGAGTTGGTGAGGATATATTGGTGAAGATCGTTTTATCTTGTGAGATAGGAATATACTTATAGGAACTACGTGGCCTTTTGAAGATTCTGTGCCTTTTGCCTATTGTCGAATTAATTCACCTAGGGATAGAGTGCGTTATTCGCCTTTAGAAAAATCTATTGACCTCGGGAGAGGTGATAGAGTACTTTAGTAACCTTCGCCTTCAATAAATTGGGAAGTCATTAAATTCAGATAATCGATAGTAAATTCGGATAAACTGAGGTGGATTCCGAATCCTAGATTGATTCCATATTTGATCTTCTTCCTTTGAATAATTGATTCTATTATTTCTTTGTTTTTAGTAATTTTCCTTAATTATTTCTTGCACCTAAAATTTCGACAGTTCAGATAAAATTAGAATACGAATAAAACGGTAGTTAGTAATTCAGTCCTCGTGGGAACGATATCTGACTCATCATTTTATTACTTGTCTACGATAACGTGCACTTGCGTTAAACGAAATTCGCAACAAGTATTTGCCGCCGTTGCCGGGGACTGATTATTCTACTAATATCGATTTCAGTATTTCTAGTCTTAGTTTGAACATTTTTTATTGTTTTTGTGTAATTTTATTTATTTGTTTTTCCTTTCAGGAGTTTCCGGTTAGTGCATGAGAAAATTCGGTAACGAAGGCCTACTACCTTTGGATACCGAACTCGAGCGCACTCTTCGGAGAAGCAAGAAGGAGAAAAGAGAGTTACCAGCAAAAGTGACCATGGCCGAAAATACCGAAAATCACGAAGGAGATAATCTTGTGCAACAAGCTCAACCAGCATTAGCACTCCGCGATTATGCTATGCCGCAAATCAATGCGAACTTTTCGGGGATCCGGCGTCCAACCATCCAAGCCAACAATTTCGAAATCAAGCCGGCTATTATTCAGATGGTGCAAGCAAGCCAGTTTTGTGGATTGCCGAACGATGACCCCAACGCACACATTGCTTCTTTTCTCGAGATTTGTGACACCTTCAAAAACAACAGTGTCACCGATGATGCTATTCGTCTACGGATTTTCCCTTTCTCTTTGAGGGACAAAGCCAAATTTTGGTTGAATTCTTTACCGCTGGGGTCGATAACTACGTGGGCAGAATTAGCGCAAGCTTTCCTGGCTAAGTTCTTCCCACCATCAAAGACGGCAAGGCTGAGGAACGAAATCACTACCTTTGGGCAATTTGATATGGAGTCGCTTCACGAGGCTTGGGAACGATACAAGGATTTACTGAGAAGATGCCCACACCACGGCTTGCCGGACTGGCTACAAATTCAGACGTTCTATAATGGATTGAGTGCTTCTACACGCACTCTTGTTGATGCAACCACTGGAGGAGCGCTGATGGGAAAAACGATGGCCGAAGCCCACTCTCTATTGGAAGCCATGGCCGCAAATGCGTATCAGTGGCCTTCTGAACGAGTAAACCCGAAACGAGTTATAGAAATATCCAATACCGATCCGTTCTCTATATTATCAGCTCAAGTCGCCGCATTGACGCAGCAACTTCAAGCCTTTTCACATGCTCCTTCCCCCGTTACCATCGAATTGTGCAATTGGTGCAACGGTTCTCATCCTAGTGCAGAGAGCCAAGTCGGAAACCCTTTCGAGCAACCTCCGATGGAACAAGCTCAGTTCGTGGGGAACAGGAACCGGAAAAATAATCCGTACTCCAACACTTATAATCCGGGATGGCGAAATCATCCTAACTTCTCATGGAGAAACGGACAAAGCTCGAACCAGCCTCAGTTTGCTCAACACCAACAGCAACCTTCTCCCGCTCCAAAAATCTTTCTAGAAGAAGCAATGGCGAAATTGGCAGCGAACACGAGTCGGTTCATGGCCCATATGGAAGCAACCTTGCAAAACCATTCTGCTTCTATACGCAACTTGGAAGTCTAATTAGGCCAGATTGCTAATGTATTAACAGCCCGCCCGGAAGGTTCCTTGCCAAGTACGACCGAAACAAATCCCAGAGAGAGTGTCAATGCCATTGGGTTGATAAGTGGGAAAGAATTGGGTGAGCTGCCCGGGCAGAACAAAAAGAGAAGTGAGGATGAGGAGAAGAAAAATTCAGCGACTGAGGAATCACAAATGTCTAGAACCTCGATACTGTTTCCGGATAATCCGAAGGCATATGTGCCACCCGTCCCATTTCCGCAGCGATTACAACAGAAAAAGGTGGACAAGCAATTCTCTAAGTTTCTCGACATCTTCAAGAAACTGCATATCAACATTCCATTTGCCGACGCCTTGGAGCAAATGCCGAGTTACGTGAAATTCATGAAAGAAATCTTGTCAAACAAAAGAAAGCTCGATGAGTATGAGACAGTCGCATTGACGGAGGAGTGCAGCGCTATTCTTCAGAAAAAGCTTCCGCCAAAATTGAAGGATCCGGGAAGCTTCAATATACCGTGCACAATAGGAAACCTCTCTTTTGATAAGGCGTTGTGCGATCTCGGGGCCAGCATTAATCTGATGCCACTTTCCATATTTAAGAAGCTAAACATTGGGGAAGCAAAGCCGACGACAATCTCGCTGCAATTAGCCGATAGATCGATTAAATATCTGAGGGGAGTAATAGAGGACGTCTTAGTAAAGGTAGATAAGTTCATCTTTCCAGCTGATTTAATTGTGCTCGATATGGAGGAGGATCAAGACATCCCAATTATTTTGGGAAGACCATTCTTAGCTACTGGCCGAACTCTCATAGACGTGGAAAAAGGGAGACTCACTCTGCGGGTTCAAGATGAGCAGGTCACTTTCCAAGTATTTAAATCCTTTCCATGTCCAAGTAGTGTTGAGAAGAGTTCGCAAATTGAAAGTGTAGATACCTTTGCGAAGGACACACACCGGAAGAATTATCGGTCGAAAAATTCAGAATCCGTTCCAGCTGCCCCGACGTCTATTAAGCATGAAGAGCAAGTCGCATACCTTAGGCATTTGAATATGTCATCTTCAACATCCGTTCATCCACAATCAGAAAATCCTCATTCTATCTCAAGTTCGCCCGTGGAGTTGAAAATTAAGCCGGATTTCAAAAGGGCACCAAGTCATGTGCAAAATGGGTGCTTCGAAAAGTTGTTTTCGTTAAAATCTTTTTGCAAAGAACATTTGGTGTCCAAACCTAAAATCGGATTGTTAAGGACCAATGGTCAAAATTTTAAAACACATATTAACGGTTCGATGGACGGGGCAGAGTTCAAATGGTCTTTGCGAAAAGCAAACTGATTTTCAATATGTCCGGCTGAAGACTATAATCTTAGCGCTTCTCGGGAGGCAACCCGAGTATTAGTGTAGATTTTTTATGTTTCAGTGTTTTCTTGCATTTTTGGATCTTTATTTTTTCGTCATTTTAGCTTGGATATGCTTATCTCTCACGCCCTGCATGTTTTCTTTTGAAAATTCTGTGCAGGAATTATCCCGAGGGAAAATTCAGCATTGGGCCGCGGCACAAGGGAAATGAGCCGCGGCACACACAAGTTGAAAAAGAGTGCTAAACTTCCTGTACTCTGTGCCGCGGCACATATGTGCTGAGCTGCGGCACACTATTACTCTGAGCCGCGGCACCCGTATGCTGAGCCGCGGCACATGGCGATGGAACAAAGGAGTCTGAACAGACTGTACTCTGGGTCGCGGCTCACTTAAGCTGTGCCGCGGCCCCCTTTCGGAAGTTAAACAGCCTAGGTATCCTTTTTAACACATATCGACCGGCACCCCAGGTATACTTCCTCCTTTTCTTTGCACAGTGATCGGCCGATACCCTTCTCCCTTTTTTTTCTTCTTGCATCCCTCAAATCTAATCAAGGTAATTCTCAATCCTTTGTATTAATTGCTTCATGAATTGCGAAATGAGATGTTGTTCTTCATTCAATATTGATTATGTTGTTGTTTTTCAAAGTTCTATCAAAGGTTGAGTTGGGAATATGATGTTTTTGATTGATTATTGATGATTATCTTTCAATTATGAATGAATTGATTATGTTTGTCATGATGATCGATTGAGGATGTTATTTTTGGGGATTAAATCAAGCTATTACAATGTTTGTTCCTCAATTAAAATTATGCACACAAGGTGTTTGATGAAATGCTTGAATTAAAATTTTTCTTTGTTAAGACAATGTTTTGAAACTATGTGCAACGAATTCGTTTCTGGGAATTACAGCGTACCCCAACCAACGTCAAGTTTAAACATTAAAGCTCAATTTTATTTTTCTCTCACGGCGGTGCTAGCTCGTTAAATTCTTGATTCACGTTTTGCATATCCTTAGCCGAGAAGTGTTGTTCTCCTTATTGCGTAAGTAAGTAAACTCCGGTGTTTATCTTTTCAGGACTCGCTATGGCTAGAAAGAGAAAGGTTAGCACAAGGGCCGGGACTCAATCATCCCCCACACGAGGGGAAACTTCACAGAGCCGAGCCGAGTTGGAGGTGCAGCAATTCTCCGACCCGGAGATTCATAAAATCTTCAATGAAAAGATTCATCCTCGACCCTTGATACCGGAGAGGGCATTCACCCCAGCCCTCCAGGACGGGGAGCTTATGACGATGATAGACGAGATGGGGTGGGCCCGTTTTGCTGCACCTCCCGAGCCGGCGGTGATCTCCATTGTACAGGAGTTTTATCCGAGTGCTCTGTTGAAGCACATACGAGCGGGGTAGATGATACCGCAGTCAGACACTCGGACGCAGGTCGTCGTCTGAGGCATTACAGTAGATTTCTCGGTGGCTACCATACGGAGATTATTCGAGCTGCCTGTGGTGGATGAGACGGCTTATACGCGAGTTATGAGTGGCCTCACGAGGGAGGCCCTGCTCGAGACACTCACTCAACCCAGCTCTGTCTGGGAGATGCGCGCTCCGGGTTCGTCGGCCTTCTACTTTAAGAGCTCATACGCCTGGTCGGCTCGGGCGAGCCTGGTTGTATTTCATCTGCGCTCGTGTTGATCCCACCTCGCAGATCCTATCTGTTTTACTCTCTCGAGCCCGTACATTAAATGCTATCACTTCCGGGCTGCGATTCGATGTGGCTCCTCTCCTGGTCCGATCTATTCTTCTATGCATTCAGGGAGGGGCCAAGACGGGGCTGAAGCACCCCTCGCTCATCTGCGCTCTATGCCGGCAGTCGCGGATGATGTGGTCGGATGACGAGCCGATGTTAGCCCCCCAGGGTCCGATTGATCATCGCATCTTTTCGCACTTCGACCAGTGGGGAGGAGCACCGGCACACGCTCGGGGGTGAGGATTTCTAATTGATGAGGCACACGAGCAGTCCCCCGAGCCTCTTCTTCTGATGCAGGGGCAGATGGAGTCCAGCCCGCCGCCCGACAGAGAGCACTTGCAGGCGATGTTCGACGGGTTGAGAGAGGAGATGAGGAGAGAGAGATAGGAGATGAGGAGAGAGAGAGAGAGCCTTCTAGCTGCCTTGAGAGAGGAGAGGCGGACGGAGAGAGAGAGCATCATCGCTGCCGTCCGAGATGAGATGAGAGAGCAGGCCCGCCGGGCCAACCGACATGAGACGAGGCGTCTGGCAGCGAGAGATGCTTAAAACCAGGAGCAACTTGCTGCATGGACGGCCCACATTATGCACCCGGATGGGCCATTCATTCCACCCGTTCGCCCAGCCATGCCACCCTCCTCGCCGGACGACGCCGGCACCATTTCGTGAGCAGACTGTAGGGGAGTACTTGACCTTTTTCTTTTATTGCATATTATTCTTTTTGTCCATTGAGGTCAATGTACGTCCTATGTTTGGGGGGGTTTACTTTCTGTTGCTATTATAATTACTGTACTTATTCGTTTGCACGTTTGTTATCTTTTTGTTGCTAGCCTTGCTTGTCGTGATATTATTTGCATTCGTGAATTTTTCGTGCTTCTTTTTGTGTAAAACTGATGTTACGATACTGATTTCTCTCTGAAGAAATAGTTGAGTCTTAGTTGAGTTGTAGTCAGCGATATCTGTTTCTGTTGAGTATTCATTTAGGTCCGAATTGTTTTTTTTTGGTTTTTGTAGAAATCTTAGCGGATAAGAGAGGAGACATACGTGTTTTCAAATCGCCGTCTATACGTTTGGTTACACTTTTCGCGTAGCTAGTCGTCCAGTAACATAAGTCGTGTTGGCACTTAAATTGAGTTTAGAATCGGACAATTTTTCCCAAAAAGTCGAGATATTATTTGTTCTATGATGGGAAGTCTAGTAACCGGGGGTATTCACGTGACCCGTTGTTTACTCTCGCATAAAACGACAACCCGGATAAAACTAGTGGTTTAGATATTTCGCATGTGCCGATGATGGGGAGCCTAGTAACCGGGAGTATTCGTGTGACCCGTTGTTTACTCTCGCATAAAACAGCGACCTTGAATCGGACATGCGGGAATAGCTATTCGAGTTGTTTCTCCGTTGTGGAGGGGAACTTATTAACTAGAAGCATCCATGTGCCCCATGAGTGTCTTTTACGTCAAACGGTTCCCCAACACATGAGAATGGAATTCCACGCTAGGATTATCCCGATGAAACATCCCGAGATCCAAACCTAGTGGTTAACTCGAATGATCTTATTGATCATATATAAGGGAATACTGTCTGATGGTTATTTTTGATGATGAAACTCTTGAAATTTTTGCCACTAGACTGTGGGACTGGGCGAGTTAGCTTATTTATTTTTAACCCTTCATATTGACGGTCGGTCAAATTAATGCTTGTTATTCTTTGAGCGTGATTTTCTTCATGAACGATTGATTAGGACTAAAATTGGTTACTTTGTGGAATCAATGTCCTGAACGTGCCTCGCTATTACGATACTTGTATTATTCTTTGAGATTTTCAGGATAGTATTGATTAGGTTGAGCACTATGAGTTGCACGATTATTCACGATATTCTTTTGTTTGAAATTGATTATTTCTGCTCGAGGACATGCAAAGGCTCAAGTTTGGGGGTATTTGTTAGGCATATTTTTATACGCTTATTTATCATTATTTTATATTCATTTGAGGTCTAAATCTGCTTAATTGAGCTTTTAATGCACTATTCTTCTATGTTTGGCAAGAAATTGGAGTCCGAAAGCTCGAACGATGAAAAACGGGCGAAAACGGCAACTTTTGGCCTGTGGCCGCGGCACAAGGAGACTGAGCCGCGGCACATGAAGATGACCTGAAAGTCCTGAGCAAACTGTACTCTGAGCCGCGGCACAAGGATGCTGAGCCGCGGCCCAGAAGGAAAATGTCACGCCCAGGCATAGTCGCTGAGCACCGTGAGCCGCGGCATAGATTAAGTGAGCCGCGGACCACGGGGCAGTTTTGGTGTGTTCTGCGCGGTTTTGGGCTGTTTTGGAGCCGGCTCTCGACCTAATCACACGAACGCGTTTTGGAGGCTGCTGGGAGTTATAAATAAGGGTTTAAGGTCATAATTGAGGTATTATCATCTTGGGGATTATCATCAGAGGTTCGATCATCAAAGAAGAGAAGCAGAAGACATCAAGAAGCAGAGAGTGGAAGCAGAAGAACGGAGGAATCCGAGCTCTTCATCTGCGTTTGATATCAATGCTTTCTTTAATTATTTCTGTATTTTTATTCTTTAGCATGTCAGGCTAAAACCCTGCTTTAGGATTTTGATGAAACCAAGGTTTTGACGAATTTGCGTTTGATTATCTATATAATTCCCTTTTCTGTTGAGTTTTCCCAATTGTTTTTAATGTTTTCAATTGTGTGGCCTATAATTGGATTGTTTTAATTACTTAACTTGAATCGGGAGAGGAGAGTTAGTGAGGATATATTGGTGAAGACCGTTTTATCTTGTGAGATAGGAATATACTCATAGGAACTACGTGGCCTTTTGAAGATTCTGTGCCTTTTGCCTATTGTCGAATTAATTTACCTAGGGATAGAGTGCGTTATTCGCCTTTAGAAAAATCTATTGACCTCGGGAGAGGCGATAGAGTACTTTAGTAACCTTCGCCTTCAATAAATTGGGAAATCATTAAATTCAGATAATCGATAGTAAATTCGGATAAATCGAGGTGGATTCAGAATCCTAGATTGATTCCATATTTGATCTTCTTCCTTTGAATAATTGATTCTATTATTTCTTTGTTTTTTAGTAATTTTCCTTAATTATTTCTTGCACCTAAAATTTCGACAGTTCAGATAAAATTAGAATATGAATAAATCGGTAGTTAGTAATTCAGTCCTCGTGGGAACGATATCTGACTCATCATTTTATTACTTGTCTACAATAGCGTGCACTTGTGTTAAACGAAATTCGCAACATCTATAGCTGTGTGCGCTGGATCGCTGGACAGGTAATGCCACCATGCGTTGGTCCGACGGGATCATCATGGGAATCTATAGCTGTGTGCGCCGGATCGTTGGATTACCATATGTGTTGTTGTTATTGTGCATATGTATATTATGGATTGCCATAAGTATACATTGTTGTTATTGATGTGAACATATTGACGTTGTCATATGAGTATGCATTTATAGGTCTTGTGTTAGGACCGTGTCCGTATGTTGTGTTGATCTGATCTTGGATTAGACTGATGTGGTTTTGTTGTGGCAGTTCATACCTTGAGGTATGCTCCGTGTTTACTTTGATGTATGTCTTTGATGGATAATCGATTTTAGAGTTAAGGTTTGATAATGATATGCGATGGATTAGGTGTGACAGAGTTAGTGAATTTCGTAACAGTGAGTTATGATAATGTTTTGAGAACTTTGGACATTGTTGAAATGTAGTACGGATATACTGGTATTAGTTTATCGTATTGGTGAGGATACGAATCGTGGACTTTCGTAAAGTTATGGCGGTAAGATTACATTGGTCGTATTCTTACTTAATATCTTCATTGGTATGTAATTATTGACGTGATGCGATGGTTTTCATTGTTGGATATTATGGTTGATCCCGTCATGGCCTTTCTTTTTAGGTTCTTGGATTGTCAAGCTTGTAGCGGTCTTGGAGAGATGAGCTTCCCGGAGGATACTGGCTAGGGTATGTATTTGTGTATTGAGTTTTCCTGATCAGTTTTCTTTTGTATTCCGTTGCTAGAATATTTCGATTGTTTGTCTTTTTCCGCTGCGTGAGTATTTTTAAATGGTATTTTGGTATCTGGTAACTTAAGTTACTTTGGTAATCGTTTTCTAAATCTATTTTGTCGGTACATATAAGCGATGGCTTAACGAATGTTTTAAACTGTTGAGTCTTGGCATTTCGGGCCTTGTGGTTTCAAATGAGATTTTACGACGGATTTGATAAACGAGTTTTATAAAGTTTTCGAATGTTTTAACTGGATAATGCCGTCGTTAGCCTCTTGAGCGTTTGTAAATGTTTGCAAAAATTTCTTTCAGCCTTGTGGGTTCCATCTCGGGGCCCATGGCGCTGTAATATTCCTGAATGGCTCTGGGGGTGTTACAGAATATGGTACGGGAGCTTAGGTTGTGAAAACCTAGGCAGTCGGGTCGAGTTGGGTCGTGCTTTTGTCGTGTCATTCGAGTTGTCGATTGACAAGTGTTTGAGCTCTGAGTTTTTGTTGTTCACTCGGGCCTGTGCGTTATGTGATTTACCAGTGCGGTACTGGGGTTGTTGTAACTTTTCCAAATGGTATTAATGTGTTTCTTCGGATAGAGATGTGTTGTGTTCTCGAGTTGAACTGAGTTTGCAAAATGTGTGTTTTGAAAATATTTGTGTCAAGTATTTTCTAGAGTTGAGACATGTGCCAGTATCACGAGGAATCGTCAGCTTCACAATCTGTAAGTATTTAGATTCTTGAATTGTATTGAGATTTATTGCTGTTCTAAGTTGACATGCTTTGAGATTCAGCAGAATATTATGCGTTATAGTATAAGGTGACAGAGTTGAGACGATTGATGATCTTGAGAAGTTATGATTTAGGAAATCAATATGTCGGTTAGATTTCGGAACAGTGTTGTGCATTTGGGAGAAATGTTGTGGATGGTTGAGGAGAACATGTAATGTTAATTCATTTTGAGATATATGAACTGTTTTTTAGCATTTGAAAATGATACTTTTCAAAATGAATGTTTTGCGGATATTTTACGGAAAATGATTTTGGGCCGAGACCCAATAGATTTTTGAAATAGCTTTATAACTCAGGACTTGGGGTCCGAAAAAGAGTTTTCTACTTTTAAACATCTTGTAATGTGAAACGAGATACGGGCTGAGACCCTAATGTTTCAAAAGAACGCTTTTCTGTTTTCTAAAACTCCCGAGATTTGTAAAACACTTTATCAATCATTTATCTACTTTATCACTACCTTTCGGGGTTTTGATTTATTAGTTCTAATGAAACCTCTAGGGAACTTTTTTGCTGTGTTGATTTGTTTCCACGTTTTGACAATGCATAATTGAGGTGATCCAGGTTGGGTTAATGGTCGACGTTGCGAGTCATATGAGGAAGAACGAGTTTTTAACGGAATTTATATATTGAGATTTTGGAACTCTATCGTGTGGTTTTCCGATGGAATATCAGTGTATATTGGTGATGAACCGAATTGGTATATAGGAGTATGGATGTAGCCGAGCATTTGCATAATTCCATTTTATTTAATCATGTGGATTTGAAGGAAACTGTTATCGAATACTTGGCACCAGCGAGCCAATTTAATTTTTCAAAAATTGATTTCGTGGTCTTGCGAAAATTTATGTTTTGACTTTTGAAATGTATTTTGAAAGAACTTTTGAAAATTTATCTTCTTGACGAGACTATAAGATTTCAACTGGTTTTTAAGATGTGACTGATATACATATGATAAGTGTCAGTTTTGTACACTTATCCATGGTTTGTATCGATAAAATTCACCCATAATTGAGCTAGTCTACTCGTTTTTTGCTTTTAATTAATTAGTTTTTTATTTTATTTTTATGGGATGATGATCGGATTAAATAACTGATTTACTCAAGAAATAACATGTTTATTAAATATTATCTTTGTTGAATTTTGATATACTCATGTTGTAGGGCTTTCCGAGACGAATTCGGCAGTCTTTCCAGATTCAAAATCAGAGTTATATATCAAAAGTTATCATCCGAAGAAGATCTGGGGCAAAAACGCAAAGTCTGAGAAATTCTGGGCTGAAAACGTAACTTTCAAACCAACCAGTGAACAAATTTACGAAGCCAAGTTACGGTCGTAACTACAGAAAGTTACGGCTGTAAGTCACCCTAGTTACGGCCGTAACTCCTGAATGTTACGGCCGTAACTCTTGACAGATTGTTATGATTTGTCTAGTTTTTTATACTTTTTGTCTATTATTGAGGGTATGGCTGCCATTGATCCGATCTAATATAATAATGCTGGAGTTTTGGAGCTATTAGATGACTTTAGGTGTATAAATAGACCCCTTAGATCCATCATCATTCATCATTCATCTTATAATTTTCCATTTTTTCTAAACTTTTCTTTTTGTGTGAAGAACACACTTGTGTTCTTGAGTGATATTTGTGAGTGTGGTATAGCATATGTTGTTCAAAAAGTGTATTGCTTCTATCTCCTTTATCTACTAAGGGAGTTAGGATCAATTCTTTCTCTTGATTCAACTAATAATGACCACACAAGCTTGTAATATGTATAATAAACCCTTCATGGGCTAAGTAACCTTTAGTTGGGATTATAAACAAGGTTAGTCATGTTATTTATGTTTGTATAAAGATCTATTGTGAATTACTTATTATTGTGTGTGATTTTCATTGTTTTAACAATCTTTATTTATTTGGCCAATAAATGACGATATTTATGGTCTTCATATGTTTTGAAAGAAAATATGTTTGATTAGATCAAATGATCTTCACTCTATGTTGTTCTAGGGGATAGAAATATACCCCTAGTCCTTAGATGATTCTTTGAGTTATTTTCATAAATCCTAATGCTATGTATTGAAGCCAATCAACATAAAAATATAGTGGATTGATTCAATATGTAAGGGGCGTTTTATAGTTCGAAAGAGAAACCATCTTTTTAAGGAAAATCGAATCTACACAACATAATAAGTAAATTCATCTTATGATCTCCTATACATCTTTTATAACTAATGACGAACTAACTTTGTAATCCCAACTATTTCATTTTATCGTTTAATCAATCTATTATTATTGCAATATTTTTATTTCCTTAAAATATTAGAACTATTATTGCATTTACTTTGCAACTATTAAACCAAACTTTTTAATTGTGTGTTTCACTCATATTAGTATCTATAAAAATAGACTAATAAGTGTATAATTCAAATTATAACCAAACTTCCTTGTGGGATCGATAAACCGGACTCAAAAAGTCCACTTTACTACTTGATACGATATCGTGCACTTGCAATAGTTACACTAAAAACGTGTCAAGTTTTTGGCACCGTTGCCGGGGAAGTATAAGTTATATTTGAAAAATTACATTATTAACTATTGTTATAAATACAACTTTTTCTTTGTTGTAGATCCTCTTGTCTATGCGATGGACGTAAAATTGCGATTTAGTTTCACTAGATCCCGAGATCGAAGCCACATTCAGAAGAAGGCGAAGAGAACAAAAGGAAAACATTATTTCTTCACCATCAATGGCGGACGAACTAAATCCACGTCTCCCCCAAGGAAATGATAACGAAAGAATTCCTCCGGTGGGGGGAATACCTAATGTTCAAAACATTCAACATCAACAATATCCTATTGTGCCGGAAATAGCTGAAGACAACATGCTCTTTGGGGAATTCATGAACCCCCCATCTTTGAGGGTTCAATCAAGTGTAATCTACCCACCATTTGGAGTGGAGAATTTTCAAATTCGCCCAGATGTCATCAATCTCTTCTCCAACAACAACTCATTCTATGGAAGAACCGACGAAAATCCATATCTCCATATTAACCGTTTTGTGGAGATATGTGGAAATTTCAAATATCCAGATGTAAATGACGAGGCGATCAAAATGAGACTTTTCGTGCACACTTTGAAGGACAGAGCAAGAGAGTGGCTAGATACTTTGCCACCACGAAGCATACCAAATTGGCCCGAATTTGTCCAAAAATTCACCACTAAATACTTTCCACCAATAAAAGTGGCGAAACTCAAATACGAAATCTCTACATTTCGTCAACAAGATTCAGAATCATTTCACGAAGCATGGGAGAGATACAAAGATATGCTACGAAAATGTCCTAACCATGGTTTCAATTTGGGAGCACAAGTTAATTACTTCTATTCTGGAATTTTACCTTCATGCCGAGCCAATGTCGATTCATCATCAAATGGCTCACTGGGCAACAAAACTATGAAAGAGGCTTATAATCTTTTTGAGGTTATAAGTGAACAAAGTACAAGATGGCCAGACAGAAATATCCAAAAGAAACCAAATGGTGTTTTTGAAGTGGATTCTTATTCACTTATGTTGGCAAAAATTGAAGCTCTATCAAAGAAAGTCGAGGAAATGTCTTTTTCAACTACTCAATCTGTGAAGACAGTGCAAACTCCACAAGTTTCAGCTTTTTCATGTGAAATTTGTGGAGCAACTCACAACAGCACTATCTGTCCCTTAGTGCAACAGGAGCAGTCACCACCACCACCAGAACAAGTGGCGTATGCTCAGAATTTCCAAAGGCAAGCATACAATCCTTACGGGCCAACATACAATCTAGGGTACAAAAATCATCCAAATTTTTCTTATGCAAACAACAACAATGTGTTGAATCCAACGCATCAAGAAAAGAAGCCCGGATGGGAAGAAGCAATCACGAAGCTAGTCAACAACAATCAAGTATCAACAACGGAATGATGCTTCAATTAAAAATCTGGAGACACAAGTTGGCCAAATGGCCAAAATACTTTCAGAAAGATCTCATGGCATGTTACCTAGCAATACCGAGGTAAATCCAAGAGAAAATGTCCAAGCTATCACAACAAGAAGTGGAGTGCAGTTGCCCGAAATTTCTATGGAAAATCATCTGGAAAAACAAAAAAATAAACAAAATCAAGAATCAGAAAAAGAATCTGATACAGGACCTTCATCTAAAAAAGGTCCAGTTGCTACAAAATCTTATGTTCCACCTATCCCATTTCCTCAACGGTTGAAGAATCACAATCTCGATGCTCAATTCGGGAAATTCTTGGAAATTTTCAAAAAGCTACACATCAACATTCCTTTTGCCGATGCTCTAGCACAAATGCCAAGCTATGCCAAATTTATGAAAGATATTCTTTCCAAAAAATGAAGTCTTGAAGAATATGAAACTGTCATGCTAACAGAGAAATGTAGCACAATACTACAAAATAAGTTGCCACCCAAGCTAAAAGATCCGGGAACTTTCAGAATCCCATGTACAATTGGTGAAGTGACTTTTGGCAAAGCTCTTTGTGATTTAGGGGAAACTATCAACTTGATGCCCCTGTCAATTTTCAACAAATTGAACTTGGGAGAAGCAAAAGCAACAACAGTTTCACTACAATTAGCCGATCGGTCAATCAAATATCCACGTGGGATAATAGAAGATGTGCTCGTAAAGGTTGATAAATTCATATTTCCAGAAGATTTTATCATCCTTGACATGGAAGAAGATCAGGATATTCCCATTATTTTGGGACGACCATTTCTCGCAACCGGACGTGCTCTTATTGACGTCTATGAAGGAAAGCTAATTCTCAGAGTGGAAGACGAACATGTCATCTTCGATGTCCTAAAAACTTTGAATCAACCCTCCACAGATGAGTATTGTCTAAGAATAGACGCAATTGAAGCCATGGTGAACAAGTCTTTAGAGAAAATTCTATCTAAAGATCCTCTTGAGACATGTATAGCAAATTCTCTAACCAGCATGGAAGAAGAATATCACTTGGCCGAAACAGTTAACTATCTAGAAGCACTACCACCATTAAGAAGGCATTCATATTTTTAATAAGCTCCAATACTTGATCTCAAACCTTTACCCACACATTTGAGATACGCTTACTTGGGCGTTTTCTCAACACTTCCGGTCATCATATCTAACATATTGACCGAACTTGAAGAAGGGAAATTACTAAGGGTATTGAGGAATCACAAAAGAGCAATTGGATGGACTATTGCGGACATTAGAGGAATAAGCCCCTCTATATGCACTCACAAAATTTTGATGGAAGATGACTGCAAACATTCAATTGAGCACCAATGACGTTTGAATCCAAACATGAAGGAAATTGTGAAGGCAGAGATTCTTAAATTACTTGACGCAGGAATCATTTATCCAATCTCAGATAGTCCATGGGTGAGCCCTGTATATATGGTGTCCAAAAAGAGTGGAATCACGATCATAGAGAACGAGCACAATGAACTTATACCGACAGGACCAATCATAGGATGGATAATGTGCATTGATTACAGGAAACTAAACAAGACGACAAGAAAAGATCATTTTCCACTCCCATTTATTGATCAGATGCTCGGTAGATTGGCGGGACATTATTACTACTGTTTTCTCGACGGCTATTCAGGGTACAACCAAATCGTGATAGCCCCAGAAGACCAAGAGAAAACAACATTCACATGCCCTTATGGAACATTTGCCTATAAAAGAATCCCATTCGGATTGTGCAATGATCCAGCCATATTTCAAAGATGCATGACGTCAATATTCTCAGACATGGTTGAAAAATTCATTGATGTTTTCATGGATGATTTCTCGGTTTTCGGAGATTCATTTGATAAATGCCTAATCACTTAGGCATGGTCTTGGAAAGATGTGAAGACACAAATCTAGTTCTCAATTGGGAGAAATGTCACTTCATGGTCCAGGAAGGAATCGTACTTGGCCATAGAATCTCACAACATGGAATTGAAGTCGATAAGGCAAAGATCCAAGTGATTGCAAAACTTCCTCCACCAATTTAGGTAAAAGGAGTAAGGAGTTTTCTCGGACATACAGGATTCTATCGGAGGTTTATAAAAGATTTCTCAAAAATAGCAAAACCTCTCTGTTCTTTGCTTGAGAAAGATACACCATTCCTTTTCACAAATGAATGCCACGTGGCCTTTGCAACTTTGAAGGATAAGCTTACATCAGCTCCAATCATCATTTCTACAGATTAGACTATTCCTTTCATTTTGATGTGCGATGCAAGTGATTATGCCGTAGGGGCCGTACTGGGCCAGAAGAAGGATAAAATGATGCAAGTGATCCATTATGCTAGCAGGACTATGAATGATGCTCAGCTGAACTACACAACAACTGAAAAAGAGATGCTTGCAGTAGTTTATGCCTTTGACAAATTTCGATCCTACTTATTGGGATCAAAGGTCATAGTCTACACTGATCATTCAGCTTTGAAATATATAGTGACAAAGCAAGATGCAAAGTCAAGGCTAATCCGATGAGTTCTACTTATGCAAGAATTCGACATAGAAATCAGAGACAGAAAGGGAACAGAAAACCAAGTGGCGGATCATCTCTATAGACTCGACCAAGACAATGCTCAAGAGAAGGAAATAAATGAAGTATTTCCGGATGAACAACTGTTCCAAATCTCTAATATCCAGGAAAAACAAAATGCACCATGGTATGCTGACATCGTTAATTTCCTTGTTAGTGGAATAACTCACCCAAATTTTTCCCATCATTAAAAGAAAAAATTCTTCTCCGAGTTGAAATACTATTACTGGGAAGATCCTCTATTGTTCAGACGAGGACCTGATCAAATCATCCGGAGATGCATACTGGAAGAAGAAATGGAGAAGGTATTAGAAAGATGTCATTCCTCTCACTATGGAGGACATTTTGGGGGTTCAAAAACAGTAGCAAAAAATCTTGAAGCAGGATTCTATTGGCCCACTCTGTTCAAAGATGCACATACACTTGTCTCGAAGTGTGACCGGTGCCAAAGACATGGAAACATGTCAAAAAGAAATGAAATGCCAATGAATTTCATCCTTGAAGTTGAAATCTTCGACGTTTGGGGAATTGATTTCATGGGACCCTTTCCATCATCGTTCTCTAATGAATACATCCTTGTAGTTGTGGACTACGTATCTAAATGGGTGGAGGCTATTGCATTACCAACAAACGAAGCTAAGGTCGTGGTAAATTTTCTAAAGAAAAATATATTAACTCGCTTCGGAACTCCGAGAGTTATTATCAGTGATGGCGGATCTCATTTCGCAATCACCGTGTTAAGGCTCTATTGACCAAATTCGAGTAAAACACCGTGTCGCTACCTCTTATCACCCACAAACCAAAGGAAAAGTCGAGGTTTCCAATCGTGGAATCAAACGTATACTTCGCATTTACGTCGACTCATCTCGGAAAGATTGGTCGAAAAAGGCCGGATGATGCGCTCTGGGCTTCTGAGCGACTTATAAGATACCGATAGGCATGTCTCCATTTCGTCTGGTTTTGGAAAAGCTCACACCCGCCAAAGAGAACTTGAACATCGAGCCTTTTGGGCTATAGAAAAATTAAACTTTGACGGTCAGGTTGGAAAGAAAAGGTTGCCGCAATTAAATGAGTTGGATGAAATCCGACTCGACTCATATGAAAATGCCAAAATCTACAAAGAAAAACAAAAAGATGGCATGACAACAGAATTCTAAGAAGAGATTTTAAAACAGGAGACCAAGTTCTGCTTTTTAATGCACGACTGCGTCTGTTTCCGGGTAAGCTGCGATCACGATGGACGGGCCCTTACACGATCAAAGAGGTGTTTTCTCATGGAGCTGTGGAGATTTATAATACAACCGACGGGAGTTTCAAAGTAAATGGCCAACGGTTAAAGCCATATCTGGGAGGAGAATTCTCGACAGCAAATTCAATCATAATGCTGGAAATACCTAATTAATCTGACGAGAAGTCAAGCTAAGGACGTTAAACAAAGCGCTTGTTGGGAGGCAACCCAATCTCAATTATTTCGCAAAATAAGTTTGGGGGTAGCACGGAAAGATTCAACAACAAGAGCAAGGATCATATCATCCAGGGAGTCTTTCTTCCATTATTCTCACACATATAATAATTATAATTTTCTAAAAAAGCATATTAAAAACTTAAAAAACTAAATATATATATATATAAATAAATAAATAAATACGGCCGTAAGTTATAGGTCTTACGGCCGTATAATGTTCCATTATATTTTTCCCGAAAGCACCTTACGGCCGTAACTATTGCATGTTACGGCCGTATCTTAAAACAAGTTCCGAAAAACGAATGCATCATACGGCCGTAAGTCTGGAAAGATACGGCCGTAACTTAAAAACCTGTTAGAAAAACCAAAGCATCATACGGCCGTAACTTGGATATGTTACGGCCGTAACTACTCGTCTGTATTAAAAAAAACGGACTTTGCAAAACATTCACAAACCAGACGAGACACCAAGCGGCCGGCAGTGCGAATTTTTTTCCCCCCTCTCAATCCCTACTTTCTAAAAACTCAAATTACTCAATACAATTCATTATCTTATCAACATTAACACATAATCATCAGGTTTTGTTTCAATCCTTGTTTCAATTTATATATTTTTGAGTTTTAGTTTTTAGTTTTTCACTTCATATTTGTTTTTCGATTCTTATTTCCGTATGATTTGCTGATTAAATCATGTTTATTTGTTAGTATTGTTGATATTTGTGTGGTTATTTGATTCATTGATTTGTGGTGGCTTTATGGATTTGAGTTTGAATGAAAAAACTTGTTAAAAAAACTATGAACTCAAGGTGTCCGACGAAATGCCACAACGAAAATCTTTGAATTTTTTTTATGTTTTTATTGGTTTTGCTTGATGATTATAGTCGTGTGATGAAAAGGAAGTTGTTTTTGTTAAATTTCAGGGATGGCACCGAAGAAATCGTCAAAAGGAAAAGAAAAGGTCGGTTCGTCATCTCAAGGTCCGGCACCACTGCAAAGAAAGCAAAACACAAAGTGCATTAAGGAAAGATTGTTCAATCTTGATGAGTTCATTGGCGATTCGGATAGAGACTCTATCACTAGCCCATTCATCCAAAAATTCATAGACAATGGCTGGGAAAAATTCGTTTCCGATCTCCCAAATGGTAACCCGACCTTGACCCTAAACTTTTACAATTCTTTCAACAAGTCCATTGGGCAGGTAGGGTCGCCTACTTATCATCAGATTACTGTGAATGGGAAATCGATTAATTTTTCACCGGATGTCATTAACAAGTATTTGGGGGTTAATTGTACTAACGCGGTTGACATTTCTATCTTACCTAATGAAGAGGTGCCGGATGATAGGGTTTTACGCTGGGCGTTAGTGAGCGAGCTGCATGACAGTATTGGGATGATCAAACCCCGATACAACCAGGCGGACATAATGGATGATGCTTGGTACTTATGGATGTGGGCAGCCGGGAGTATTTACCCGACCTCGACTCTGACGACGGTTTCCATTGGCCACCTGCGAGGTTTATTTGCTATCCGCCGAGGGGTAAAAATGGATTTGGGTACTCACATTTACACTACTATTTGTCACTATGCTGGCATGGTCCCGACTAGGCAGAAGATGCCATACCCCTGCCTTATCACTGGTATTTGCAGGAGCCAGAGAGTAAAAATTTCGGCGGGGGGTGATATATTAACACATGGGGATCGACTGAACGGCCGGAGTAGTATTTTTCGAAGTACTCAATTGAGGAGCAAACGGGCACGTTTGGAACCCGAAGAGGATAGTAGCCACGAGGAGGAAGAAGAGGCCGAGGAGGATGCCGGTGATGACTTGACGCCTTTTGAGGAAAAATTGCTTGAAAGAGTTTGGGGATTAGAAACATCCCAGGCTGAAATTCTGAGAAATCATAATGAAATAATCGAGCGTCAATTAGAAACGGAGAAGTGCTTTGAAAAGCTTTTCCGTTTTCTAAACATCCCTGACGACACACCTGGAGGATCACAAAGCTAAAATTTCAGGGAGTTTTCTGTTTTCTCGCTTGCTTTTATTTTTTTTAAAAAAACGGGACAGTTTTACTTATAAGTTTGGGGGTGTTTTCGTACTTGTGTGTTTATTTTGTGGTTTTTGAACTATGATGTTTATTTTGATTGTGGTATGTTTTGATTAGTGTATTGTGTGGTGTGTTTTTATTATTTGGCATTGATTAGGTTTAGTGAATATATATTTCTAGATATATATATATATATATATATATATATATATTATCTTGATTTTTGATATTTCTAGATCTGGCCATAACACAAATAAATTAGCTATATACAAGTTTCTAAAATCGTTTTAACCGGTTAAAAAAATTGTATATTCCAAAAATTTTGAGCCTTAATCTCTATTTCCAAGCCTTGTAATTATCATATAAAATCAAGTCATTCGTTACCTTGAGAAAAGAAGAATCAATCGGTTGATGAAAAATAGAACTGAAATTTACTTAATTTGTGGAGTTTTTGATATTTCATGCTTAAACTAAGAAATGATTTTCTGCAAAAATTCTATTCCCTAAAAAAAAAAAAGAGTCATTGGTGAAAAGAGCTACACGTTAGCAAATAACGGTGTGAAAGCTATCACCTTAAAAAATAAATGACGAAAAGGAGATGTGTTGAGCAGCAACAACTGCCTAATTTTGGGGGTCTTAAATTTTGCGAAAAATAAAGAACTAACCATTGTTGGTGCGTAGCTGCCGTCTCAGAAAAATTGGTGAAAAGAGCTACACGTTAGCAAATAACGGTGTGAAAGCTATCACCTTTTTACGAAAAAAAAAATGAGATAGAAATTGTGTTAGTGAAAAGAGCTACATGTTAGCAAATAACGGTGTGAAAGCTATCACTAAGGGATGTAGTTTATAAGCAGATTTGAATTAATTAGCGGCTGAATTTCAATACACTCAATTTCGTAAAAAAATAAATCACAATAATTGATGACGCCAATGAAATTCTTCTTCATATTGAGTCGAAAAATAAACGAGTGATCGAGAGCAATCATTAAAGGGAGTCATGTGTATCACGAGTGGGAAAGTAACAATCCACCTTTTGGGGGAAAACCTTGAATTTGGAATTACATAATAAAAACCGTGTTTTAACTTCAAAATCATTAGTAGATTTATTTTGAATCTTGATTCATTTCTATCTACTGTATAAAGCTGGTTGTTATGTATTAATGGCATTTTGATCTCCTTTTCTCTTTTTATATTTTAATTTATGTGTGTATTAATTTTTCTTATTTTTATTTTTGGAGCATGAATAATAAAGAGTCTTGCTCGGGACTAGCAAGAATTCAAGTTTGGGGGTGTGATAAGTGTCAGTTTTGTACACTTATCCATGGTTTGTATCGATAAAATTCACCCATAATTGAACTAATCTACTCGTTTTTTTGCTTTTAATTAATTAGTTTTTTTTATTTTATTTTTATCGGATGATGATCGGATTAAATAACTGATTTACTCAAGAAATAACATGTTTATTAAATATTCTCTTTGTTGAATTTTGATATATTCATGTTGTAGGGCTTTTCGAGACGAATTCGGCAGTCTTTCCGGATACAAAATCAGAGTTATATATCAAAAGTTATCATCCGAAGAAGATCTGAGAAATTCTGGGCTGAAAACGTAACTTTCAAAGCAACCAGTGAACAAATTTACGAAGCCAAGTTACGGCCGTAACCACAGAAAGTTACGGCCGTCAGTCACCCTAGTTACGGCTGTAACTCCTGAATGTTACGGCCGTAACTCTTGATAGATTGTTATGATATGTCTAATTTTTTATATTTTTTGTGTATTATTGAGAGGATGGCTGGCATTGATCCGATCTAATGTAATAATGCTGGAGTTTTGGAGCTATTAGATGACTTTAGGTGTATAAATAAACCCCTTAGATCCATCATCATTCATCATTCATCTTATAATTTTCCATTTTTTGTAAACTTTTCTTTTTGTGTGAAGAACACACTTGTGTTCTTGAGTGATATTTGTGAGTGTGGTATAGCATATGTTGTTCAAAGAGTTTATTGCTTCTATCTCCTTTATCTACTAAGGGAGTTAGGATCAATTCTTTCTCTTGATTCAACTAATAATGACCACACAAGCTTGTAATATGTATAATAAACTCTTCATGGGCTAAGTAATCTTTAGTTGGGATTATAAACAAGGTTAGTCATGTTATTTATGTTTGTATAAAGATCTATTGTGAATTACTTATTATTGTGTGTGATTTTCATTGTTTTAACAATCTTTATTTATTTGGCCAATAAATGACGATATTTATGGTCTTCATATGTTTTGAAAGAAAATATGTTTGATTAGATCAAATGATCTTCACTCTAAGTTGTTCTAGGGGATAGAAATATACCCAGAGTCCTTAGATGACTCTTTGAGTTATTTTCATAAATCCTAATGCTATGTATTGAAGCCAGTCAACATAGAAATATAGTGAATTGATTCAATATGTGGGGCGTTTTATAGTTCGAAAGAGAAACCGTCTTTTTAAGGAAAATCGAATCTACACAACATAATAAGTAAATTCATCTTATGGTCTCCTATACATCTTTTATAACTAATGACGAACTAACTTTGTAATCCCAACTATTTCATTTTATCGTTTAATCAATCTATTATTATTGCAATATTTTTATTTCCTTAAAATATTAGAACTATTATTGCATTTACTTTGCAACTATTAAACCAAACATTTTAATTGTGTGTTTCACTCATATTAGTATCTATAAAAATAGACTAATAAGTGTATAATTTAAATTATAACCAAACTTCCTTGTGGGATCGATAAACCGGACTCAAAAAGTCCACTTTACTACTTGATACGATATCGTGCACTTGCGATAGTTACACTAAAAACTTGTCAACATACGCATTTAGTGTATAATGCATATCATGGTGAAGTTATGAGAATGACTCACAAACTGGATGAGACATCAGTATGGAACGATGAATATAGATTCGAACTTTAGTATGGCAGTTTGGTTATCCAGGAATAATCGGTTGATTGATCAGATAAGAGAAATATACTGCATGTTGTAGATTCATGTACAGGATGTAATTTTGGAACTTTGGATTTTGCGAAACCAGGACATATGTGCTATGTGATTCCATTGGTATAGTAGTAGCACGATTTTATCATAGTGATTTTTGAATGATTCCCTTGTAAGTGCGGATTTGGGGATGGTGACCCCAGGATGGTTGTTTTGGGTAATGATTGGTCGTTCCCACTCCATGTATGATTTGCTATGTTTGCCGATTTACGATTGGTTGTTCGTATGCCGAGGAGTATGTTCACTAGTCCGGTATGTTTATTGAGATCCACTGTATGTGATTGGTGTGTAGTTTTGAGAATTTTATTCTTCCGTTTGTCTGTCTCTGTGGTTCTGTGTTGACCGTGTTGGAGCTTACTGCATGAAGGTATTCTCGATTATCATTGATTGTTCGTTGGTCATATTGGAGTTTATCATGATGATGATATTCTCAGTTGTGTTTTGACCTTTGGATGGTCGTATTTGAGTTTATCATGTCGATGATATTCTCGATTAATTTATTGGTTGATCATTATTGGTGATCATCTGAGCGTTCGGATTTTGTGTCGATATTTCGGGATTTGTTGCCATTGTGTTAGGCAGTTGTTTCACAGATGTATCGTGCACTATTGGTTTTTAGCAGATTGGGACTTAATTGTGTAATCAGGCAGACAGGATTTAACACGGATAGATTATTTCATCCGACAATGATATATTTGGTTGGGACTCATGGAATCGTTATTGAGACTTTACAGCGAAGTCACTTGCTAGTACCTCAGGAGATCGTCGACTTGGCGCATATGTAAGTGTACTGTTTTGGTTATTCGTTAATGATGATGATTGATCGTTTTTGTGATGGATTCAGAATATTTTGGTTGAACGGTTTGTTGGTTTTTCTATGACGGATTGCAAGTTTCGAGGACGAAACTTATTTTAAGTGGTGTAGTATGTAATATCCGGAATTTCTACTACTATTGTTTAATATTATTTTATCCGAGTTATGTTGTACAGCGCGGAATCTGTACAGTATGGATAAAATAAATGAAGGACTGAGACATATGTATTAGTATAATTATCGTATTTGGTCAAAAATTGCATTTGAGGATATAATGTGTTGAGTATACGTATTCAGTATGCCATATGTTCGTATTCTGTATGTTGAGACGTTGGACAAGAATAGCTGAAAATGGCTAAGTATAGCCTAACTAGCACACGCTAATACTCATTCATAGCGCATGCTAACGTGCAGGTGTAGCGCACGCTAAAGGCAAAATCATAGCGCACGCTAGTGCAAAACAGATCAAAAGGAATCTACGTGTGAACCAGGCCACTTTCGGCGCACGTTCTGATAAGTCAACAGATGTTTGTAATATAGTACTAGCGCACGCTAAACCCTAAAGGTTAGCGCACGCTAACTGTAGATCGGTCAAAGGAATCTTATCTTTGTCAGATGCTTTCGGCAGGTGGGACACAGGCATCTTCGAGGTAGGTGCAAATTGTTAGGTAAACGACGATTAGCACGCGCTAAGGTCAAGGAATAGCGCACGCTACTGAGCATTTCACTGTAGCAAGTCAATGCCTAATTACGTACGCAATTGCATGGGCATTATGTACGTAAATCAGTGTATGAAGCAAAACAGTCGCCTCTGGACCACGATAGCGCACGCTACTAAGGAAAAGTAGCGCACGCTAATAACAGTCAGTATATATATATATATGATTGCAGATGTTAATTATGTTCATTCGGCCATTCCTTCTTTTACTTCGAGAAAGAAAGTTTTTAAAGAGAAGTTTGAGATTCTAAACACTGAGGGATGATCCTCTTTAACAATATTAAAGATGAAAATCATGGATTAAAGCTTTGTTCTTTAAATCATTGGCGATTCTTGGAAATGGATTCAACCTTGGAAATCAATCCATTCCTTCAAAAAGGTAATCACTCTTCATCTTTGGATTTCGTTTTGGATTGAATGTTGATGTTCCTGAGTTGATGATTACTACATAAACAAGTTGATAAGCATGATAATGAGATGGATTATCGAAGTATGATGATATTAATATGATTCGTATAGTTTGAATCGTGTTGATTCGTCTTCTTGAGATTAGTTGGTTAATTCTTCTCCTCAGTTTCGAATGTTGATGTTATTGTTGATAATTACTCCCTGTAATGATAGATTATGGAAGTGTAGTTACGTTCTTAATGTTTCATGATGTTGATATTGAGGAAGATTATATATAGATATAGGACTTGGAGTATAAGTTGAATGATTGTTTGTATGTTAAAGGATATCGGATTTCGTTGTTTTGATAGCTTTGAACATGGTTCAGAATCACTTAGTGTTCTTGATAATCGCCATATGTTGATCGGTATCCGAAATACATGCAACGACATGTCATTATTGCACGCTAAGCCTACTGGCTAGCGCACGCTAACGGGAGCAACTTAGCGCACGCTACGTTAAGTAATTAACGTGCGCTAAGTCAGTAGGCAGGGTAGTATATTCTGTTTCGGTTATGAATTCGTGATCGTTTAAGTTGGTTTGATTAGACTTGTGGTTAACCGAGATATTGTTGAGTCGTTGGGTTTGTGAATTGGTTTTATCGATTGTTGATTGTTGTCGAACTTGTTGTTTATCGATTATTGTAATAGATTGAGAATATTGATTGGTGATTATAACTGTATGTTGCGGTCGAGTTCGAGGATGTTTGTGAATTGCATTGATCGGGACCTATGAGCTTGTAGGCGACGGCAAGGAATTGGTAACGACATCATCGGTATCGAGGCAAGTTATTACTTGCTCAGTTTATAATATTTAATGAGTGGTTTCAGTTTCATTAGTTTATAATTCGTATAGCAATATTTATAAATCGTAATCACATGAGATTTGGGATTATAGGTTGTATTCGAGTTTTGGGAATTTAAATCATAATGTATATGATTTACAATTGTTGTTGGTATGCTTGCTATCGAGGATACATCATGGTATTGACGAAAATGTGAATTATCTACCGTCCGTGATGTTTTGGATTGGTGAATATTCAGAATAATGGTTGGTGATGGTTTAGATATCGAGATTGCTCTCGAAGGACTCCGAGCAAGTATTTTAATCATTTCTGTCATTTGTGTCGATCATGTTGTGATACATTCGTGTATCTTTGTTGTCATGCATTGGTGTATTGTTGTTGTCGTGCATTGTGTACTATTGTCTTGTGCAGTCGTGCATTGTTGTTCGTATGTCCACCATACGTTGGTCTGACGGGATCATCATGGGAATCTATAGCTGTTTGCGCTGGATCGTTGGACAGGTAATGCCACCATGCGTTGGTCCGACGGGATCATCATGGGAATCTATAGCTGTGTGCGCTGGATCGTTGGATTACCATACGTGTTGTTGTTATTGTGCATATGTATATTATGGATTTCCATAAGTATACATTGTTGTTATTGATGTGAACATATTGACGTTGTCATATGGGTATGCATTTGTAGGTCTTGTGTTAGGACCGTGTCCGTATGTTGTGTTGATCTGATCTTGGATTAAACTGACGTGGTTTCGTTGTGGCAGTTTATACCTTGAGGTATGCTCCGTGTTTACTCTGATGTATATCTTTAATGATAATCGATTTTAGAGTTGAGATTTGATAATGATATCCGATGGATTGGGTGTGATAGAGTTAGTGAATTTCGTAACAGTGAGTTATGATAATGTTTTGAGAACTTTGGACATTGTTGAAATGTAGTACGGATATACTGGTATTAGTTTATCATATTGTTGAGGATACGAATCGTGGACTTTCGTAAAGTTATGGCGGTAAGATTACATTGGTCGTATTCTTACTTAATATCTTCATTGGTATGTAATTATTGACGTGATGCGATGGTTATCATTGTTGGATATTATGGCTGATCCCGTCGTGGCCTTTCTTTTTAGGTTCTTGGATTGTCAAGCTTGTAGGGGTCGTGTAGAGATGAGCTTCCCGGAGGATACTGGCTAGGGTATGTATTTGTGTATTGAGTTTTCTTGATCAGTTTTCTTTTGTATTCCGCTGCTAGAATATTCTGATTGTTTTTCTTTTTCCGTTGCGTGAGTATTTTTAAATGGTATTTTGGTATCTGGTAACTTAAGTTACGTTGGTAATCGTTTTCTAAATCTATTTTGTCGGTACGTATAAGCGATGGCTTAACGTATGTTCTAAACTGTTGAGTCTTGGCATTTCGGGCCTTGTGGTTTCAAATGAGATTTTACGACGGATTTGATAAATGAGTTTTATAAAATTTTCGAATGTTTTAACTGGATAATGCCGTCGTTAGCCTCTTGAGCGTTTGTAAATGTTTGCAAAAATTTCTTTCAGTCTTGTGGGTTCCATCTCGGGGCCCACAGCACTGTAATATTCCTGGATGGCTCTGGGGAGGTTACAGAATATTGTACGGGAGCTTAGGTTGTGAAAACCTAGGCAGTCGGGTCGAGTTGGGTCGTGCTTTTGTCGTGTCATTCGAGTTGTCGGTTGACAAGTGTTTGAGCTCTGAGTTTTTGTTGTTCACTCGGGCTTGTGCGTTATGTGATTTACCGGTGTGGTACTGGGGTTGTTGTAACTTTTCCAAATGGTATTAACGTGTTTCTTCGGATAGAGATGTGTTGTGTTCTCGAGTTGAACTGAGTTTGCAAAATGTGTGTTTTGAAAATATTTGTGTCGAGTATTTTCTATAGTTGAGACATGTGCCAGTATCACAAGGAATCGTCGGCTTCACGATCTGTAAGTATTTAGATTCTTGAATTGTATTGAGATTTATTGCCGTTCTAAGTTGACATGCTTTGAGATCCAACAGAATATTATGCGTTATAGTAGAAGGTGACAGAGTTAAGACGATTGATGATCTTGAGAAGTTATGATTTAGAAAATTAATATGTCGGTTAGATTTCGGAACAAAGTTGTGCATTTGGGAGAAATGTTGTGGATGGTTGAGGAGAACATGTAGTCATGTTAATTCATTTTGAGATATATGAACTGTTTTTTAGCATTTGAAAATGATACTTTTCAAAATGAATGTTTTGCGGATGTTTTACGGAAAATGATTTTGGGCCGAGACCCAATAGATTTTTGAAATAGTTTTATAACTCAGGACTTGGGGTCTGAAAAAGAGTTTTCTACTTTTAAACTTCTTGTAATGTGGAACGAGATACGGGCTGAGACCCTAATGTTTCAGAAGAAAGCTTTTCTGTTTTCTAAAACTCCCGAGATTTGTAAAACACTTTATCAATCGTTTATCTACTTTATCACTACCTTTCGGGGTTTTGATTTATTAGTTCTAATGAAACCTCTAGGGAACTTTTTCGTTGTGTTGATTTGTTTCCACGTTTTGACAATGCATAATTGAGGTGATCCAGGATGGGTTAATGGTCGACGTTGCGAGTCATATGAGGAAAAAGGAGTTTTTAACGGAATTTATATATTGAGATTTTGGAAATCTATCGTGTGGTTTTCCGATGGAATATCAGTGTATATTGGTGACGAACCGAATTGGTATATAGGAGTATGGATGTAGTCGAGCATTTGCATAATTCCATTTTATTTAATCGTGTGGATTTGAAGGAAACTGTTATCGAATACTTGGCACCAGCGAGCCGATTTAATTTTTCAAAAATTGATTTCGTGGTCTTGCGAAAATTTATGTTTTGACTTTTGAAATATATTTTGAAAGAACTTTCAAAAATTTGTCTTCTTGACGAGACTATAAGATTTCAACTGGTTTTTAAGATGTGACTGATATACATACGCATTTAGTGTATAATGCATATCATGGTGAAGTTATGAGAATGATTCACGAACTGGATGAGACATCAGTATGGAACGATGAATATAGATTCGAACTTTAGTATGGCAGTTTGGTTATCCAGGGATAATCGATTGATTGATCAGGTAAGAGAAATATACTGCGTGTTGTAGATTCATGTACAGGATGTAATTTTGGAACTTTGGATTTTGCGAAACCGGGACATATGTGCTATGTGATTCCATTGGTATGGTGGTAGCACTATTTTATCATAGTGATTTTTGAATGATTCCCTTGTAAGTGCGGATTTGGGGATGGTGACCCTAGGATGGTTGTTTTGGGTAATGATTGGTCGTTCCCACTCCATGTATGATTTGGTATGTTCGTCGATTTACGATTGGTTGTTCGTATGCCGAGGAGTATGTTCACTAGTCGGGTATGTTTTTTGAGATCCACTGTACGTGATTGGTGTGTCGTTTTTAGAATGTTATTCTTCCGTTTGTCTGTCTCTGTGGTTCTATATTGACCATGTTGGAGCTTACCGTGTGAATGTATTCTCGATCATCATTGATTGTTCGTTGGTCATATTGGAGTTTATCACGATGATGATATTCTCAGTTGTGTTTTGACCTTTGGGTGGTCATATTTGAGTTTATCATGGCGATGATATTCTCAATTAATTTATTGGTTGATCGTTATTGGTGATCATCTGAGCGTTCGGATTTTGTGTCGATATTTCGGGATTTGTTGCCATTGTGTTGGGCAGTTGTTTCACAGATGTATCATGCACTATTGGTTTTTAGCAGATTGGGACTTAATTGTGTAATCAGGCAAACAGGATTTGACACGGATAGATTATTTCATCCGACAATGATATATTTGGTTGGGACTCATGGAATCGTTATTAAGACTTTACAGTGAAGTCACTTGCTAGTACCTCAGGAGATTGTCGACATGGCGCATATGTAAGTTTACTGTTTTGGTTATTCATTAATGATGATGATTGATCATTGTTGTGATGGTTTCGGAATATTTTGGTTGAACGGTTTGTTGGTTTTTCTATGACGGATTGCAAGTTTCGAGGACGAAACTTATTTTAAGTGGTGTAGTATGGAATATCCGGAATTTCTACTACTGTTGTTTAATATTATTTTATCCGAGTTATGTTGTACAGTGCGGAATCTATACAGTATGGATAAAATAAATGAAGGACTGAGACATCTGTATTAGTATAATTGTCGTATTTGGTCAACAATTGCATTTGAGGATATAATGTGTTGAGTATACGTATTCAGTATGCTGTATGTTCGTATTTTGTATGTTGAAACGTTGGACAAGAATAGCTGAAAATGGCTAAGTATAACCTAACTAGCGCACGCTAATACTCATTCATAGCGCATGCTAACATGCAGGTGTAGCGCACGCTAATGGTAAAATCATAGCGCACGCTAGTGCAAAACAGATCAAAAGGAATCTACGTGTGAACCAGGCCACTTTCGGCGCACAATCTGATAAGTCAACGGATGTTTGTAATATAGTACTAGCGCACGCTAAATCCTAATGGTTAGCGCACGCTAACTGTAGATCGGTCAAAGGAATCTTATCTTTGTCAGATGCTTTCGGCAGGTGGGACACAGGCATCTTCGAGGTAGGTGCAGATTGTTAGGTAAACGACGATTAGCACATGCTAAGGTCAAGGAATAGCGCACGCTACTGAGCATTTCACTGTAGCAAGTCAATGCCGATTTACGTACGCAATTGCATGGGCATTACGTACGTAAATCAGTGTATGAAGCAAAACTGTCGCCTCTGGACCACGATAGTGCACGCTACTAAGGAAAAGTAGCGCACGCTAATAACTGTCAGTATATATATGATTGCATATGTCAATTATGTTCATTCGGCCATTCCTTCCTTTATTTCGAGAAAGGGAATTTTTAAAGAGAAGTTTGAGATTCTAAACACTGAGGGGTGATCCTCTTTAACAAGATTAGAGATGAAAATCATGGATTAAAGCTTTGTTCTTTAAATCATTGGCGATTCTTGGAAATGGATTCAACCTTGGAACTCAATCGATTCCTTCAAAAAGGTAATCACTCTTCATCTTTGGATTTCGTTTTGGATTGAATGTTGATGTTCTTGAGTTGATGATTACTACATAAACAAGTTGATAAGCAATATTATGAGATGGATTACCGGAGCATGATGATATTAATCTGATTCGTATGGTTTGAATCGTGTTGATTCGTCTTCTTGAGATTAGTTGGTTAATTCTTCTCCTCAGTTTCGAATGTTGATGTTATTGTTGATAATTACTCCCTGTAATGATAGATTATGGAAGTGTTGTTACGTTCTTATTGTTTCATGATGTTGATATTGAGGAAGATGATATATGGATATAGGACTTGGATTATAAGTTGAATGATTGTTTGTATGTTAAAGGATATTGGATTTCGTTGTTTTGATAGCTTTGAACATGGTTCAGAATCACTTAGTGTTCTTGATAATCGCCATATGTTGATCGGTATCCAAAATACATGCAACGGCATGTCATTAGCGCACGCTAAGCCTACTGGCTAGGGCACGCTAACGGGAGCAACATAGTGCACGCTACGTTAAGTAATTAACGTGCGCTAAGTCAACAGGCAGGGTAGAATATTCTGTTTTGGTTATGAATTCATGATTGTTTAAGTTGGTTTGATCAGACTTGTGGTTAACCAAGATATTGTTGAGCCGTTGGGTTTGTGAATTGGTTTTATCGATTGTTGATTGTTGTCGAACTCGTTGTTTATCAATTATTGTAATAGGTTGAGAATATTGATTGGTGATTATAACCGTATGTTGCAGTAGAGTTCGAGGATGTTTTTGAATTGCATTGATCGGGACCGAGGAGCTTGTAGGCGACGGCAAGGAATTGGTAACGGCGTCATCGGTACCGAGGCAAGTTATTACTTGCTCAGTTTATAATATTTAATGAATAGTTTCAGTTTCATTCGTTTATAATT
This sequence comes from Orobanche coerulescens, assembly GCA_033398695.1. Taxonomy (NCBI): domain Eukaryota; kingdom Viridiplantae; phylum Streptophyta; class Magnoliopsida; order Lamiales; family Orobanchaceae; genus Orobanche; species Orobanche coerulescens. The sequence goes on along the minus strand of CM065817.1, from coordinate 101,153,261 downwards.
CGTATAGCAATGTTTATAAATCGTAATCACAGGAGATTTGGTATTATATGTTGTATTCGAGTTTTGGGAATTTAAATCATAATGTATATGATTTACAATTTTCGTTGGTATACTTGTTATCGAGTATACATCATGGTATAGATGAAAACGTGAATTATCTACCGTCCGCGATGTTTTGGATCAGTGAATATTCAGAATAATGGTTGGTGATGGTTTAGATATCGAGATTGCTATCGAAGGACTCGAAGCAAGTATTTTAATCATTTATATCATTTGTGTCGATCATGTTGTGATACATTCGTGTATCTTTGTTGTCATGCATTGGTGTATTGTTGTTGTCGTGCATTGTGTACTATTGTCTTGTGCAGTCGTGCATTGTTGTCGTATGTCCAGCATGCGTTGGTTCGACGGGATCATAATGGGAATCTATAGCTGTGTGCGATGGATCGCTGGACAGGTAATGCCACCATGCGTTGGTCCGACGGGATCATCATGGGAATCTATAGCTGTGTGCACTGGATCGTTGGATTACCATATGTGTTGTTGTTATTGTGCATATGTATATTATGGGTTGCCATAAGTATACATTGTTGTTATTGATGTGAACATATTGACGTTGTCATATGAGTATGCATTTGTAGGTCTTATGTTAGGACCATGTCCGTATGTTGTGTTGATCTGATCTTGGATTAGACTGACGTGGTCTCGTTGTGGCAATTCATACATTGAGGTATGCTCCGTGTTTACTTTGATGTATGTCTTTGATGGATAATCGATTTTAGAGTTGATATTTGATAATGATATCCAATGGATTGGGTGTGACAGAGTTAGTGAATTTCGTAACAGTGAGTTATGATAATGTTTTGAGAACATTGGACATTGTTGAAATGTAGTACGGATATCCTGGTATTAGTTTATCGTATTGTTGAGGATAGAATCGTGGACTTTCGTAAAGTTATGGCGGTAAGATTACATTGGTCGTATTCTTACTTAATATCTTCATTGGTATGTAATTATTGACGTGATGCGATGGTTATCATTGTTGGATATTATAGCTGACCTCATCGTGGGCTTTCTTTTTAGGTTCTTGGATTGTCAAGCTTGTAGTGGTTGTGGAGAGATGAGCTTCCCGGAGGATACTGGCTAGGGCATGTATTTGTGTATTGAGTTTTCCTGATCAGATTTCTTTTGTATTCCGCTGCTAGAATATTCTGATTGTTTGTCTTTTTCCGATGCGTAAGTATTTTTAAATGGTCTTTTGGTATCTGGTAACTTAAGTTACTTTAGTGATCGTTTTCTAAATCTATTTTGTCGGTACGTGTAAGCAATGGCTTAACGTATATTTTAAGTTGTTGAGTCTTGGCATTTCGGGCCTTGTGCTTTCAAATGAGATTTTACAACGGATTTGATAAACGAGTTTTATAAATTTTTCGAATGTTTTAACTGGATAATGTCGTCGTTAGCCTATTGAGCGTTTGTAAATGTTTGCAATAATTTCTTTCACCCTTGTGCATTCCATCTCGGGGCCCACGGCGCTGTAATATTCCTGAATGGCTCTGGGGGTGTTACAGTTACGGCCGTAACACCCCAATGGTTATGTCCGTAAAGATGGCCTTGTTACAGCCGTAATAAGCTAACTGTTAGGGCCGTAACGTCCCGCTGTTTTAAGATAACGGGCAGAGGACATAAGTCCTCATTCATTTCCTTTTCTTATTTTTCATCGGGCGACGTGAGAATTCTGCACTGGGGTGATTTGTACCACTTCCAATCCATGTGTTCATCATCTTCCATCACCGTGGTATCGTGGTAGCATATTATCATCAACGAAATCACCCTACTCCGTACGAATTCAAGTTACTTTGTCTTAGAACCCTAAGTTTGTCAATTTTGGGGGTTTTCAGAGATTTGTCTATTTAAACTCGAATTGTTCATTTATGTTGTGATATTTCTTATCGATTATTGTTATTGAGTGATTCCCAATCGGTTTCCATCGAGTTAAGTCCGTGAATTGTTGATTTGGGGAGGTTTTGTGAAAACCCTCGCCCGTATTGATCGTACGTGTATTGTTATGGTTGGTAATTGGGGTTGTGGGCGTATTTCATTCGGTTATTGATGTTGTTTAGGGCTGATTCATGTTAATCTCTCATTTAGGAGCGGACGTGTTCACTCCGGGTCATTCCTAGTCGTCGTTTATTTTCCGTCTCGTCGAAGATGTCTCAAAGGCAAGTACTTTACATTTGTATGCATATTCTAGTATGTGATTTATGTCTTCCCATGTATGTTGTGGATGTGAGTGCATATGTTCACCCAGGGATGGTCTGACAGGGCCTCTGGTAATACGTAGTACCATGTGTATTCATATCGTGAACTGGGGTTAACCACCCAGGGATGTTCCGACGGGGCCTCTGTGGGGTGCGGTGGCCGTGAGTCTCGTACCAACGGTTAACCTTTGAAATATTTTGTTGGAGAACTATGTTTTGCACATGTGTACCTTCATATTCCGGAATATAAATGTTTTCTAAAGTAATTTTTGGCGCATAATTCATTTGATTAGAATGGTAGTTCAAATGGATTTTACTTGCACTAGCTGTTGTCGTTAACCCCTTAAATGGGGGAAATACCTTTGTATTTCATGTACAGGTCGTCGAGTCGAACGAGCATGCGGACAGTACGAGGATGATGGGTAAGGGTGATTCTGTTCAACGGTCATTTGCTTGGCGTCTAGACTTTTAGTTTTATTAATTATGTCATTTGTTTCAGTACTCGAGTACTTTCTTCTTTTGGACTTGCATTTGTTTGTGGACCCGGTTTGGGAAATATTTTATTTATTATTTTCGGGTTCGGTCTATTTGTTCTGAATGTCTTAAAAGTGTGGAATCATTTGTATGATGATGATGTTTGTCATCAGTCGTGATTTCGAGTTTGTGCGTTAGCCTGGTAGATTCCAAAGGGTTGGGTCCACGGCGCTGTAATATGCCCTGAACGTCTTGGGGGTGTTACACAATCAAGCTCTTTTACGACATCGTACAGTGCCTTCACTGCATCTTGCATGAATACAGTCTGTCGACCGATTGCATGGAGTTGCTCGATCCGGGCCTCGGTGCGTGGGGAGCCATGGTGCGCAATTTTTGAATCCTCTAGTTTGTTGAGCTGATGGAGAAAAACATTGTGACGAGGGCGTCGTGGTCTGTCATCTGGCAGAAAACCTTCATCGGAACCAGATTTGGAGTTTTCAGAGGTGGGAGATGCAGAGGTGGGAGATGCAGGGGCATCGTGAGTTAGAACAGCACAGGGTGTTGTTGGTTTAATCTCGGCGACAGGAGGGACTGATTCCTCCTGTTTGGAATGATCATCAGTAGTCAGAGGTATAGGAGGGACTGAATCCTACTGCCGACTCTCAGCTTCCGCCTGCTCCGGAAGAGGGACTGATTCCTACTGGCGAATGGCGTGAGCTTCTTCTTCATGGTCTGAGACAGGCTGGGCCGCCTGTTCAGGAACTGATTGCTATACAGGAGGGATTGAATCCTCCTGCCTCTCTTGAGCAACTTCCTTTTGAGGAGTAAGGGACTGATGTCTTTTGGAGGTCCCCTGGCCCTGTTGGTCTTGCATTTGAGCCATTTCTACTCCCTCGCCTCTTCGCAGATTATCCTTAGACCGGCCTATAGAGCATCATCGTCGGCGTCTGAGTCGGGGTCGGACTTGTGGATGTTAGAGGGAGCTTTGTCATCGGACTGAGACTTCCCTTTCAATCGAGCCTTCTCTTTTTCCAGGTAATAATTTGCAATCAGATCATGGCAAAATTGATTCTCCCATTGAATCAAGACTTCGATATTCTGGGTGTTTGTGACCTCCAGGACGAAACGTTCTTCCTCCTTCCACTCTTCCCCGTTGTACAACTCATCGTACGGGGCGACCCTATATGATTTCCAAGTTACAAAGCGCTCATAGGCTTGTTCAATTTGTACCTGGATAAGAGTTTATTTGATTAGAGTTGATGGGGAGGGACTCCTTACAGTAGTTGGGTCTACTATATGGATGGGATCCGCAACAGGTGTGGGAGCTTGTATTGGAGAGGGATTCTTAACAGGGTTGGTACCCTGATGGGAGAGGGATCCTGTATGGGTGTGGGTTCCCTTACAGGAGAGGTGGCTTTTGGCTCCGTGGGCACAGTCGAGTCGCCAGAGCCGTCTAATGTGGCAAATAGTTGTTCATCCGCCATAACCGCCACTGGCTCGGGATCTGCTGTTTGTGCGGCAACTATTTCTTCCGAAGGGGTTGCGCCCTTTGGGATATGTACAGCGGGTTGGACCATCGGGACATCTACAGTGACCGCTGTAGCCACTGTAGCCTTAGCCTTAGAAGCTTTCTTCAGCTTCTTCTTCGCCTTCTCTGCAGCATGTGGTGACTTGCTGTTAGAGACACTTCTCTTTCTCTTCTTCTTTTCTTCACGCACGGCCTTGATAGTAACATCCCTGTGGTCATTAGAAATGGTCATAGTCCTGGGATGGGGCCTGCTAGAGAATAGTCCGTCTTTGTTGAAGATAGCGGGCTTGCTCCCACCTATAAATTTTCATGGGCCAATTTTCTTGGCACTACGAGACTGTGGTACACCACAGTGAGTGAGAATGTAATTGAGTATGAGGCCGAAGGATTTCTTCTGAATTACCGGCTTGGAGGCCTCTTCCTGTATCCTTTTCAGTATAATTTGGCACGTGTTCACCCTTTCACCAGACATGATGGCTACCATCAAGTTCGTGCATATTGCGAACGCTCCAGTTCGATTCTCAATAACTCGGCAGCAAAAATCGTGGAGATAAACGTATGGTAGGCAAAACTTCTTCTTGTGGCATGATGGGTGGACATTCTTATCCAAACTGTCACCTGTGAACAGCCCCCAGTAGGACGTTAACAGTTCTTATGACCCGAAGGTCTCGAGTTCCTCCATTTTCAGGCCATCAGACGGCAGCCTGAGTAATCTTTCCATAAGCACCTAGTTCACAGAGATCTCAATTCCACGAATGGTAGCAGTGATGTTAGAAACATCTCCTCCTCTTTTCAAATAAAAAGACTTGATATATGTATCAAGATAGAGCTGTTCAACAATACGCTCGTCGTAGAGCTTAGTGTTCTGACTTCCAAGATGGTACAAGCCTTGTTGCTTGATTCTGGATACAACCAGTTCCATTCCGTCAGCGTCCTCAATTTCAATGTTAACTCTCTCCATAACGACAGATCTGGCGAATATTCGCCCGTCAATGATTGATTCCTTCTTCTTCAGGGACTAAGAGGAAGTCTGTGAAGTTGCCATTGGATTTGCAGAGAAAGATTTGAAGAAACAAAGATAAAATGGAGTAAATTTTGTAGAAAGTTTGTAGGCTGTTTGCTCTGGACTCGTTTAATATTGTAGAAATCGTAAAGAGTCAAAGGTAGCAAGATACAGTCCTTTTATAGTGTGCATGGAAAATTAGGGTTACATACAGTGAACAGTCAGATTTAAGGGATGGGAACTGTCTTTTTAAAAGAACGAACAGGATGAACTTAGAGTAACTGGTACGTCTTATCCATCTATTTTTGAAATGATAACCGGTCCCACTTCTGACAGTTCGTCTTTCCTCATTGCACGAAACGGTGGATTTGAAATCATTAATATCGTGATGTTTGAGGTAATAAAGTCCAGATGTTGTTTAAAGCATTAAAGAATAAAATGTTTGAATTTTAAAACAGGGCACATGGACTAAAACCGTTTTCAATACGAATAGAATAATAATATAAATTTAATTGATGTCCCACAGTGTATGTGCTGTATTAGTGAATAATACAGTGTTCCCCTTTAAAAGGTACATATAGGATTCAATTCTTATAGCAAGGTTTGGATTAATACTGTATTCATGGGTTGTAATGTGTCCCCCCTTAATTAATGCACACGTCAGCTGTAGGAAGGTTTTACGTTTTTCTTACAGTAAGATCTGACTTGTTCTGAGTGTACAATTAATTAAAGGTGGATACTATATTCTTGGATCTTATAACAGTCCCTATCGATTGATGAGTAAAAGCGTAAAAGACTTATAGGGATTCAGGCTGTAGCATTCCCAATTCTTGTCGAAGCATACAGAATCTGGTTGTGCTGAGATGTTTTGTAAAGATGTCGGCCAACTGAATATCTGTATGAACTTTCTCGATCCGAACATCCTTATTCTCAACATGATTCTTGATGAAGTGATGCTTCATATCAATGTGCTTAGTTCGCGAGTGCAATACAGGATTGTGCGTTATTGCAATTGCACTCGAGCTATCGCACATGATCGGTGTTTCTCTGGCACTGATTCCGTAATCTGATAACTGCTGTTGCATTCAGAGAATATGCAAACAGCAACTTCTAAAGGCATAATATTCCGACTCAGTTGTAGAAAGCGAGTTGGCCAATTGCTTCTTACTGAATCATGACATAAGTCTAGGTCCAAGAAAGTGACAAGTACCGCTTGTACTCTTCCTATCCAACTTACAGCCTCTGAGATCCGAGTTGCTGTAGCCAACCAAATCGAATCCTCCTTCCTTAGGATACCGCAATCCGACATCAACTGTTCCTTTGACATACTTAAGGATTCGTTTGACTGTCGTGAAGTGTGATTCCTTAGGTGCTACTTGATACTGAGCACACACTCCTACAACAAACTGGATATCAGGCCTGTTATCCGTTAGGTACAGGAGTGATCCAATTAGCTTCCTGTAGAGTGATTAATCAATCGGAGTTCTAGGTTCGTCAGCACTAATTTGCACGGAAGTGCTCATGGAGGTTGACGAGGATTTAGAGTTGTTCATCCCAAACTTGTTGAGTAGATCATTGCTGTACTTTTCCTGGTTGATAAAGATTCTTGTAGGCAGTTACTTCACCTGCAATCTTAGGAAATAACTAAGTTCCTCCATCATACTCATTTCAAATTTACTTTGCATGAGATGAGAGAATCTTTGACATAAATCAAGGTTAGTAGAACCAAATAAAATATCATCGACATATATTTGTACCATTAACAGGTCATCACCTTCCTGTATCTTAAATAGTTGCTTGTCCACAGTGCCTTTCTCAAATTTGTTATCTGTGAGGTACAGGGACAAGATTTCATACCATGCTCTAGGTGCTTGCTTAAGTTCATACAGAGCTTTCCGTAGTCTGTATACTAGGTATCCACCTTCATTGTTGACAAACCCTGGTCTTTGTTCAACATAGACTTCTTTGCCGAGGTCTACATTCGGGAATGCACTCTTAACGTCCATTTGATATATTATAAAGCTCTTATGGGCGGCGAAAGCTAGAAATATCCTGATGGCTTCTAGTCTGGCTATAGGGGCAAATGCTTCATCATAGTCTATGTCTTATTTCTGTATGTAGCCTTGTTCGACTAGACGGGATTTGTTCCTAATTACTAGTCTATTCTTATCCTTCTTGTTTCTAAATACCCATTTGGTTCCAATTAGGGCTTGATGTTTAGGTCTGGGTACTAGATACCATATATTGTTTCTTTAGAAACTGTTAAGCTCTTCTTCCATAGAAGTGATCCAAGGAGAATTATTCAAAGCTTCATTGGTAGAAACAAGTTCGGATTCAGCTAAGAATACAGCTAGGGTACACATAGCTAGTCTCCTAAGTTCAGCTTAAGATTTCTATATAGGAAATGGAGATTTCTCAGATTCAGATTCTTGCGCCCATAGTACAGTTCCTTGTGTACTCTGTATTTTTCTTCGAGTAGATACACCAGCATCAATGTCTCCTATGATTAACTCCTGAGGGTGATCTCTAAGCCATCTTCTGTCGGGTTCTAGTTATGCATCCGGTATTGTATCTTGTTGTTCAGTAGTTTTGGTTTCAGCTTGTACAGCATCAGCTTCAACTACCTCTATTCTTATAGCTGTGGTGTTAATCTATAAGTCTACGACAGGCTCTGTTGGAGCTTGAGGGTCATTGATAGAGAGTGTTTGGATATTCTGGGTTAGGTCTTCTACTCCTGTAAGATCATGGTGAGGTTCATCGAATACTACATGCACAGATTCCTCGATTGTCAGCTTCTTTTTGTTAAAGATTCTAAAAGAATTGCTGATAGAGGAATATCCTACAAATATACCTTCATCCGACTTCTCATCAAAAGTCTTGAGTTGATCTTTTCCATTATTCAGAACATAACACCGACATCCAAAGATGTGAAAATATGAACTAACGGAATTCTATTATTCCATACCTCATAGGTTGCTTTGTTGTGATGTTTGTTGATAATACAGTGGTTTTGTGTATAGCATGCTGTATTTGTTGCTTCACCCCAGAATCGCCGTGGTAACTTGCTTGCGGAGATCATGGTTCTTGTGGCTTCCTTGAGCATCCTGTTATTTCGCTCGGCAACACCATTTTGTTGAGGAGTCTGGGCTATTGAGTATTCGTGCTGTATTACATTATCTAAACAGTATTGCTCTATAAAGAGGTTTGTGAATTCAGTACCTTTGTCGGAACGAATGGACACTATACTCAACCCTTTCTCATTCTGAAGCTTCCTCAGATGCTCAGGCAATTTTGGTTTGGTTTCTTTCTTCTTGCTTAGAAAGATTGTCCAAGCATACCTAGAGTAATCATCAACAATAACTAGACAATATTTCTTACCTTCCAAAAAAGGTCTACAGGACCATAGAGATCCATATGTAGCATATCCAAAATTCTGTGAGTGGACAGGTATGATTTGCCTTTTAGGGTGGTTTTGACTTGTTTACCTTTCTGACAGGGTCCGCAAACAGTATATTTTTGGAATGACACATCGAGCAAACCTCTAACCATTCCCTATCTGGCGAGTTTGTTGATCGTCTTGAAGTTGATGTGTGACATCCTCTTGTGCCATAGCCAGCTTTGATCTGCAGTGCCTTTGGCAACAAAACAAGGAGTAGTGGAGCTCGTAGGCGTCCAATCAGCAATACACATATTACCCGACCTGCTTCCTGTGAGAATAACTTCTTTGGTCAAGATATTCTTCACTCTATAGTTATCTATATAGAATTTCTCTGAGAACTGTTTATCACAGAACTGGCTAATACTAAGTAGATTATACTGTAAGCCTTCAACATAAGCTATGTCGGTAACTTTGAACTTTCCTACAAGCAGGGTTCCCTTCCCTCTTGTTCTTCCTTTGGACTTGTCGCCGAAGTGCACTTTTGGACCACGACCTTATACATAGTCTGACAGCTTGTTGATATCTCCTGTCATGTGCTGAGAACATCTGCTGTCAAAGTACCAGATGTCCTATTCTTTGATATCCTGCCGGTACAAAATTTAAGTAGATTTTGGTCCCCTTTTATTGTTGGGTCCATGAATGTTAGTGCCTTTTGGTACCCAAATTTGCCTAATAGCAATTGGTTTACTGTAGGTTACTTTTGGTCCATATTTGCGATGTCTACGCGTGGCAGGTGCGTAGTTGCTATAACCTTGAATATTATGCATGTAAAATCAAGGGTTATTATTATTATTCCAGTACGATTGCCGTCTCGTAGGTGGAGCCATTTTATTTGACCTTACAGGTTGCCTCCAGGGTCTCCTGTTGGATTCCCAGAGCTGTTGCTTATATTGCGCGGCGACCTGCTTTCTGGATGGATGTCGGGGCTCCTGTATCCAATATCTAGGCGCACAATACTATTGGAAGTACTATTGTGCATGCCTTTGATATTTAGATACAACCTTCTTTCTGAATGGCTGTTGGCGCTTTTGATATGCTCGGGGAGCATGCTGTTGGTTATGCCTTACAGGTCCTTGAGGATGAGGGTTCTGTTTCCATTGATATGACATTGGTGGCGGAATGCAGCTTTTGCTGTACGCAGGGCAACTGTTACCTTTACGATACTTGGGGTCTCTTCAGGTACAGGGATGGGTTCCACACCCCTGACGAACACCGTACTAGTTTTTCCTTTGTTGGAGAATGAATTATATCCTAAGCCACTTTTATCATGAGCATGTTTCCCGGTGCTTAGAATTTATTCCATCTGTTTTGAGGATTTTTCGAATGATTTCAAGATGGTCTCTAATTATCCTTCTCTTTTTTCGAGAGATTTTAGTTTGGCTTAGAGCAAAGCATAATCATTTGTCTTGCTTTCATTATAAGACTTGGTATCATTTATATCTTTAGCAAGTTGATGATTGCTTTCCATGAGTTTTTCAAATGTGACCTTGCTGTTTTCGCAATCAATAGACATGTCTTCGTAGTTATTTTTCAGCAAGTCATTTTCTTCTTTAAGCTCTAAGTTTGAAAGTTCGTGCTGTATGTTTTCTCGTTTCAGAGTCTCATGGGCCTTTTGAATATTTTTGAATTCAATCATCATATTTTCAAAGGTATGAGATGCATTTACAAGAGCAGTTGATGTTGAGCTCATCTCATCATTGCTGTCTTCGTCTTCCTGTATTTCTTTGGCCATAAAGCATATATAGGCTTTATCTTCGATCTCATCATCGGACGAGTCACTATCAGTGACTGCCTAAAGGCACTCATCGGGTTTGGTTGATGCGGGCGAGGATTCTGATTCACCAATCAGGGACTTGATCTTGTTTTTCCAGACACACCTTCTTTCATCCTTTTCTCGTTGCTCGGATTCCGGCAACTTTTGCACCCGGGTTTCCTACAGTTGTAGCACAAGTTAGAATCACCAGAAGGAGAAGACTCGAAACTTAGCTTATGAAACGGTTTGAGCCTGAAAGAAGTCTTTCCAAACTGTTTGATGAACTTTTTGAATTTTTGCATAAGGGCCATTTCATCTTATGACAGGATATCATCATCACTGTCAACAGTCTTGTGGGCGGACTTGGATGTGCTAGGTGCGTGGCTGTGTCTCCTGTCACATATAACAGCCAGTGCTGTAGTCTTGGCAGGTGAATCTTCGGCCTTCTCTCTCCTGTCAATTCGTACTCAAAAGCTCTGAGGTCAGAGAATAGGTCAAAAGTAGAAATATCATTAAGATTACATGACACACACATAGTTGTAGTCTTAATGTCCCATCGGGCAGGGAGTGATCTAAAGATTTTCAAGTTTTTCTCCTTTTAGGTATACATTTTACCCAATACTTCAAGTTCACTAACAATGCCAGTGAATCTGAGGTCAAGCTCCTCAAGAGTTTCGGAAGCTTTCACTTCAAAGGAGTCAAATTGCTGAGTAAGTTTTGAAATTTTATTTTCTTTTGAGAGCTCAGTTCCCTCGCAAATCATCTTGAGTTTCTCCCAGATTTCCTTAGCTGTCTTACATCTCTTTACCTTCGAGAATGTGCCATTGTCAAGAGTGACAAACAGCGTATTCTTAGCAACATTGTCGAGGTTCGCACGCTTGTGATCGTCTATAGTCCATTGCTCGCACTCCTTCTTGAGCATTTCGGCATGAGGTTGTCCTTCTATCCTTGCGGCATGATTAACCTTCATTATCTTTATGGGGCCTTCTTGGATGACAAATATCATCTCCTCGTGCATGGTAGCAATATGGCTTCCATCTTGATTCTCCAGTCATCAAATTCGTTAATCGAAAACATATAAACTTTGTTTATCATTAAGGTATCCATTTGACAAAATAGGAAAGATAGGACTGTTTTCAAAAGTAAGTGATTTTTGGATCTGATTCGGTTAAAAATACGACTGATTCTTTTTAGAATCAACCGCTCTGATACCACTTGATGGCCACTAAGTATACAATAAATAGCTTGGAAAGAGATAGTACTACAAGCTGTACATTTTTTAAAAGTGAGTTTGTATGGCGGAAGTTTAGGTGTGAGTTTCTGTAAATACAACAACTAGGCGTTCTCCTGTTTGCTTAGTGCGTACAGGGTTTTAGCAATGTATACTTGTATAAATCACAGTTATGAAAACAATAAAGACAGAAGCTACATAACACACAATTTAAAGTGGTTCGAGGTAAACCCCTCTACGTCCACTGGTCCTCCACACAGGAGTAAAACATTTATTATAATCACTACGTACACAACTACGTGACTATAACTAAACCTTGTCTCTATATCGTTCACACAGATTGATACAGGGACTGAATCTTTTGCCGTTCACACAGATTCGCTTGAGCTCTTTCTTGACTCGCTTCTTCACACACAGTTTGATGCTTCGTCTACAATGCTATTCTTCCCACATAGGTCAGAATAAGCAATGATCTACAGTCCACACAGGGCTAATGATTATCTCATTGGTAAAGGTAGAATTCTCTGAACAGCAGCTTGATCTTTGATATACGTTTGTTGTATGCTGTGTTGTTCGCATTGAGGACTTGTATATTTCTTTGCTTGAATACTTACTATATGCTCACGAAATGTACTTACTCTTGATATAGCTTAGATTGTCAGAATCTTTTTGTCAGAGCCTTTGCGGGTATGAATTCTTCGTGTGTTGTATCTAAGTGTCCTTAGCTTAAGGCCATTTATAACCTTTGGAAAATGCATCCGTTATAAATGTAGCTGTTGCAGGTAGGTAAGATATTGACGTCTCTGATTGGCGGCTTGCTGAATATTTAAATTAAAGCAGATCACATTTAATGCTTCAGACATTCTTTTGATTTCGCATTAAATTCTCTTCAGTGTGTTCAAACTTGTCTCACTTAAGATGCATTAAATGTTGTCCTATCAGCAATAAATGCTGCTTTAATCGTGAATACTTTATGAATAAACAATGTTTATCTCACAACAGTTTAAAGCATTCTTTAATCTGACCTGTCAGATGTGTTTTTCTTTTCCCAAGTAAAACATCTTGCAGCCTGACTGCTGTATCCAGCGCATTGTCTTTTGCTGTAGCTGTAGGCTCTGTAGGATAGACTGTATGAGATCTTCAAGGCTATATGGAGATTCCAGACAGCTTCCATACTTAGCGGTATTTCAATTCTTTTCGACTTCTTTGTTGTATTATGGCAATTATCAAAACAGGATTATTTAATCCTGTGTTGTTTACATTGAGGACTTGTATATTTCTTCGCTTGGATACTGTTGTATGCTCACGAAATATACTTCTTTGAATCGCTAGAATGTCAGAGTAATCTGTTAGAGCTTTCGCGATAATGAATAACTTGTGTGTTTTTGTGTGTAAGTCCTCTGGCTTGGGAGTATTTATACCTTGAAAATGTATCCATTATAAATGAAGCCGTTGCTGGTTGGTGATATGTTGACGTTTGTCTCTTGATTGGCAGCTGCTTAATGTTTGAATTAAAGTAGATCGCATTTAATGCTCCAGACATCCTTTCTGTCTTTGCATTAAATGCTCTTCAGAGAGTTCAGACCTGTCTCTCTCCAGCTGCATTAAATGATGTCCTATCAGTAATAAATGCTGCTTTAACTGTGAATACTTTATGAATAAACAATGTTTATCTCATAACATTTTAAAGCCTTTTTATATTCAGTCCTGTTGGATGTGTTTTACTTTTCCTAAGTAAAACACCTTCAGCATGTATGCTGTATCCAACATATTACGTCTCTTTGCTGTATGAAGAAGGATCTGTAGGATGGACTGTCGAAGATCTCTTTGTTGTATGTTGGGTGTGTATGAAAAATTCTAATAGATTCCATACTTGACGGTATTCTGACTTCTTTGAGACTACTTGCTGTATGTTGGCAATTATCAAAACAGGAATGTTTATTCCAACAATTTCCCCCTTTTGATAATGCCAAAACTCTCTTTCTAGATGTATTCATTTGGATCCAGAGAGGCTATCTTCGAGTCTTCTGTCCGATTGATCTGATCTCCAATACTTTGTCTAAAAATATGAACTGCTCGCATGCAAGTTAACAGGAATGAAAAATCCTACATGATTGTGTATTACAACTGAACTTATGATTGGCGCGTAGGCATAATCTTACAGTGTGGTCTAGGTTAAATACAACTTAACCTATGAACTGTTCACAGACAAGTTCTTATAGCTTTAATACTTAACAAGTTTATACTTGTTCAAATATTGCAAAAGCTTCGAAAACAAACAGTAAAACAGGAAGCTTAGATTACGAGCTGTAATCTTTCAAGAGAAATAAATTTTACTGATAATCAGGGAAAAGTTACAAGTCTTGAAAGACCAATGCAAAACAAATAATACATACTGTATTGGTAAGCTACTTAAAAGAAACAATATAGCGAAAAAGACAGACATGCTAACTCCTGTACTGAGAATGTCTCCAAGGTCTTCTGTTAGGATCATTAACGGTCCCTTTCCACCAATTGACTAGTGAGTCACTGCCTTGATAAATGCTTCTTCCTTCTGGCGATTTACCAAAGACAAGTATCCAGTCTTCAGGGTGGGTGATCCGTTCACCTTTTTGATGCGTGGATTTCATTAGTATTTGATTAGGGAGCTTTCCTTCCGCTAATAGCACCGAGAACTCATTTGCGGCATCCTGTAGTGTCTTTAATTTGTTGAACAGGACAGACTCCCTGCTGAGCATACAGAAGTATCTCATTAGTTCATTATTCTTACAGTTCATCAGATCATCGGCTGAAGGCTGTCGGTCAGTGGGCAGCATGATCTCGGATGGCTTTCGGACATTGTTCTTCCAAGGAAAGTTGGGATCCTGGAACTCAGGTCGAGAACCAGATACCCTGTATCCTCTTGAAGCTTGACTAGACCCGGGTGAGGCCAGTCTACCAATAGCATCAGCAACATTATCTTCCAGCGTTGCATCAAATTCTCTCTCTCTCTCTCTCTCTCTCTCTCTCTAATCTTCATCGTCGGGCAGCCTCTCTGGTTTCTTCCCCCTTTTTGGAATCATCAATGTCTGATCCCTTGGTATGAATATCATGTAATAGCTTCACAGTGTCATCTTGTTTGGTAGTTAGAGTATTGATTTTCTCAACCATAGTACCGAGCACCAGAGACATATCATCTATCTTATGATCGTGGTCTGTCAGCTTGGTACTGGTATGGTGAAGGGCAGTAACCGTCTTGGCCTCGGCAATCCTGAGCTTTTCTTGTTCTTGCCGAAGGATTTTCTCTTGATGCTGCTTGAGCTTATTAAGTGCTCGCCGCATTGCGTTAGGCATTAGGCATTACGCTTCCTCAACATTGTTTATTGCAGACTTAGGTTTTGGGAGCTCATCCTCGGCAGTTTCTCTCCTCCAATTGAGTTATTTCCCAATGTCATACAGTGCCTTCACGGCATCTTGTAGGAGCACTGTCTGTCGGCCGATGGCATGGAGTTGCTCGATGCGGGCTTCAGTGCGTGGGGAGCCAGGGTGCGTGATCTTGGATTCCTCTGGTTCTTCAAGTTGATGAAGAACCACATAGTGATGAGGACGTTGTGGTATGTCATATAGTAGGAAATCATCATCGAAATCTAACTTGGAACTCACAGAGATAGGAGTTGCAGGATCATCTTGAGTGGGCTCTCCGGAAGCCGGTGCTTTGGGAGCGGGAGCTTCAGAAGCAGGAGCTTCGGAAGATTGTGCAGCATGATCAGTCTCTAGGACAGGACAGACTGATTCCTCCTATTCGGTTTGTTTGTCTATAGTCGGGAGTATAGGAGGGACTGAATCCTCCTGCCGACTCTTAGCCTCCGCCTGATCCGGAAGACGGGCTGATTCCTCTTGGCGGATGGCGCATGAGGCGTCTACTTCTTACGGGACAGGCTGGGCTTCTTGTTCAGGTGCTGCTTGCTCTTCAGCGATGAAAGGAGGGACTGATTCCTCCTGTTGATCGTTGGCAGCTTCCTGTTGTAGAGGAGGGGACTATTTTCTGCCACATGTCCCCTGACCCTTGTGGTTTTGGTGATTGGCCATCTCTCATTCCCTGGCCTCTTCACGGCTTATCCACAGACCTGCCTGTAGGGCATCATTGTCAGCATCCGAGTCAGGGTCGGAGTGGTGGTTGGGTGAGGGAGCTTTATCAACGGACTGCGATTTCCCTTTTAGTCTAGCCTTTTATTTCGCCTTGAAGTTATCAGAAATGAGCTCATGGCAAAAGTGATCCTCCCATAGGATCAAGACTTCAACGTTTTGGGTGTCTGTGACCTCCAGAATAAATAATCCCTCTTCCTTCTAGTCAGCCCAGTTGTACAGGGTGTCATATGGGGAGACCCTCTATGACTTCCTTATCTTGAAGCATTCATACGCATTCTCTATTTGGACTTGAAGGAGAGTATTATTTATTATTTCTTATGGGGAGGGACTCCGTACGGTAGTTGGGTCTACAGTGCGGATTGGATCCTCAACAGGTATGGGATCCTGTTTCGGAGAGGGATCCCTACTACGGGATGGTACCCTGTGGGGAGAGGGATCCTGGACAGGTGTTAGGAGTTTCGGCGTTTGTCTCCGAGGGGGCAACCGATTCGCCAGAGCCCTCCAGCTTGGCAAACAGTTGTTCTTCCTTCATAGCCGCCATAGGCTCGGGATCTGCTGTTTTTGCAGCAACAGTTTCTTCCATAGGGGTTGTGCCATGTGGGATAAGATCAGCGAAAGGAACAGATGTTGTCTCTACAGTAACCGTTGTAGGTACTGTAGGCTCAGTCTTGGAAGACTTCTTGGCCTTCTTTTTCTTCTTCTCGACCGCATGAGGTGATCGACTATAAGAGACACTTCTCTTTCTTGTCTTTTCATCGCTCGTGATCCACTCAGTGACATCCCTTGGGTCACTCGAGATAGACATGAATTTTGGGTTTGGCCTCTTTGCAATCATAGGTGACTTCTTGAACATGGTGGAAGTCATCCCTCCTATGAACTTTTCGGTCCCAATCTTCTTGTCATGCTCGGATTGTTTGACTTCACAGTTGGTAAGGATATAGTTCAGAATGAGGCCAAATGATTTCTTCGTAGACTCAGGTTTGGCAACCTCCTCATGTATCCTCTTCAACAAAATCTGGCACCAATTGACCTTTTCTCCTGACATGAAGGCCACTATCATATGAAAGCGAAGGTTTGTTCACATCTTGAATGCTCCTGTCTGATTCTCAACAACCCGGAAATAGAAGTCATGCAAGTAGACATAGGGCAGGCAGAAATTCTTTTTGTGGCATGAAGGATGAACGTTCTGTGCACCTCATCCCCAGTGAACAGCCTCTAGTAGGCAGTCAGCAATTCCTCCGACCCAAAGGTCTCTAATTCTTCTATTTTCAGGCCATCCGATGACAGCTTGTAAAGTTTTCCAGCAAATCTCTTTTCACAAAGACCTGAATCCCTTGAACAGTGGCAGATATCTCAGAAACTTCACCTCTTTTTCTTTTAGATGCGTAAACAATCGATGCGTCCAAGTATAATTCTTCTACAATATGCTCATCATACAATTCAGCATGGCGACTAGCAAGGTGGTAGAGCCCTTGCTGTTTCACCCGAGAAACAACCACTCCCATTCCAAAGAAGTCTTCTCCTTCGACATTGATTCTTTCCATCACCACGGACCTAGCAAAAATGCGACCATCGATGATAGTCCCTTTCTTCTTCATGGAAATGGAGGAAGTCTGAGAAGTAGACATTTTAGCAAAAAAAGGTTGAAGAAAACTTGAGAATATCGCAGAGAAATGCAGAAAATACAGAGAAAAATGTAGGTTGTTTTGCTTGAGACTCGTTTAAAATTGCAGAAAGCGTAAAGAGTCTAAGCGAGAAAGATACAGTCCTTTTATAGTGTGCGGGAAAGATTAGGGTTACATACAGTGAACTATCAGATTTAAGGGATGAGAACCGTCTTTTTAAAATGAACGTACAGGATGGATTCAAAATAACCGGTTTTATCCATCTGTTTTTGAAATGATAACCGGTACCACTTCTGAAAGTTCGTCTTCCTTTATTCCACGATACGGCAGTTTTTAAATTATTAAAATTACGTTACTTGAGGCATTGAAGTATAAGTGTCTTTATAGCATTAAAGAATAAAACGTTTGAAATGCAAACAAGGCACGTGGACTTAAAATGATTTTGTACGAACAATATTATAATATATTATATTAATTAACATCCTACATTGTATGTGCTGTATCCGCGAATAATACAGCGTCCCCCTTAAAAGGTACATACAGGATTCAATTCTTACAGCAATGTTTGGATTAATACTGTATTCATGGGTCGTATTATATTACCCCTTAATTAATGCACACATCAGCTGTAGGAAGGTTTCATGCCTTCTTTGTCCTACATTAGTGTCTGAATGTTTGAGTGTATAGTTAATTAATGGTGGATACTGTATTCTTGGATCTCACAGAATTCCCTCTTAATTGATGAGTAAAAATATAACAACTTATAGGGATTCGGGCTGTATTCTTGGATCTCACAGCAAATTGATAAAATTCTTGAACTTTGGGCTGGATTTTTTATGGATAGATGTCCATGATTCTTTGCAACTTTGGCTAATTCAAATTGTACTTTTGGTGCATTATGTAATTTAGATTTGTACTTTTACTAGTACTTTTGATTCCAAACTAAGAATGTAACTCTTAACATGGCTATGTAGTTGACCATGAATTGTCATGTTTAACGTAAGATGCATTCACTTGGTATTTTCACAAATTATAAGATTAAGCATATATTGTTGGGTTTTAATTTTAAATGTTAACTTTTTTATTTATTCGATTATTTGGATTTTTAGATTTTATATTATTGTGAATGTGTCGGCAAAGCAGATGTTTGTATTGTTGTAAATGTCTTGGTAAATCTGAAAAAAACGGAAAAATATCTAAAAAAAACAGAAAAATTATTTTATTTTGATTTTACATATCAGCTACCGCAGGCGGTCGCTACAAGCCCATGCTGACTCGGATTAGCTGAAAGTGGTCGCAGTAATGCATATCAGCGACCAGATCTTATGCGAGCGCTATCAGCGACCGGAGTCCGTCGCTGATACATATCGGTCGCTGATAGATGTTTTTCTTGTAGTGATTTTCAAACATTTTTCGCATCGGGGTATTTTGAAATTTAAGGATTCGTTTTTAGTATTCGGTTTGAATCCTAACCCATGTTTGTTCAAACTGAATTTCTGAACCGAGAGCATTTGTTCAAATTTTTCATTTCCACACGAAAATTTCATCGTTAAATTTTTCAGCTCGGTTTGAACTTTCAAGAGATCATCCTTTAAAATATTTTCATTTTCAACGCAATGAGAATGATCAGTCTCGATAAATTTTCCCTTTTCAAGAATTTTGGAATTTTCAATTTCTAATGATTTATAGTTAGATTTAAGGGATGTGATCTCGAATAAAGCATTTTGATAGTCCGTATGAAGTAATTCAAATGCTTCAAATAATTCATCGTAAGAATTACTTACTTGACTTTCGACGTCTCTATCGTCGAATGAACTTCGTGCCATGAGTGCGAGATTATTTTGATTGAGAAAATCTTCATCCTCGTCTTCATCACTCCATGTTGCAATTAGAACCTCCTTCTTGGGTTTTCCTCGCCAATTCTTCGCAAAGTGGCCTCGTTTACCACATAATCGATAATTATTGTCGAATTTCTTAGATTCGCCCTTTTGGATGTCCTACTTTCTCCGGCTTAATAAGTGTTGGAACTTATTAATATTCTTGGCATAATATGCCGATTCTTCGTCGCTTTCATCAACTGGGATTTCTTCCTTTCTTGGCATCTTAGCCTTCATGGCTATCGATCTTTCCTTCGGCTTTGGTTTGGCATTCCGAGATTTTAGAACTATCTCGTAGTTTATAAATGAACCAACGAGAGCACTAAAATCAAGATTGTTTAAATCTTTAGATTCCATTATAGCTGTCACCGTACCATCCCATTCTCGAGGTAGTGATCGTAGGATCTTTTTAACTTTTTCACTACTCGAAAGTGGTTTTCCAAAACATGCTAATCCATTTGTGATAACCGAAAATCTGTCGAGCATTATAGTGATGGATTCATCGTCCTTCGTTTGGAATAACTTGTAATCGTGAAGGAGCATGTTTATCTTCATCTCCTTGACTTGAGACGTACCTTCGCGTGTTACCTCAAGCATTTTCCAAATTTATTTGGCACTATCACACGATGATATCCGGTTGTGTTCTTCTGGATTTAAGGCACAATATAGGATTTGTGTTGCCTTACAATTGTAATGATCATTTTACTAATCCGCGTCATCATATTCTTCGAAAGATTTAAGCGTACCGTCACATTTGATTGGAACGTTAGGACCTAGGCATATCACTTTCCAAAGCTCGATGTCATAAGCTCGGATGAATATAGACATCTTTTTCTTCCAGCTCATGAAGTTAGATCCATCAAAGAATGGTGGTCGGTTAAGAGCAAGACCTTCGACCGGGGCAAGTTGAAACGCCATTTGGATCGACTCCTCGGAAGTAAAGCCGTTTATTGGAGGTACCACTCCGATACCAATTGTTGGATCACTATTGGTCGGAATCGCCGTTTGGAGATAGAGTTATAAAACTCTTTTGCGTTGCGGAAGCGATTTAAATGAAGTGCAGAAAATAAATAGACACAACGATTTATAGAGGTTCGGCCAAACGTGCCTACATCCTCTCTCGGTATCTTTTTCTATGGGCTAAAGAAAAATCTTCGCACCTCTCTTCTATCGGTCGAGGGATAACCGTTACAAGATCATCGTCTATCAGTACGAGTAAACCGTTCTCTTACTTGTCTTTTTGTCGGTCCAAGTTAAACCGTTTTCCTTTTCTATTGGATAAGGAATCAACCACTCTAGCTTTCTATAGGTACTAGATAAACCTCACTTAGATATCGATTGTGATTCTAATAATGCCGGATCCTCGATCCTAATAACACTTAATCTAATCGTATCTTTCTTTTACCTCTCGTGTATGTCTTGAATGTATAAACACTCAAACAATCAATATAAGCACAATTACAACAACAAGAATATCAATATGAATATCTGATCCATGAGTCGTTTGCTTTGTGTTGTTGTATGATGAATACCATTAGAAGTGGTATTTATAGGCATTTTTCTTCCAACTAGCCGTTAGCCTTCTGTGCCTTCTTTACGTATGTTACCAGCCCTCTCTTACGTACGTTAGCTTCCTTACGTACGTTAACATCACTATGTTACGTACGTTATACTTTTCACAAAACAGTCCAGTAGCCTTCGTTTTATGTGTTACGTACATTAGCAAATTACCCATTACGTACGTTAACATTTGTCAACATATCCGTTGCCTACTAACCTATGCCATGAAGTCATCTCCAACGTTCTTCTTGTTTGAATACTGAAACACTTCGTTACGTACGTTGTCTTCCATGCGTTAAGTATGTTAACTTAGTAACATTACGTACGTTAAGATCACATTGTTACGTACGTTATGCTTGTTCTGACCAGCTTTTTGCACCTTCGATTCCTTCGATATTTTGCTTCGCCTTTTTGTTGTTCTATTTTGTTTATCAACTATATCATCAAAACTCTATAAATGAATGTATGGAACAAAATGTTCCAACATAACTTAATGAAATAAGCACATCTTCTACTGAACCCTCAAGCCAAAGGTTCATGTATACCTATCATAGCGTTATGATTCAGTCATTGACTATCCTAGAGTGAAATCCATGTGACCATAATCGAGGGGAGTCGTATCCGAACATACTAATCCAATTAGTATATCTATTTTGAATTCTCCCACTACTCCTAAGTGTAGATATGCCCATGTCCAAGCATAAGATATGCAAGTCTCCACAAAAACTTAATGCCCAATCAAGTTTCACCGACTTGCGGATAAGTTAAGCAATTTGAGTTCCAAACACTTCCAGTGCAAGACTCCATATCTCATAAGGAGTGGAATATTTCTGCTCAAAAGAAAGGATATTATTTTTATTTATTTACCAAATCAAGAATGCCAATGATATACAATAAATAAAGAAACAATAGCTGCCTTTTGTTAATGCAACATAAGTTCACAATCATATATAAATATCTTAACTCTCTTATCCTTAGACTATCATTCGAGAGCATATGTTAACAACCTCCCACTTGCACTCAATACCACATATTGTGATATCTAATATCCATATTATTCAGATGTCGCTCCAAGACAATATGCGATAGTGGCTTGGTAGCGGGCCAGCAAGGTTATTTGCTGAATCTATCCTCTGCAATTCAACGTATCTATTCTTCCCCATATCTCTGATGATGTGATACTTTCTTTCGATATGTTATGTGAATCAAGAAGCAGTCAGTCATACGGAATAAGAACTATACATTCCTGTGGGACTAATAACAAGATCACGAGCAAAAGCAATAAAGAATTCATTAACAATGCTCGTGAAAAATTATTTTAGTCAGATCGATGACCATCAATATAATAACATCTGTATTTGTGTATTGAAGCCATCACATGTTAGATCAAAAGTGTTGATGTAATCATTCCAATCGATAAGCCTAACTGAAGCAGCTTTCGTAATTCAGATGTATCTCTTACATACAATGTTTAATTAAGCTCGTATTTATACCATCGGAAATCTAAGAGAAAGTTCTAAAATTGTTATGTTCATCATGGCATCAAAATCGGATATTTTCAGTGGTGAAAATGCGGTACAACTGAAAGTAGGCATTGGAACTTTCAAATACGATACACCTTTGTATTTTTGTCATAACTTTCACGTCCAATATTCTATTGAGACGATTCAAGTGGATTTGGATAGCTAAGAGGCATTAATACAATCATCTAGAAGACACCAAGATCAAAAGCGGAAGTTTAGTAGCCTTTTGCCACTAAAACGACAACAACATATTTTTTCAAACTTTGATTTCTTATTTTCAAAAACTTAAGTCTTTGTTTTTGATTTATGTCCCCCTAAAAATGTGTTTACTCCTTAACTTATGGGTTGATTAGTCATTGATCAGATTTTAGGAGCTTTGAATGTTGAATTTATAATTTCTTAGTCTTCATAAGCTTTATTTTATATATTTATATTGTAATAGTTGTAGGGATTTTGGCTATAAATATCCCTCATTTTCATTTGTAAGTACACCTTGAAATTTATCAAAATTGTTATGTTTGTATCAACAAACTTTCTTCTTATTTTGTTGAGTGTATCTCCAAAATATAAATCATGATTTCAATTCACTTATCGAGGCGTTAGAAACCTCGTGGCATGTTTGAATCGCACCTTCCAATTTGCTACGGCGCATTACGTAGAGGGCTTGAAGTAAAACAACCCTTTGCTTAATATTGTAACGATCTCGGGAACTAAAATTATACTTGTAACACCCCCAAATACCATTGGGTTATTACAGTGCCGTGGACCCCACACCAGGTGATCCACCAGGCGAACACGACTAAAATACAACAAACTGACCAAAATAGGAAATCACAGACCCTACTATGATGTCCGACATACTATTCCGATATGGAATTTCAACGACAAGGATGGGCCTACATGGCCAAAATAAAATACAACAACATACACGAGCCTTGCTCGGATAATACAAAACGACAACGACTGAACAAAATTGGAGTACTCCAAACTGTCTGACCGACATGAACACCAAAATATCTCGGACTAGTATCGCTCGAATGCCTCATCGCCATCGTCATGCCCCTGTGTCTCAACTCTCTCCTCGCAAGCACCTAAAACATGAAAACATGTTCCGCCCCCACGGGGTCAGTCATCCAGAATAATGAATATCAAATACATGCACAACATGATATGCATCCAAAGGCAGAATAAACAGTACAACAATGGTAATACGAGATGCTCACAAACCAAAGTAAGAATCGAGCATTCGTGGAACACTATGCCCACGGCATACGATCAATACCTGCTCAATAGGTTAGAACATAAGTGCCCAACGGCGAATCATCAATATAGAACACAACAATACATTACCCGAAGGTAAACCAAACCAACGCTGAAATAAATAAGAATCACAATGCCCGAAGGCTCAAACGGAGATACCGATACATCACAATGGCCTGAAAGCCCTCAGTCGAAGCTGCCAAAATATCACGATGGCCTGAAAGCCAAACAGCCCGAAGCAGTAAATCATCACAATACAGATCTCAAAGAAACCAACTTGACTGTCGAATATACCCCTCGGGCGTATGAACGCTCAATCACAAAACGTCGAACTCATCCAATACTATGGACGATCAAAGTTGTACGGCTCAAAGATGGACATCACAGTACGCCCGATCCGGAAATGTGTCCGTGCACATGTCCGCCCCGTATACGGAATCCAGAATATACATGGGACAATGTACCTAATTAGCCTCACGAAACTACATCTCGTGTGCACAGTCCAATGCGGAATAATATCCACGCATGACTATATATGTGCCTGGCTAAAAATCCTACACAATAACCAATCGGAACGCACATATGATTCCGGATATGTCACGATACAACATGACAACGAAACTCAAAGGATAACACATCCAATACAGATCATACGACTCACCAAGTGAACGATGACACACGAATAATGAAAGATCGACACGACCAACAATATTCAAAACAAACATCCTGGGATCAAAATCCCTAAGGACCGATTAACGCGAGCAACGATCACAACACAACAGTCCGGGAAATCCTCAACCTTCAACGATCACAAAATTACCGAGTTCACAAGAATAATAGTGTGCTGCCTTGAATCGGTCAACACGACAATAATAATTCAACGGATGGGAATTATCGTTGATAATCCCAATTCAATATATCGATTATCTTTAGAGCGGACAATCGATAATAATTATACAACGGATGTGAATATTTTTGACAACGGATGGGAATTATCTTTGATAATCCCCATTTCAATATATCGATTACCTTTAGAGCCGACAATCAATATTAATTATACAACGGATGGGAATTATCTTTGATAATCCCAATTCAATATATCGATTACCTTCAGAACAGTTAACTGATAATAATTATACAACGGATGTCTCGGCACCTTTAATCGGTTACCGAGAACGAAGATGATAATCGAATACGTCAATGCCTTCAATCGGCCAAAACGACATCAATAGAAAAAACACTGATATCAATAACGACGATTCACAAAAAATATCTTGATGGAACATCAATTAATAATAACAATTGATACGTCGATGCCGCGAACCGGCTATCGACAACAATATCTCAAAGGAGCATCAATCAACAATAACAATTGATATGTCGATACCGCGAACCGGCTATCGACAAATATATTACCAACAAGTATCGCAGTGCCTTAAATCGGCCATTTACGAACAACAATAATATTTGGCATAATTTGCCGAAGGGTATCGTATCAAACAATCCCCTGATATCAACAAAATCATAAAGAGACCAAGTCTCGAAATGATACACACATTCATACACATACATGATAACATTAATCTCATTGACCAGTACAAGTATAAAACTTGCCTCAAACCGAAGGCGAGAAAGTCCTTCCACGATCAACGTCCCACCACGAATCAATCAACGCGTCCTCCGACAATCACAAGCACTCGAACAACCTTGAATGAAATACAATTCATTCGATAACACGATATCGACCGAAAACAACACAATAGATAATTCCGATTCCAACACGAACACATACTATACTCGTATTTATCCGTATACACACACATATATATAATATACATACATCACATATATATATACAACCCACAATATATATATATATATGTACCCACATGACACACACACTTTACACACTGCACAGCACACACTATCACAATTTATATATATATATATATATATATATATATATAACTGGAAAAAAAAACACAGGCTTACCAGAGAAGCCGATCGGCCCGAAAAAAACTCCCATGCTGGAAGTTCGGCCGCCGGAAAACCTGACCCGCCGGACTTCGTCCAACTCCATCCCGTTTCCGTCCATGGCCGGTTTTCACCCGACTCTCCGCCTGCAACTCCTTGCCGGAAATATGTCAAACCTCCGTTCCTCCGTCCGTTCCGGACAAAAACCACCTCCGGTCGCCGGAATCAATGGAACCGCATCAATGGCCGGAGACCATGAGGAGCGTCGGTGCCTGAGCCCCGTCTCGCCGGAAATCAGAACAGCTCGACCGGATTTTGCAACGCCGTCCGATCTGGCAATTCCGACCGGCCGTCGCTGCTCCAGTCACGAGCCACCACGCCGCCGTCGAGATTCGGTCGTCGCCGGAGATGTCAGCCCCTCTAACTCCGGTCGTCAACTCCAGTCCGTCGCCGGAAAATGAAGAAGCCGACTGCCATCCTTCAGCTCCACCATGCCGGAAAAAAAACGAGGGAGAGAAGATGGGAGGGCTGGAGACGAGAGAGAGAGAAAATGAGAGTTGCAGGGGAAAAAATGAAAGAGAGAGAGGAAAGGGACGAGAGAGAGAGAAAGGTGAGGGGGGTGAGAGTATATATATATATAATCGTGAGAACACATGAGGGAGAATCACATGAGGGAAATGCATGTGAACGTGATATATATATATAAATGATACCCTAAAGATACCCTCGCCCCGAAAGTTGACCACGAGGAAGGTTCCCACCACCTACCACGCATTACGTACGTAACCTCAGGGCGTAACGTACGTAATCGCAACAAATTAGCGTATGTAACGCTACACAGGTAGCGTACGCTATGGCTATAAACTTAGCCAACATTCCAAACTCGCCAAGCAACAACCAAATGACAAAACCAAACTGACGACCAGTATAAATATTTCGATCCCGAAATATTCTAATACAATATACATTGTATCGGTCCAAACAACAACACTTGTACAATTCCAAATGAATACGTACAACTCAACAGTAACACGAAAAAAAATTACCCCCAGATATTACAATACTAGTGATAGCGATTACCATGACATGTCATGTGGGGGTCGTATCAGTTGGTATCAGAGCTCGGTTTTTCCATTACTTAGTGGTAGCATCTATTTTCCTTCATTTTCATAATCTTCTTATCTTACCATCATATCATTCCTTTCTATCTTCTAAACCCTTCGTCTTCTTAATATATATAAAAAAAATCATGACGATCGGTTCTACCATCACAGTGACCAAAAAATATATATATAATATTTGATATAAATCATTAAGTGTAAACCAAAGGAATTATAATCCTTATCCTTTGGGCGTTTGGTTAATTAAGATTGTGTGGTTTAATATCTAAAAAAATGTGTACAAAAAAAAAATCACAAAAAAAGGAGAGTATACAAAAAAAAAGGTATAAAAAAAAAGTATATAAAAAAACAAGGGTATACAAAAAAAAGTATATAAAAAATACATATATATATATATATATATATATATATCACAAAGGTTGGTTCTACCACCACAGTGATTATATACATATACATATCTATCACGAAGGTCGGTTCTACCACCACAGTAAAATATAAAATATATATAAAGTTGGAGTGCAGATTACTGCCCCTATAAAATTAAAACTTGTCACGATACTCATCTATATAATCACCTTGTGAGTCGTGGGACATTTATATAAAGTCGAGTGATAAAAGATAAGAACCATGCAAAATAATCTAAAAAACTGATACACGAGCATTGAGTGATCGAGTGATATACGTAAGGATCTTGTGAGAATTAATTTGATTGAGTGATCGAGCGATATACGTAAGGATCTTGTGAGAATTAATTTGTGTGTGTGTGTAAAAAAAAGACAAAAAAAAAGGCAAAAAAGGGGACAAAAGAAAAGGCACAAAAAAAGAGCAAAAAAAAAAAAGAAAGCAAAAAAAATGTCGATCCGATACTGAGAAAAATGAAGGAAATTAAACTAAGTCCTTCAAAACATACAAGAAATGCTCACCCAATTAATTACAAGACAAGATCGACAAGATGAAGCGATAAAAATTTACAAAAAAATAAAGAGGACAAGCACCACCATAGAAGAAGGAAACCGAGTCCCATCTCATATAGAGGTTACGAGGATGAAATATTCTCCGACGATGATATTGTTACCCAAAATATTATCCGGAGATAGTATTGCTGGAATGATCGAGTAACAAACAAATGCGAGAACACTTCCGTGAGAAAATAGATAACACAAGATTTGCCGGGGTTGTTAATCCCGGGCTTGAATGCTCTCACGAGATGTTATTAATAAATATACTGTCGAGTACAAATATTAATGTTAGAATCTATTACAAGGAGTGTAAAGACTTCTAGTTATCTAGGCTTTAGAGCGCGTAGATTGCCGGAAGAACCAGATAGATGAATCTGTGAGTTCTTGCTTGGGATATATGATGAATATGTATGAATATCACTATGAATGTCTTAGTAGTTGCCAAAAGAGCCTTTGGTTCTCTCTTTGGTATGTATTTTCCACTTAATTCGTAGTAGAATTCGCCTCTCCTTGGCCACAGCAGTGAGTCCTCTATTTATAGGGGACAAGGTAGTTGGGATCCCTCAGGCGATCGCGGGCGATCGCTGTTTTCTATATTAAAATAAAACGGCCGATCGTCCCGTCACGTGGGCCTGTTCCCTTGAGGTCAGTTGCAGCTGGAGGCCAGCTGGGCGAACCAATGGGAAGCCAGCACGTGTTGCGAGTCGCTGTCCGGGGAGGACCCACTTTGTACCTTTCGGCGGCCTTGTCGGTAGGTGTGGTAGGTGACAGGCTGGGGTCAATGGTCCTATCTGTCGGTATCCTTTGAAGATCCGCACGTGGGACCTCGTCCAAGATTCGGTCTTCGACGACTTTGACGGATGCTGGATCCATACGTGGCACGAGACGATCGCCTCTGGTTTGCTCATTAAAGACGATCGTCAGACATTAAAAGACGATCGCTGGGTACCAAAAGACGGTCGCCGTATGGTGCCGAACTCCAGGCGTTTGTCCAGAGTATGTCTTCCATGGTTAGCTTCTCTGATTGTGATGCCGATCGCCTATCGAGGCGAATTAATCGCCGCACAACAATTGCCCCCCAGCTCGCCTCGATGTTGAAAACACGGGGTGAGGTGGCACTGTTGGAGATCGCCAATGTTTAAACGATCAGCCGATCTGAATTCAAATATGGACGACCTTCTTTCGCGTCGGGAGCAGCGGGAAAAGAAGGCGGGCTTTCCAAAAGTGGCAGGGACACGCGTCCCGCCGCTGTTGGGGGAATCCGACGGTTTGTCAGACCTGTCGGCTGGCATGCCCTCGAAAAGACGCGTACGCGGGTTTCGAGGGCCGCATTTAATGCGGCCCCACGTGACGGTTGCGATCCAGCCCCCGAGGTTCCTCCTATTTGCATTTAGGCCCTCGTCTCCATCTATAAAAA
The DNA here is from genome assembly GCA_033398695.1 of Orobanche coerulescens. NCBI lineage: Eukaryota > Viridiplantae > Streptophyta > Magnoliopsida > Lamiales > Orobanchaceae > Orobanche > Orobanche coerulescens. The sequence continues at coordinate 101,124,128 of CM065817.1, read as the reverse complement.
GGGAAGGACTTCTTCTCCTTCACTTTTTACGCGTCCTTGCTTCCCTAGCCTAATTTCTGCAAAAATTTCCGGAGCTATTTGTGCCGATCTCCCTCTTTTCTCTAGGTAAGAAAAATTAACCTTCTCCCTCTCTTTACTTTCTAATATGTCGGGAGGATCAAAAGCCTTCGAGACCGGAAGTTCTTCCGCTGCCGCAGCGTCGCCTGAACGGGAGGAGATTCCCGTTGGAGTGGATAAGGAGACGGCCGTTGAAGCTATTCGAGCGGGGATTGCACCCGCAGAACTCCAAGAACTTTTCAACGAGGCCGAGGTGGCGAGGACGGCGGCGACAGCGGAGCAGGGGGGCTCACCGATGGATGAGGATGATTTGGTGCGGGAGGCCTGGGAACGAGAGAGTAGATTCGGCCCCGCCTATGTGGCTTTTGCTCAGATGATGGAAGCGATCGCCGGACCCTGTCCGGAATTCGATTTCGAAGCCTACACCGCCGCTCACCCTTACGAACATGTGAATCGGACGGTCTTTCAGGCCGCTGTCCCGTCTCTGTGGACTCTCGGAAAGATCCGGAGTACGGCGACCAAGAAAGACATGAGCCGTTGGAGGGCTAAATATCATATCCCCTCTGATGTTTCTTTGCACGTGCCCTCGGAGAATGAGCGTGCCGACCAACCGCCCAAGGATATGGTTGCCGTCAACGAGATGATTATGGGGGCGGGTCTGCGATTCCCGTTGCCATTCGCCGTCTCCTACTTGCTGATCGCCTGGAATTTGGTGCCTCTTCAACTGACGCCGAACGCATGGCTACATATCATCTGCATGTTGACCCTATTTGGCGGTCACCGGTTGTTCCGCCTCCTTACTACGCTGGAGATGAATTACTTGTTTAAACTGGCCGCGCAAAAAGGGTCGATCGGCAGCTACCATATCCAAGGCCGAATCGGGAGAGTGGTCCTTGGCGTGCCGAATAAGACCAGGGGTGACCTGGCTAAATGGTGTTGGGTCGGCGGGGCATGGCGATCGGCGTCGAGTGACATGCCGAATGAGGAGTTGGAGATCCCCACCACTTTCCGGGAGAGGAATCCGAGTAAGGATTTAAACTCTCCCCTTGATTGAGCTTGTATTGGACTGATCTAATTTTGCTTTCTTTTTGCAGGACCTCTCGTTCCAGCGATCGGCGACCTTCCATTCGATTTCCTGATCGTTTGGGAGCGGATCCGTGCCTTGCCGAACTCCTTTATTGACGTTCGATCGCTTGGTACCGAAGCTCATCGGTTGGGGGCTCGATTGTTCTGCTACCCCCGTCACTTGAAAGTTCCAGGTATGAGTTTAAGTGGTGCTTCCTTTCTTGACGATCGTCTCCAGGAGGTCATTTTGTTTTGTCTAACTTGTTTGTATCTTTTCTTCGACAGAGGCTTATTTTCCCCGTTTTGCCGAACCACCGCCAGAGATAGCCATGTCGAACCCGGGAGTTCTTGGTCGCCTTCACTTGGGCAAGCAGACTGGTCGCGTTCCTGCGACGACGTCTCGCCCTGCTCCGGTGACGAGGCCCGCTGAGGCGCCAGTCGCCGAGCCGGTGGTTCAGGGCGAGGAACAGCTTCAGCGCCGCAAGAGGCGAAGGTCGGAGGAGTCCCCATCGATTTCTGAGGCGGATGTATCAATTCTTGAGCCTCCGGTCGCTGCGGCTCCTATCTCTTCCATCCCGATGATGGAGCGATCAGGCCCTAGGCCCACGGTCCCCGGCCCCCGGTCATCTGGCAGCTCGGCGAAGAAGGTGGCGATCGTCGAGGCGGAAACCTCCCGGGGCAAGCCTTATTTCGGACGCGATCCCGAGCTGGTCAATAGGTAAGAAAGGGTCAAAATTTTCTGAGTTAGGCATTCTGAGCATGGTATGGGCTAACTCCTTGGTTTCCTTGGTTTGCGCTGCAGGGTTCGTCTCGCCGACCCCGACGTTGCTCCCATGGTGATGGACTTTATGTCGAGCAAGGCTCCGCAACAGTCTCTCGAAGTCCCTGCTTACATTCGCCAGGCTATCACCTCTCTGCCCAAGGCTTGGACGACCGATCTTGATGCGATCGCTCGTCGGCGATCTGGAGACGCCATGCAGGCGACCGTTGCCCTGGCTCTTCAGACGGCGACGATGGCCATCCAAGCTGCTAGGGATTTTGAGGGGCGACCCTCCACTGCTCATCTCCATCGCGACCTCGAGGCCGCCCGGAACAAAAATATCGAGAATGCCAACCGGATCAGGTCTATGGAGAAGGAGTATGAGGAGACGGCCAAAAGGGCTAAGCAGGACGTGGATCGATTGAAGCAGGAGCTGAGCCGCTCTAAGGAGGCTGCCGATCGGTCCCGTGATAAGGAGAAGGAAACCCGCCAGAAGCTCGTGGCTTCGCAGGAGGAGGCGGCCGGGCTGAAGGCGATGGTGGATCGGCTCAGCGGTGAGCTGGAGGCGGAGAAGAAAGAGCTGGAGAAGGCCAGGGGCGAGAATGCTGCCAAGGCGGTCGAGCTGGCGGAGGTCGAGAAGACGGCGGCGGATTTGAAGGGGCAGCTGAAGGCAATCGAGGTCGATCCCTACCTTAACGTCGAGCACGTCGGCGAGTTCGCTTATTACTTGGCCTATGCTGACGCTGTTCGAGCCGCTAAAAAGGCAGGGGTCGAGATCGATCCCCTGATGGAGAGCTTCAAATCCTATGTCCTCGAGCATCCTCTGCATCCATAATTCTCCTTGCCGATCCTTGACTTTGTCGACTTCGGTATCGACTTGAGTTGGTATACCGGCAAACTCATTCATCCCGAGGAAGATGGGGGAGCCCAACTCGATCCGCAACCCGAGGGCGAAGACCAGCAGGCGGGGCCTTGAGAGGCATTTTTGTTAATCCTCCGTAACTTGTACTTTTTGTAATGCCTTCGGGCCTCGTAATGTATGAAGCTTGTGTTATGAATAAAATGCTCCTTTTTTCATACTGTCTCTTTACATGCGATCGCCTTTGACTGTTTGCGTGCAATTTTTACAAGTACGTGTATGATTGCTTTCGACGTTTTGTTCATCCGACCGATTGTCTGAGTGTTGAAAGCATTGACATGTTTTGAATCGGAATTCTTACTTGTAATTTTTGTCGGACGACCCCGATCGCCCTGCATGTTTTTGAGCGAAGCCGATCGAGTGTGGTTCCTCTTTGTTCGATCGTATTTTGAGATTAGCTCGACCTATCCCTGCCCCCTTGTTTTTGTTCACTTATTGTAAGTAAGGAAACAAAAACTAGTTTGTCTGGCGAGCTATCTTCAGTTTTCCGATTCTGAAGAGTCATGTGTGGTTGGGGTGTTCGATGGACCGACCTCCCCAATCGTGTCTTTGTGTGCGAGGGATATTGTGTATCCCGCGACTCACTTTTTGTGAGGGTCATCCGTTAGGCTACGCCTGCCTTGTTTTAAAACGAAAGGCGGGCGATCTTGGTCCGGAGGAGTCCTTACGCGGGGCGTCGTCGGCTTATTCGACTCCACGTCCGCGGCTTGTCAGCTCTGCTTCCACCTCGGCCCGCCATGAAGAGGGCGACCCTCGACGGTGTACGTTGAGACGGGGGTAGTGGCACGTCGCATTGTCTGGGTTCACCATGTCAAACGATGTACCTTGAGGGCGTGCGATCGTGCCTACTGATTATTTTGGAGGGCCCTTTGGCTACGCCGGCCTCGTATTTAAACGAAAGGCGAGCGATCTCAGCCCAAAGGAACCTTGCATGGGCGAAGCTGTCGGTTCCATCGACCTCCAGGACCATGGCTGCATTAATTTTACCTAGGATCGTCGTGATCAGCGATCGTCGGCGGTATGCGATATGCCTGATGGGGCGATCGCCAGAATAGATGGGATAGGAAAAAATCTCATTATATTCCTTGTACATCATTGAAATTAAATACAAAATTATCACTGGTAGTATTTGTTCAGATGCACGGCGTTCCAGGGGTATTGATCCGGAGTACTATCAGGATGTTCCAGCTCGTAGGCTCCTTTAGTTAGCCATCTGGATACTCTGAAAGGTCCCTCCCAGTTCGGACCGAAAACGCCTGTGTGGGTTTGGATCTTCTCAAGGACGAGATCGCCCACTTGAAACCTTCTTTCTTTGACCTTTGAATTGAATAACTTCTCGGCTCTCCTTTTGTGGATTGTGTTCTTCATTTCTGAGGTCAGCCGTCTTTCTTCGAGCATGTCTAGGTCGATTCGTCGGGCTATATCGTTGTCGGTCGTCATCTCCTGTTCGGTTCGATGGCTGAGGACGGCGATCTCTGAAGGAATCACCGCTTCTGTTCGGAAGGCAAGGGCGAATGGGGTTTCGCTGGTTGAATTGCGGGTCGTCGTTCGGTAGGACCACAAAACGTCTGGGAGCTCGCTCGCCCATCGCCCTTGCCTAGATTCGAGTCGCGCTTTAATCGTGTGTTTGAGGATCTTATTCACTGCCTCTACCTGCCCATTCGTCTGAGGGTGATAGGGCGCTGAGAATAACCTTTTGATTCCCCACTTCTCACAGAATTGCATGACTTCTAAGCCGTCGAACTGTTTCCCGTTGTCGGAAATGATGGCCTGGGGCAGACCGAATCGGCATACGACGTTTTTCCATATAAACATGATCACTTGCTCTTGGCCGATCTTGTTGAGCGGTTCGGCCTCCGCCCATTTGGTGAAATAGTCGACCCCTACGATGGCAAACTTATAGCCCCCTGGAGCCGTCGGCAAGGGACCTATAAGGTCGATGCCCCATTGCGCAAATGGCCAAGGGCTATACATGGAGGTGAGCTGTTCGGGTGATAGTTTAATGTTGGGGCCCATTATGTGACACCGATGGCACGATCTGGCATAGGCGATCGCATCTTTCCGAAGTGATGGCCAGAAAAACCCTTGTCTGGTTGTCTTATGGATGAGGGCTCGCCCGCCCGCATGGTTTCCACAAATCCCATCATGGATCTCAGCTAAAACGACCCGACCTTCCTCCGGTGTAATGCACTTGAGGAGGGGAAGGCTGAAGGCTCGCTTGTAAAGCCGGTCGTCCAATAGGGTATATCTGGTCGCGCGAAGCTGGAGTTGGCGAGCTTTAACATGGTCGTCAGGGACCGTTCCGTCCTTTAAGTATTCGATGAACGGAGTCATCCAGTTCTCCTCGGTGATGGCGACCGTGGTAACCAGGCTTCTATCGATCGCCGGCCTAGCTGACTTTGTGATTTGAATATTGGAGAAGTCGGCTGCCCCATCCGATGATGCTAGTTTGGAAAGAGCATCGGCCTGGGAGTTGTGATCTCTCGGGACTTGTTCGATTAGCACTTCTTCAAATTTTGTGCACATTTCGGCGACCAGATCTTGGTATTTGACCATCTGTTCGCCGCGCGCCTCATATTCTCCCTTGACTTGGTTCACGACCTAAAGGGAGTCCATGAAGATATGGAGGCGACGAACATCTAGGGCGAGGGCTAGATCGAGTCCGCCTACCAAAGCTTTGTATTCGGCTTCATTGTTGGTCGCACGAAAACCAAAATGCACAGCATTTGTGAAACTCTGACCGTCGGGGCTGATGAGGACAATCCCTGCCCCTGCTCTCGCATTGGTCGCTGAGCCATCCACGTATAATTTCCGGGCAGGTCGGCCGACCTGGGTCGGACTGTGAGGGAATGTTAATTCCACCACGAAGTCCGCCAGAGCTTGGCCTTTGATCGCCGCACGAGGAGCGTAAGTGATACCATATTGGGCGATCTCCAGCGACCACTTGAGGAGTCGCCCATTGGTGTCCGGTCGGTGCAGGACTTGTCTTAGAGGTAGAGTTGTTAGAACTTCCACTTGGTGATCGAAGAAGTAAGCCCTCAACTTACGAACACTCATGACAAGGGCGTAGGCGATCTTCTCCAATGGTGTATAACGTGTCTCAGCGTCGTGGAGCGCCTGGCTAACATAGTAGATGGGCAAGTGGGCTTGTCCCTCCGCTCGCACCAGAACGGCACTTAGTGCGACCTCCGATGCTGCCAGGTAAAGGAATAGTTTCTCACCGGGGATCGACTTTGCCAGGATCTGGGGGTTAGATAGATATTCCTTTATTTTGGCGAACGCTATCTGGCTTTCCTTCGTCCATGCGAACTTCTTGTTCTTGATGGTCGCGAAGAAAGGCTTGCTTTTATCGCCGAGCCGTGATATGAAACGGTTGAGGGCGGCTAGACAACCTGTGAGGCGTTGCACCTGCTTGATGTTTCGCGGTTCCTGCATGTCAAGGATCGCCTGTATCTTGGTGGGGTTCGCCTCGATCCCCCTTTGGCTCACTATGTGCCCCAGGAACTTCCCGGAGCCCACCCCAAAGTTGCATTTCTTGGGCTTCAGCTTCATGTTAAACTTCTCAAGGATGGCGAACGTCTCGGCGAGATCGTTGAGGTGATCTTCCTTTTTGAGGCTTTTGACTACGATATCGTCAATGTAGACCTCCATGGTCTTGCCGATCTGATCGGCGAACATTCTGTTGACTAATCGCTGGTAGGTCGCCCCTGCGTTTTTCAAGCCGAACGGCATTCTGACCCAAAAGTATATGTCTTTTTATGTGTGGAAAGATGTGTATTTTATGTCTTCCTCCGCCATTGGGATTTGATGATACCCGGCGAAGGCATCCATAAATGACATCATTTCTCAACCTGCCGTACTATCGACCAAGTGATCAATATGAGGCATCGGGAAGTGATCTTTTGGACATGCCGCGTTGAGGTCGGTGAAGTCAATGCATAATCTCCGAGAGCCGATTGGCTTTTGGCGAGCACCACGTTGGCGACCCACCGTGGTTAAATGCGTGGCTACTCCGATCAATTTGTTGTTGAGTAACTTCTGGACTTCTATGTCGAGCGCCGCGTATTTCTCGGGGCCGAACTTCCTTCGCTTCTGGTGAACAGGCTTCATCGCCCGGTCGATCTTCAGATAATGGCAAGCGTGTTCGGGACTTATGCCAACCATATCTTGATGCGACCAGGCAAAGACTCCGATGTTCCTACATAGCAAGTTGATCAGATCCCCCTTTAATTCATGGTCGATGCTTGCGCCGATCTGTACTTCCCGTTCTGGATGATCCGGATCCATCGTAATACTTTCCAACTCTTCGACAGGGACGGTCGCCTCTCGTTTGGTGCGATCTCCGGACTCGGTCCTTGGATCGATGTCGAGACTTGGCTCGAAACCGATACTTGGCTCGATGTCGTCCGTCAATTGATGAGAGACGGCGTCCTCTGAGTCGGGTTGGTACGATGTGTTTGGCTCGTCGATCTCCATGGGTTGATCGTCGATCGCTTCAATGTTACATATAGTATGGGAAGTATTGAAAGAAGTAACAACATAGGAGTAATTCAAACATCTTTTTGCCATTAGCTGATCTCCTTTTATAGTACCAACCGTCCCATCGGCAGTGGGGAATTTGATACAGTAAAAGAAAGATGAGGCGACCGCCTCAAAGGTTTCTAAAAAGGGGCGACCTAGGAACCCATTATAGATGCTGGGCCTATCTATGATTACAAAACTTAGGTTCCTAGTAATCCTAACCTTGGGATCATAAAAGCATACTAGCTCGACGGAGAGCTTGATCCTCCCGTAGGCTTGGACTGTGTTGTCGCCGAACCCTTGGAGCACGGTGTCGAAAGGCTTGATGAATTTGATTAAGTTGTCGAGTTGGTATAAGGCGGATTTGAATATGATGTTGCAGAAACTCCTATTGTCGACCAGCACGCGATCGACCGTCTTCCCAAGGATACATGCGGAGATCACTAGTGTATCCTCTTTGGGACATTGCACTCCCTCCCTGTCCTTGTTGGAAAAGGTGATGAGCGCGTCTCTAGAGATGGTCGGCTCCGGAGGCACTACAACATGGACTTCGGCGAAAGCCCTCAGCTCGGCTTTTCGCTTTCTGTTTGACAGGGTGGAAACCGGGGAAAGGCCCCCTAGGCTCCCACCTCCTGCTTGAAGCATGTTGATCCGGCCGCCAGGGTTGATCGGAGGGATCGACTCATCAGAGTACTCCGGCTCATGCTCGATTCTGGCAATCGGATTGGGAGGAATCCTTTCGCTTGGTCGGCGCTCGCGCCCTCCGGCTCTTTCCGTCCTGGGTTCTGGCTTGGTGATCAAATTGTCCAGTTTGCCTTCCTCAAACAGTCGCCAGAGCTGTCTGAGGAGGTCGTGGCATTGGCTAGTGTTGTGGCCGGGACTCTTATGATAGGCACAGAATTTGCTACGGTCTAGGTGACCGTGGTCCCTTATTGGCTTTGGCTTGGAAAGCCACTCGCGACCCTTGATCGCGTTGAAGATGTGGGCCGGAGATAAGTTGAGGTTGTGAAGAAGGTGGACCTATACATCCTCGAAGGCTTTGAATTGTTTGCCAGGCGGCTTGGCGACCTCCTTTCTGGGCTTGGCGACCGCCTTTTTCTGGACATGGGAAGATGCTTTTCCTTCTTCGGACTGTCCCTCGTCTAAGAAGAGTGAGAGCATCTTCTGCCTGGCCAGAAAATCGGCGGCTCTGACGCGGAACGCTGTATAGGTCGGTGGAAAATCCTTTGTGAGGTGCATGAACATGGGCGAGCGTCCGTGGAATCCGTTCAGGACTGCGTGGTGAGCGATCTCGTCGCTGACGGGCTCACCGGTGAGGACTATCTCGTCTACCCGGTCGATGTAATCCTCATCCGATTCGTCCTTCGCCTGCCTGATTTTCATCATGCGGTGGGGACCTTCCGGGCGAGCGACTTTGGCGGCGAAGTACGACGTGAAGTCGTTCGCCAGCTTCTCAAAGCAATTGATTGAGCGAGATGGTAGTGAGATGTACCACCTGTGGGCGAGCCCAGAGTTAACGGGAACATACGACATTTCGTCGCATCTGAAGCTCCGCATCCGGTCATGTAGATCCGGAATTTGCTTAAGTGGGTTCCCGGATCCGATCTCCCGTCATATAGAGGTGTTTGTGGGGGATTGATCGTTGGTTGGACAGGGGCGAGCTCGATCTGGACCGCGAGTGGTTCATTTAGCCCAGCGATCGGTCTCCTGGCACTTGCCCCAATTTCTAGGAGCGTCTTCATCTCGTCGAGCTGGCGTTGCATGGCGGCCATCGCCATTGCCTGACTGCTCGCCGATTGGCTCTCAGAACGCGAACCAAGGCGATCGTGTACTGATCCCCTAGCTCCGTGGTGAATGACGAGCTCCCTGCCAGTGGGTTCCTTTCTTGCGCGAGCAGGGGCTCGTTGACCGGCCTGTCTCCTGGGAGTCGGATATGCCGAACTCCTGGTAAAGGATTCGGATACCGATGTCTCCCGGTTGGGGCCTGAGTGCCCGGGTCGCCATGAGGGATCGCTCCCCAGGCGGCTGAAGACGGAATCATCCCGCCTCACGAGAGCCTTCTCCTGCGGCTCGGGGCTTTCTGTAGATTTCTCGACATAGATCCCCTTGAGCTTTCGTTTGCTTGCCCGGCGGATGGTTGACGGAGTGATGGTGGGCGAGTCGTAGGCCTTCCGTCGCTCCCTGAGGATGGCTATAGCCTCCTCAATCGATCCGCGGTCTGGAACTGATCGAGTGAGAGGCTAGAACCGTCCCTCGGGGGCGGGAGTGAGAGCCTAGCGTCGCCACGGTCGCCTTCCGCCATGGGCTGGGATTCGGTCCTCGCCGGAATAAGATTTCTGGCAGATCTCAGGGTGGCCCTCTTGGAGGTTGTTGCTGATGTCATTTTCTGAAGGTTTTTCTATTGAAGAACAGTGAGTGTTTCTTCAAGTATATGTCCGGAGAACAGTGAGTGTTCTTCGAGACGGTAGGAATAAAAATGAAGGTTTAGATGCCCTCCCTCTAGCGCCAATTGTTGTTACCTAAAATATTATCCGGAGATAGTATTGCTGGAATGATCGAGTAACAAATAAATGCGAGAACACTTCCGTGATAAAATAGATAACACAAGATTTGCCGGGGTTGTTAATCCCAGGCTTGAATGCTCTCGCGAGATGTTATTAATAAATATACTGTCGAGTACAAATATTAATATTAGAATCTATTACAAGGAGTGTAAAGACTTCTAGTTATCTAGGCTTTAGAGCGCGTAGATTGCCGGAAGAACCAGATAGATGAATCTGTGAGTTCTTGCTTGGGATATATGATGAATATGTATGAATATCACTATGAATGTCTTAGTGGTTGCCAAAAGAGCCTTTGATTCTCTCTTTGGTATGTATTTTGCACTTAATTCGTAGTAGAATTCGCCTCTCCTTGGCCACAACAGTGAGTCCTCTATTTATAGGGGACAACGTAGTTGGGATCCCTCAGGCGATCACGGGCGATCGCCGTTTTCTATATTAAAATAAGACGTCCGATCGTCCCGCACGTGGGCCTGTTCCCTTGAGGTCCGAGGTTGCACCTGGAGGCCAGCTGGGCGAACCAATGGGAAGCCAGCACGTGTTGCTAGTCGCTGTCCGGGGATGACCCACTTTGTACCTTTCGGCGGCCTTGTCGGTAGGTGTGGTAGGTGACAGGCTGGGGTCAATGGTCCTATCTGTCGGTATCCTTTGAAGATCCGCACGTGGGCCCTCGTCCAAGATTCGGTCTTCGACGACTTTGACGGATGCTGGATCCATACGTGGCACGAGACGATCGCCTCTGGTTTGCTCATTAAAGACGATCGTCAGACATCAAAAGACGATCGCTGGGTACCAAAAGACGGTCGCCGTATGGTGCCGAACTCCAGGCGTTTGTCCAGAGTATGTCTTCCATGGTTGGCTTCTCTGATTGCGATGCCGATCGCCTATCGAGGCGAATTAATCGCCGCACAACAGATGAAACTTACCAAAATCGAGGAGGATGTGGTCGAGGAGGTCAGAGAGAACAAGGTAGACGATATGAAAGGGAAGGACAAAACTAGGAATACCAAGGTGTGGGAAATATAAAAATGAAAATCCTAGCCTTTGAAGGGCGAAGCGATCCGAACACATACCTTGACTGGGAGAGGAAGTTGGAAACTATATTTGACTGCCACAACTATGCTAGTACTAAGAAACTGAGGTTAGCAATAACCATATTTTCTGAATATGACAGCATTTGGCGGGACCAACTTGTGACAGATAGAAGGAGGAATGGAGAGAGGCCAATTAATAGTTAGGGGGAATTAAAGATTGTAATGCGTAGAAGATTTGTTCCTAATTATTATCATAAGGAACTATTTTCCCGTCTTCAATCCTTAAAACAATGTCTAAGGAGCAGCGAAGATTCCCGAAAGAAAATGGAGATGTTAATGATCCGGGCCGATGTGAGGGAGTCGAGGGAGGCCACAATGGCGAGATTTCTACATGGCATGAGGGCAGAGATCTCTAAAGAAGTTAATAAACAACATTATGTTGCATTCGAGGAAATGGTATATACAGCGATCAAAATTCAGGGGAACTTGCGAAGGATAGGCAACAATACTTACTCCATAGGGTACACAACTCCTTGGAAGCCTCAAACAGGACCCAAGGGCAGTTTTGATAGAAGCACCGTGAAGGGGAAGTTTGAGATGGGGAGTGCTAGTCGAACAAAATCCAAAGTCAAATCTACATCCGTAGAAAATACAAACATGAGAAACAAGGACATCAAGTTTTTTCAATGCCACGTGCGAGGACACATTGCATCCCAATGCACTAATAAACGAGCAATGATACTTAAGGAGGACGGAGAATATGAATCAGATGATGAAGAGGAGGAAGAAGGGAAAGAAGAAAGTGATGAAGGAGAGCTAGAATTCGCACACGCACTCATCATTAGGAGGGTGTTGAATGTGAAGGCAAAGGAGGAAGAAAACAACGATAACGAACAATACGAAAATCTTTTTCACACTAGATGTTTTTTGAAAAATAAAAATTGTAGTGTGATCATTGATAACGGAAGTTGCACCAATACGGCTAGTGCGATGCTAGTCGAGGGGTTATAATTACCAACAAGGTGACATCCTAAGCCTTGTAGACTTCATTGGCTAAATGATTGCGGAGAGGTCCGGGTGAATAAATAGGTACTCATAACCATCACAGTTGGAAAATACCATGATGATATCCTATGTAACGTTGTATAAATGCACGCTTGCCATATTTTGTTGGATAGACCATGGCATTATGATCGAGATGCCCAACTTAGCGGGAAGAAAATTCGTTACTCATTTGAGAAAGATTGGAGGAAAATCACATTAGTTCACATAATAAAAATACAAGTCCATGAAGATCAAATTCGACTCCAAAAAGAAGTTGAAAAAGAAAAAGGATAAGAAAAAGAAAAAGAAAAAGAAAAGGGAAATGAAAAATAAAAAGAAAAAGAAAAGAAAGAAAAAAGAAAAAAAATGAAAAATCCAAAAAAAAGTTTATTTATAAGTACAAAAGAAATCTTTAAAGAAGTTGGGGAGGAGCAACCTGCATACTTACTTCTTACCAAACGAATTTGCATTCTTGATAATGATAAAAACCTGAATGTTCCGAATACTATAAAAATTCTATTGTGGGACTTCAGTGATATTTTTAAGATGAGCTACCACCCGGTTTGCCACCAAAAAGAGGGATCGAGCACCAAATCGGCTTTGTGTCAGGAGCCGTCATTCCAAACCGACTGGCATACCAAAGTAATCTTGAAGAAACTACGGAGATTCAGCGACAAGTCGAGGTGTTATTAAGTATTGGGTACATCCGAGAAAGTTTGAGTCCTTGTGCCGTTCTGGTAATTGTCGTACCAAAGAAACATGGGACATGGAGAATGTGCACCGACTGCCGAGCGGTGATCAATATCACGGAAAAGTATAGACATTCAATTCCAAGGTTAGATTATATGTTGGACGAATTACATGTTTAGCGTGTGTTTAGTAAAATTGATTTAATGAAAGGTTAGCACCAAATTCGTATGAAAGAAGGGGATGAATGGAAAACGGCCTTTCAAACTAAATATAGATTATATGAATGGTTGGTAATGCCTTTTGGTCTTACAAATGCACCGACCACTTTTATGCGGCTAATGAATCATGTTTTGCGTGCTTATATTGGAAAATTTTTTGTCGTATACCTTGATGATATTCATCATTTATTTGCTAGTTTTAATTACCTTGAGAAAGGAACAATTATACGCTAGTTTTAAGAAATGTACTTTTTGCATGAGTGGGGTTATATTCCTTGGCTATATCGTTAGTATTGACGGCATAAAGGTTTATGAAGAAAAGATAAAGGCCATATGAGAATGGCCTAGACCGACTAATGTATCTGAGGGAAGAAGCTTTCATGGTTTGGCAGGTTTTTATCGACGCTTTATTAAAGATTTTAGCACGATTGCATCCCCGTTAAATGAACTTTTAAAGAAACATGCTAAATTTCATTGGGGTGATGATCAAGAAAATGCCTCTAACACATTAAAGGAGAAATTATGCACTGCACCTGTTTTAGCATTACTAGATTTTTCTAACACTTTCGCAATTGAGTGTGATGCTTCAGGAGTAGGAATTGGAGCGGTATTAATGCAAGGAGAGAGGCCGATTACTTACTTTAGCGAGAAACTGGGAGGAGCAATGTTGAACTACCCTACATATGATAAAGTATTATATGCTTTAGTTAGAGCTTTACGTACGTGGCAACACTACTTATCGCCTAAGAGTTCGTGATTCACACGGATCATGAATCATTGAAGCATGTCAAAGGACAAAATAAGTTAAGTAAATGACAGGCCAAATGGTTAGAGGAGATCGAATCATTTCCTTACATCATCAAGTATAAACAAGGTAAGGAGAACGCCGTTGTCGATTCATTGTCAAGAAGGTGTGTATTACTTAATACGCTTTCTTGTAAATTGTTGGGATTTGAGCTCTTGAAAGGATCTTATGTGGGAGATAAAGATTTTGGCGAAATATATGTCGCTTGTGAAACAAAAAATGTGGATAAATTTTATCGGGATGATCGATTTTTATTTCATGAAAATAAACATTGTACTCCTTTTTGTTCGATACGAGAGTTGTTAGTAAGGGAAGCACATAGTGGGGGAATAATGGGACATTTCTGAATTGCAAAAACTTTTGAAATATTGCATATGAACACTTCTTTGGCCTAAAATTTAACATGATGTTTATAAAATTATCAATTCATGCATTATTTGTCGAACGGCAAAATCACGAGTTTTACCACATGGTTTGTACATGTCGTTTCCGGTTCCTAACGAGCCTTGGGTTGATCTTTCTATGGACTTTGTGTTAGGGTTACCAAAGGTAAAATATGGTTTTGATTCGATATTTGTCGTTGTTGATAGATTTAGCAAAATGGCACATTTCATTGCATGTCACAAAACCGATGAGGCCACTCACATTGCAAATTTATTCTTCAAAGAAATTGTTCATTTACATGGAATGCCAAAAAGCATAGTGTCTGATCGGGATAATAAATTTCTTAGCCATTTTCGGAAAGTTTTGTGGGCAAAACTAGAAACAAAATTACTTTACTTGACAACTTGTCATCCCCAAACTTATGGCCAAACCGAGGTAGTTAACCGAACACTTGGTCAATTATTACGAACTGTTGTTAACAAGAACTTGAAAAATTGGGAAACATCTTTACCATTCATTGAATTTTCTTATAACAGAACCGTTCATTCTACCACTACATTTTATCCATTTGAAATTACATATGGTTTTAATCCGATAACTCCTTTAGACTTGTTGCCTATTCCTATAAATGATATGAGCAATATCAATGGAAAGAAAAAGGCTGAAATGATCAAATAACTGCATGCAAAGGTTTGAGAACAAATTAAAAAATGCAACGAACATAATGTACGAATAAAGAATAAGGGACAAAAGCAAGTATTCTTTGAACTGTGTGACTAGGTTTGTATTCAGTTGAGGAAAGAGAGGTTTCTCGTACAAAGGAAGTCAAAGTTGATGCCGAGGGGAGATGGACCATTTCAAATTTTAGAACTCATCAATGATAATGCCTACAAAGTGGATTTACCTGGTGAATATAAAGTTTTTGCTACCTTCAATGTTGCTGACTTAAGCTCTTTTGAATTTTCAGATTCGAGGATGAATACTTTTGAGGACAGGGGGAATGATGTGAATCAAGAAGCAGTCAGTCACACAGAAGAAGAACTATATATTCATGTGGGACCAATAATAAGATCACGAGCAAAAGCAATACAGAATCCATTAACAATGCTCGTGCAAAATTATTTCAACCATATTGATGACCAACAATATAATAACATCTTTATTTGTGTCATTGAAGCCATCACATGTTAGATCAAAAGTGTTGATGTCATCATTCCAATCGATAAGCCTAACTGAAGCAGCTTTCGTAATTCAGATGTATCTCCTACTTACAATATCCAATTAAGCTCGTATTTATACCATCGGAAAGCTAAGTGAAATTCCTAAAATTTTTATGTTCATCATGACATGAAAATCGGATATTTTCAGTGGTGAAAATATGGTACAACTGAAATCAGGCGTTGGAACTTTCAGAAACAATACACCTTTGTACTTTTGTCATAAATTTCACATTCGATATTCAGTTGAGACAATTCAAGTGGATTTGGATAGCTAATAGGAAGTACTACAATCATCTAGAAAACACCAAGATCATAAGCGGAAGTTTAGGAATCATTATGCCACTAAATCGACAACAGCATATTTTTTTAAACTTTGTTTTTTTATTTTCAATAACTTAGGTCTTGGTCTTTGATTTTTTGTCTCCCTAAAAATGTATTGACTCCTTAGCTTATGGGTTGATTAGTCATTGATCAAATTTTAGGAGCTTTGAATATTTAATTTATAATTTTTTAGTCTTCCTAAGTTTTATTTTATATTTTTATATTGTAATACTTGCAGGAATTTGGCTATAAATAGCCCTCATTTTCATTTGTAAGAACACCTTCAAATTTATCAAAATTGTGAGTGTTTGTGTTAACAAAGTTTCTTCTTATTTTGTTGAGTGTGTCTGCAAAATACAAATCGTGATTTCAGTTCTTGAATGATCCCATCATTCGTTCTCAGTTGGGGTACAGTGTAGGCCGTCAGGCTGGCTAGGTGGTGCTACTACTCTTTGGTTCCTCCCATTGCTGACTGAGACGGACCTACCGAGTCGCGCAATAGGATTGACGACGGAATGTATCAAACTTATTATCTCATTATGAATATTAGATATTAGATATCTAATTTGGGACATTGGATGTCTAAATCGATTTATTGGATAAATTGATTACGGCCTAATAGATTGAATAAATTACTGGGTGATTAATTTAATTCATGAATATAATTATTTCTTGGAGAAATTAATTATTGTTATTATGTATTTGATATGATTAATTAATCAATATAAATACATCGGAACGGAATTGGAGTTTATCTGTTCAGACTCTCGGGAGTCCGAAACGAGCCAAACTCGTCTGATTCCTTCTAGAGGCCGGCCCAACATTGATTCCTTACCTTGGTCATAGTCTTGATTTTGTTGGTGGAAGACTTTTGACTTGTGAGCTATCATATCTTTTAAAATAAGGAATAAAGGGATTTTATGGGATTTGTTAGATGAATATATGTGTGAAGACTTCACTTTCCACCCAAGACTTACATCCATAAGTGAAGTTTCAAGAGGAGAGAGAGAGAAGTCTTATTCACCATCTTGTTCTTTATTCATCTTCTTCATAATTTCTTAGAGAAATTTTGTGAGGAAATATTGAGAAAGATAGATATTCATACACTTAGAGTGATATTAATATCTATAACAAGCTTACTCACCTTGATCTAGCCGCATCCTTGGAGGATAACAAGGTGAGTATTGTTCCAATCATTTTTCCGGCACGTGGTAAGTAGAGACGTGGTGCTTTCGACGTTGGATCGTTTAAGTGCTTGGAGTGCTTCGTATCGTAGAGAATTCAAGTAAAGCTTGGGGAATAGCTCAAAAGAAGGATACCATTTAATCAACGGACTTCAAGGGTGAGTTTCTTACAACTCTTGTTGTTTCGTTTATATATTCGTATATACGTAGCTCGATCGATCCTCGTAGGGATTCAGATCGAATTAATTTTCGTTTTACCGCTTCCGCTGGGCCTTCATTTTAGGTACCGAATCCCAACAGTGGTATCAGAGCGTAGGTCTTGCGATCGTATGTACGATATTAGTATTTGGAATGCTTGATTGGGTGGTTTATGATTTGGAATCATAATCGCATTAATCGTTGATTCTCAATTGTTCATCTAAAAATTAATTTTTCATGATTTTATGTTACAATATAAATCTATTTTTCTTTTGAAAAACTGGTTTAATTGTGTAATATAAAAATTAGAAAAATATTATTTTTGGATTCGGGATGAAAGACGAGCCGAAAAATGGCGGACCGCGGCTCGGGTTGCTGGGTTGGATCGCCGGGCAGCGAAATTTCTTGGCACAGGGTCAATGACGGCCGCGGGCTTGGCCCGGGCCTTGTATTTTTGGCTCTATTTTTTATATTTCGTTCGGTAATTAATTTCCCACAAATTAAATTGAATTTAATTTGACTAACATATAATTATGGTAATTTTATTCTTAGGGGAATTAATTTAATGAAATATTTTATCGTTCGGACCAAGCTAAAATTAACGGTTGTTTGAATTAATAGGATTAGTTCGTTTGGATGGATTAATTTATATTGATTGGATCAATATTTAGATTAATTATGAATACCATTTATTTTAATGTGTTTGATGCATTATTTTGAATGGTAATGTGGTTCATGGACTTAGTTTTGAATCGTACGGTTTTATTCGATTGGGTTGTAAAAGCCGTTTTGAGCCTATTTATTTTACTGGAAATATTTGTATCTAGGATGCAATTTTCAATGTAAAATTTATATGTAATGACGAAGACCGAAGGAAGATCCGTTTCGAGAAGACGAAGATTCAAAACGAAGACTTGTAATTAGATTACGGAGTTTTTGTTTCTAGGAACGGTCCATGAACTACATGTTGGTAGCAACTAGGTTGTGAATGGTTGTTTCATATTGTATGAATGCCACAAACGCGCTTAAATGATTAATGTGCAAAGTGTAACGTTAATCGCGAAAATTCTCCCACGATAAATTATTAAGTTTATAAGGTTTCAAGGTTTTCCTTATCTCCATCGAACTTTCGGGAAATTGAAATCCAAACCGGATGTGCTATGCTTCCGAGTTATCGGGGTAGTCGTTCGGGGAGGACGGATAAATTACCGGAAGCGCATTAGATGCCTTTGGTTGGAGTAGATTTTATCCCTAGAAACCTGATAGGTTGCCGGATAAGATTCAATTGTGAAACTGATTTGCGTCGATGGTATAAACGTAACTTGTTCACGAACCATAGAAACCGTATAGGTTGAGGGGAGTGAACAAGGGGAAAAAGAAGATCGAATCATCCATTAGATGGGTTGGTGTTGGACATCACTTTATGAAAAATAATAGACTAGAAACCTGTTCAGTTGCCCTCTATTAAGATTTATAAAGAACTCGATCACCACTATGAAATAGAGCGACGATACTTCCGGATTTCACATGAAAGTGTGTTATTCCGATCAAAATAGTGGGAGCTGGGTAACAAGAATAGAAAAGACCTTAATTCTGTACTCAGAACATAATTAAACGAGTCACTAATTAATCTGTCGTACTTAATGCAGACTCAAATCTCAATATGACAATGAATCCACTCGCAATTCTACTCGAAAAGAACACCATAATGGGACCTAACTTTGTGGATTGGCTCCGTAATCTGATGATTGTCCTCAGTATAGAGGCACTGGGATACATCTTGGAGACGGACATTCCAGCGCCTCCTGTGCGGACCCGAGCCAATCAGGAAGAGATTGAAAACCACGAAAAGTAGTTTAAGGATGACGTGAAAGTCCGTGCTTATATGATGGCTTTTATGTCTAATGAGCTTCAGAGAGCTCATGAGAAAATGACTTCTGCTAGGCAGATTCTATCTCACTTAACCGAGCTTTATGGTGAGCACAGCAGAACTGCTAGATATGAGATATCTAAGCCACTATTCGGTGTAAGGATGAAGGAAGGTGATAAGGTTGGGGAACACGTCCTCAAAATGATATCCATGATCGAGAGATTGGAGGCTCTTGATTTTAAAATGTATACTTCTCTCCAAACCGACCTTATCCTACCGTCTCTCCCTGATTTCTTCTCACAGTTTGGTATGAACTTCAACTGCAATGAGATTGTATGTAATTTAGCTGGGCTAATGAACAAACTTGTGACCGTTCAGTCTCAGATGAAGACTCCGCTGATGAAGCTGTCTGCTCTTGTGATTTCTTCTGGACCTCGGAGGTCTAAGAATAAGAAGAAAAAGACCAAGAAGAAAACTGGACCAGAAGTTAAGGACCTTAAGGGAAAGAGCAAGGCCCCGATGGTTCCGAAGAACAAGAATAAGAAGGATGTTTGTCTCAAGTGCGGTGAGCTGGGGCACTGTTAGGAGTATGCCCTCGAATTCCACTCAGAGGGTGTTGAGTGAGGGCATTGTACTTGTTATTATGTAAATCATCAATAAATAAGGCAATGGATGTTTTCTTTATTTACTAGTAGTTACTGCCATTCTTAACTCGTAAATATACATATAGAAACTATTCCGTGTATTTGAGAGCAAAACGTTCCACTCCTTATTGGATAAGGGGGTCGGCACTGGAAAGGTTTATAGCTCAAATACTTAATCGTTCACAAGTCGATGAAACTTGACTGGGCGTTAAGTTTATGTGAATACTTGTATGACGTGTTCTTTGACAAGGAGAGTGCCTGTCGACCACTAATGGTTAGTGGGAGCACACGTTATAGGTATGCTAATTAGATTAGTATACTCGAACCGAATCACCCTCGATTCGTCAAACGGATTTCACTCTGGGACAGTCAAAGATGGAATCAAAAGGTTGTGATAGGTATTCGTGAACCTTCAACTTGAGGATTTAGTAGGGATGTGCTTGTGACGTCAAGATTTTCATTAGAGTAGTTCGACCCTGTAAACCGGTAGGCGGGGTCAACCTCGACGTGCATCTTGATGGGCAAGTAGCAGGTCCTACTGAATACCAAGATAGAATTTTTTCTCCTGTTAGTGAACGAGTTATATGTCCTATGCGGTTATTGGCAGATGAGATCATAAGTCTTTGGCCAAAGCATTGGAGCTAGCTGTATTAGATACACGAGAGCTCGATGATCTCGATTTGCATTAACGCATGCATAGCGTCAAGTACACATGGGGTTTGACTGACCGTGACCCCATAACTTGATCGGGACATTTGAAAGAAGGGTTTATACGTATACTGGTATTCACGACAGAATGGTTCTTGAATGATCCCAATCGTTCGTTCTCAGTCGGGGTACAATGTAGGCCACCAGGCTGGCTAGGTGGTGCTACTACTCTTTGGTTCCTCCCATTGCTGACTGAGACGGACCTACCGAGTCACGCATTAGGATTGACGACGGAATGAATCGAGCTTTATCTCTCATTATGAATATTAGATATTGGATAATTTGAGACATTGGATGTCTAAATCGATTTATTGGATAAATTGATTTACGGCCTAATGGATTAAATAAATTACTGGGTGATTAATTTAATTCATGAATATAATTATTTCTTGGAGAAATTAATTATGTTATTTTGTATTTGATATGTTTAATTAATTGGGTTAATTAAACAATGTAAATACATCGGAACGGAATTGGAGTTTATCTGTTTGGACTCTCGAGAGTCCGAAACGAACCAAACTCGTCCGATTTCTTCTAGAGGCCGGCCCCCACCTTGATTTCCTACCTTGATCATTGTCTTGTTTTCTTGTTGGAAGACTTTTGACATATAAGATTTCATATTTCTTATTATAAGGTTAAAGGTGCTTTTGTGGGTGTAATCTTATCTTGTGAATGATTATTAAGACCAAAATAAAAACTCTCCTTCTCACCTCCTAGTAGCATTCACGGCAGCTTCAAAGAGAGAGAGGGAAGAGAAACTTTGTTTTTGTGTTCTTCCATCATTCATATTTTCTTAGAGAAAAATTATTGAGAGATATATTATACACTTAGAGTGTAGTAATAAAAGCTTCAACACTTGATTCTAGCTGTAACCTTAGAGGTTAATCAAGTGTTGTTATTCCGGTCGTTTTCCGGCGCGTGGCAAGTAGAGACGCGGTGCTTTCGACGTTAGATCGTTCAAGGGCTTGGAGCGGATTGAACTCGTAGAGATCAAACTAAAGCTTGGGGAATAACTCAAGAGAAGGTTACCATTTAATCAACGGACTTCGAGGGTTAGTTTCTTACGACTCTTGCTATTCTTTTTTGATATTCGTATATACGTAGCTCGATCGATCCTCGTAGGGATTCGGATCGAATTAATTTTCATTTTACCGCTTCCGCTGGGCCTTCGATTTAGGCACCGAATCCCAACAGTGGTATCAGAGCATAGGTCTTGCGATTGTATATACGATATTAGCATTTGGAATGCTTGATTATATGGTGAATGATTTGGAATCATTTTAGTCATAATCGTGGTATATGTTTTTACGTTCGTTGTAGTTATATTTTTTGTATGTTTATGTCTATATATAAATCTTAATTTCTTGGAAATATGATTTATATTGAAGATATGAATGTTGGAGAATATAGATATTGGATATCCGGTCGAAAAACTAGCCCCGAAATGCCGTTGGACGGTCCGGGAGGGGTCCGGGAGCAGGGGGCCGCGGCCCAGGGCTCGGGGGCCGCGGCCCAGGGCTGTTTCAGCCGGCCTGGGTCGGCACTGTACTGGGGGCCGCGGCCCAGGCTCAAGGGGCCGCGGCCCAGGGCCGCTGGCCGTGTCCTGGCCGGAAGCTTCCGAGCGTGACTCGGCCATGCCAGGCCTGTCTGCCGGCAGGCTGCCGAGGGTGACTCGGTCAGGCAGGCCTGTTTTCACCCGGCTCGATTTTTCCGTGTATTCTTGAAAATTAATCTCCCACATGTTAAATTGGATTTAATATGATTAAAATGATTTATGGTATTTCATTTTATAAGGGAAATTTGATTAATTGGAATATTTATGGTCGACCGAATTATTTTGTACGTTATCATATTACCAATTGTGTGAATCGATTGGATCGGTTCGTATTGTTGATTGGATCAATATATCTCTACTCTTTTCATTTATATAGTATTTATTGGATGAATGCTTTTGAATGGGGATGTGGTTCGTGGACTTAGTTTTGAATCGTTCGTTTTATTCGGTTGGGTTGTAAAGGTCGTTTTGAGCCTATTTATTTTACTAGAAAAATTTGTATCTAGGATGCAATTTTCAATGTAAAATTTATATGTAATGACGAATACCGGAGGAAGATCCATTTCGAGAAGACGAAGATTCAAGACGAAGAATTGTAATTAGATTACGGAGTTTTTGTTTTCTAGGAACGGTCCATGAACCACATGTTGGTAGCAACTAGGTTGTGAATGGTTGTTTCATATTGTATGAATGCCACAAACGCGCTAATATGATTAATGTGCAAAGTGTAACGTTAATCGCGAAAATTCTCCCACGATAAATAATTATGTTTATAAGGTTTCAAGGTTTTCCTTCCCTCCATCGAGCTTTTGGGAAATTGAAATCCAAACCGGATGTGCTATGCTTCCGATTTATCGGGGTAGTTGTTTGGGGAGGATGGATAAATTACCGGGAGCGCATTGGATGCCTTCGGTTGGAGCAAATTTTATCCCTAGAAACCTGATAGGTTGCCGGATAAGATTCAATTGTGAAACTGATTTGCGTCGATGGTATAAACTTAACTTGTTCACGAACCATAGAAACCGTATAGGTTGAGGGGAGTGAACAAGGGGAAAAAGAAGATCGAATCACCCATTAGATGGGTTGGTGTTGGACACCACTTTATGAAAATTAATAGACTAGAAACCTGTTTGGTTGCCCTCTATTAAGATTTATAAAGAACTCGATCACCACTATGAAGTAGAGCGACGATACTTTCGGATTTCACATGGGAGTGTGTTATTCCGATAAAAATAGTGGGAGCTGGGTAATAAGAATAGAAAAGACCTTAATTCTATACTGAGAACATAATTGAATGAGTCACTAATTAATCTATTATACTTAATGCAGACAAATCTCAATATGACAATGAATCCACTCACAATTCTTCTCGAAAAGAACACCTTAATGGGACCTAACTTTGTGGATTGGCTCCGCAATCTGATGATTGTCCTCAGTATAGAGGCACTGGGATACGTCTTGGAGACGGACATTCCGGCACCTCCTGTGCGGACCCGAGCCAATCAGGAAGAGATTGAAAACCACGAAAAGTGGGTTAAGGATGACGTTAAAGTCCGTGCTTATATGATGGCTTCCATGTCTAATGAGCTTCAGAGAGCTCATGGGAAAATGACTTCTGCTAGGCAGATTCTATCTCACTTAACCGAACTTCATGGTGAGCACAGCAGAACTGTTCGGTGCAAGGATGAAGGAAGGTGAGAAAGTTGGGGAACATGTCCTCAAAATGATATCCATGATCGAGAGATTGGAGGCTCTTGATTTTAAAATGGATACTTCTCTCCAAACCGACCATATCCTACAGTCTCTCCCTGATTCCTTCTCACAGTTTGTTATGAACTTCAACTGCAATGAGATTGCATGTAATTTAGCTGGGCTAATGAACAAACTTGTGACCGCTCAGTCTCAGATGAAGACTCCGCGAATGAAGGAGTCTGCCCTTGTGATTTCTTCTGGAGGAGCAATATCTTGGCGTAGCGCCAAGCAAAGCGCGACTACTGATTCCACCTGTCAGGCTGAGTATCAAGCAGCCTCGGAGGCTTCCAAGGAAGGGTTCTAGATTAAGAAGTTTCTGGGATAACTTCAAGTGATACCATGTGCTGAGCTTCCTGTTCCGCTGTACTGCGACAACGATGGAGTTGTAGCATAGGCCAAGGAGCCGAGGTTTCACAACAGCACCAAACATATTGAGAGGAAGTATCATCTCGTAAGAGAATTTATTCGCAAGGGATACATTGTGCTGCATAGAGTAGACTTAGCCGACAACGTCGTTGATCCACTGACCAAGCCACTTTCTCAGACTAGCTTGGAGCGTCATCTGGAGAACATGGGTATTAGATACCATAGTGTGTGGCATTGAGTATAAGTGGGAGATTGTTAGGAGTATGCCCTCGAATGCCACTCAGAGGATGTTGAGTGAGGGTATTGTACTTGTAATTATGTAAATCATTAATATAAGGCAATGGATGTTTCTTTATTTACTGGTAGTTACTGGCATTGCTAACTCGTAAATATATATATATATATATATATATATATATATAGAGAGAGAGAGAGAGAGAGAGAGAGAGAGAAACTAGTCCATGTATTTGAGAGCAAAAATGTTCCACTCCTTATTGGATAAGGGGGTCGGCACTGGAAAGGTTTAGAGCTCAAATACTTAATCGTTCACAAGTCGATGAAACTTGACTGGGAGTTAAGTTTATGTGAATACTTGTATGACGTGTTCTTTGACATTGAGAGTGCCTGTCGAACACTGATGGTTAGTGGGAGCACACGTTATAGGTATGCTAATTGGATTAGTATACTCGAACCGACTCACCCTTTATTCGTCACATGGATTTCACTCCGGGACCATCAATGACGGAATCGAAAGGTTGTGACAGGTATTCGTGAACCTTGGACTTGAGGATTTAGTAGGGATGTGCTTGTGACGTTAAGATTTTCATTAGAGTAGTTTGACCCTATAAACCGGGAGGTAGGGGTCAACCTCGACGTGCATCTTAACGGGCAAGTAGCAGGTCCTACTTAATACCAAGATAGAATTCTTTCTCCCGTTAGTGAGCGGGTTATATGTCCTATGCGGTTATTGGCAGATGAGATCATAACTCTTTGTCCAAAGCATTGGAGCTAGTTGTATTGGATATATGAGAGCTCAATGATCTCAATTTGCATTAACGCATGTATAGTGTCAAGTACAGATAGGGTTTGACTGACCGTGACCCTATAACTTGATCGGGACATTTGAAATAAGGGTTTATACGTTTACTGGTATTCACGACAGAATGGTTCTTGAATGATCCTATCATTTGTTCCCAGTTGGGGCACAGCATAGGCCGCTAGGCTGGCTAGGTGGTGGTACTACTCTTTGGTTCCTCCCATTGCTGACTAAGACGGACCTACCGAGTCTGCGCAATAGGATTTACGACGGAATGTATCAAGATTATTATCTCATTATGAATATTAGATATTAGATATCTAATTTGGGACATTGGATGTCTAAATCGGTTTATTGGATAAATTGATTTACGGCCTAATGGATTGAATAAATTACTGGGTGACTAATTTAATTCATGAATATAATTATTTCCCGGAGAAATTAATTATGTTATTATGTATTTGATATGATTAATTAATTAGATTAATTAATCAATATAAATACATCGGAACGGAATCAGAGTTTATCTGTTTGGACTCTCGGGAGTCCGAAACGAACCAAACTCGTCCGATTCCTTCTAGAGGCCGGCCCCACATTGATTCCTTACCTTGGTCATAGTCTTGATTTTGTTGGTGGAAGACTTTTGACTTGTCACATATCATATCTCTTAAAATAAGGAATAAAGGGATTTTATGGGATTTGTTAGATGAATATATGTGTGAAGACTTCACTTTCCACCCAAGACTTACACCCATACATGAAGTTTCAAGAGGAGAGAGAGAGAGAGAGAGAAGTCTTATTCACCATCTTGTTCTTTATTCATCTTCTTCATAATTTCTTAGAGAAATTTTGTGAGGAAATATTGAGAAAGATAGATATTCACACACTTAGAGTGATATTAATATCTATAACAAGCTTACTCACCTTGATCTAGCTGCATCCTTGGAGGATAACAAGGTGAGTATTGTTCCAATCATTTTTCCGGCGTGTGGCAAGTAGAGACGCGGTGCTTTCGGCGTTGGATCGTTCAAGTGCTTCGAGTGCTTCGGATCGTAGAGAATTCACGTAAAGCTTGGGGAATAGCTCAAGAGAAGGATACCATTTAATCAACAGACTTCAAGGGTGAGTTTCTTACAACTCTTGTTTTTCCATTTATATATTCGTCTATACGTAGCTCGATCGATCCTCGTAGGGATTCAGATTGAATTAATTTTCGTTTTACCGCTTCCGCTGGGCCTTCGTTTTAGGCACCGAATCCCAACACGATCTTGGGAATTAAAATCATACTAGCGATAGCGATTACCACGGCATGTCGTGTGGGGGTCATATAAATATGCTTGGTCTTATGATGAGACCTGGGTTCTTTCCGATGTGCAACAACTCATTTATTCTCGTAGCAAAGCAGCACCGACATCTTTGCACTTGGGACCACTCGAAGTTCTTCAATATACTTCTTGATCCTAAATGCTTCCCTTGATGCCTCCGAGGCAGCCTGGTACTTGGACTGACAGGTGGAATGTGCAGTCGCAGTTTGCTTGGAACTCATCCAAGAAACTGCTCCACCATTCAGAGTAAATATGTACCCTGAAATAGACTGTTCTTTGTCCGCATTGCCACCAAAATCCGAATCCGTGAACCAATCCATTCTAATTCTCCACCATCATATGTAAAAACTATTTTTTTTGACCTTTTGCGGTACTTTAGAATGTTCTTTACGGCTATCTAATGTTCTTTACCCAGGTTTGCTTGAAACTGGTTGACTATGCTCACAGCATATGCAATATCCAATCCCGTGCACAACATTGTGTACATGAGGCTACCCGCAGCCAATGCATAGGGTACCTATCTCATCTCTGTCATGTCTTCCTTACTTTGAGAATGCATAGCTTTGGAGAGTTTTAAACCATGTCGCTGTTGGGAGTATGCCCTCGAATGCCACTCAGAGGATGTTGAGTGAGGGCATTGAACTTGTTATTATGTAAATCATTAATATAAGGCAATGGATGTTTCTTTATTTACTGGTAGTTACTGGCATTCCTAACTCGTAAATATACATATAGAAACTAGTCCGTGTATTTGAGAGCAAAACGTTCCACTTCTTATTGGATGAGGGGGTAGGCACTGGAAAGGCTTATAGCTCAAATACTTAAACATTCGCAAGTCGATGAAACTTGACTGGGCGTTAAGTTTATGTGAAGACTTGTATAACGTGTTCTTTGACAAGGAGATTTCCTGTAGAACACTAATGGTTAGTGGGAGCACACGTTATAGGTCTGCTAATTAGATTAGTATACTCGGACTGACTTGTAACACCCCAATTTCACTTTGGGTTATTACACGCCACAGGACACACACAGGTCCCGCCAGGCTGACGACACACAGGATTAAATCACAATCCAATACATAATAACCATGACATAACAGTCCAACAAAGGATACAAAACACAAGTTAGGCCCCGGCCGCGGCCAAAATAGTATATTTCAACATCAATCACTGAACGCAA
Organism: Orobanche coerulescens; assembly: GCA_033398695.1. NCBI lineage: Eukaryota > Viridiplantae > Streptophyta > Magnoliopsida > Lamiales > Orobanchaceae > Orobanche > Orobanche coerulescens. Next base: position 101,096,712 of record CM065817.1, on the reverse strand, counting down.
ACATTACTCGACAAAGTACAACTCAAAACCAACCATAATACAATACATAAAACTGACTCAAACATCACAAATATAACAACTGATACGAGCTCTCTAACATCCAGTGTGCTTGTCAACTCCGTGTGCGCCACATGGGGGCTCCTGTCCCTCGAGAATACCTGAATGTACAAAACATTCCACCCCAACAATGGGGTTAGCCACAACCGCTAGTGCAAGTACAGTATTACAATTATTTTAATCCACAGGCATTTCCAAATCATTTCAAAATCCAAAACAGTTCAATTCGCGATATTCCGGAATATCATTATCGATCACCAGTAAAAACACTCCGACAATCCTCGCGACCCGGTACGGCCCTCAAGCCACCGAGTCCCTGTATGCCCCATCGAGCAATCCCCAGGTGAGGATGTCCACTCAAAGTATCTCTCGTGACCCGGTCTAGCCGCTAAGCCACCAGGTCCCCGTGTGACCCCGTCGAGTCAATCCCCGAGTGAGAGTACCCGAGAATAACCTTTCAACTCTCATCATTCTCTAAACCATCACAGAAATGCATGCCATAAACTAATGCAATAAAGTACTTGTCTGGACTTTCTTACTCTCAGAGGAACAAACAACGAACAAGGCTACGGTCCGAACTATCTTCCGAATCCCGCTCCTAACAAACATTGAGGCTTAATCGTTTACAATTTTGTTGGAAGACACTAAAATCCATCCTAAGTTCTACCCTTAGGACCATTTAATTGAGCACTATGAGGCATAATGGGTTTTGCTCGATTTACAAAAGAAGATTTGGAATCAATCCACAAAACCTTGAGGAAATCATGAAATCATGCTGGAGAAACGAGATCCCCCAAAATCCCCAAATTTCCCCAAAGTTAGGGTTCTACGGAAGGATTACCTCAAATCCTTGGTGAAGATGATGTAAGATTGATAGATCTTTACTTGAAGTTGAAAAGATTTGAGTTTCAACCGTGCTCCACTGAAACCCTCTCTTACACCGCCCTGGAGTCGTCTAGAAGCTCGAAGAAGAGGAGAGAAGATGAAAAATGACAAGTGTTGACCGCAACACATGTATTTATATAAGTGCACCTTAGCGCGCGCTAACGCTTACCGAATAGCGCGCGCTATCAGCCTAGGTCTACAGTCCAGACCCTTCTGCCCATCCGAGCTGGTGTGCACCACATCCGATAGCGTGCGCTACTCAATCGAGTTAGCGTGCGCTGTATCGCCGAGTTAGCGCGCGCAGCCTCCGCCTTAGCGTGCGCTATCGGGTGTCCAGTCTAAGTCCAGAACCTTCTGCCCTGTTCAGAAACCCTTCTGTCCATACCGGTAGCGTGCGTTACGACCGACGAGTTAGCGCACACAACAACCGTCTTAGCGCACGTTACTTGTTGGTCTGGCCAGAGTCCAGACCTGACTGTCCTTACTGTGCGGGTCACTTATCACCCAACAGTGGCGTCCGCTACCTGTTCCCCTAGCGTGCGCTACTATGATTCCTTAGCGTGCACTAGCTCGATTATTAGTCCCAGTCCAGTGCTCTCTGGACTGCCCCATGCTGCCGGTTAGCGTGCGTAACTTCTTGTAGTAGCGCGCGCTAGCCTACAACTTCCGTTGCGTACGCTACCCATATAAATTAGCGCACGCTAATCCTGGGTTGCAGAAGCAATACAAGCGGTTCGACACAACGATAATGGATATTAACGGAATACTAACAAGAAACACAACATACAGGCTCAATCTCGAATCAAACACATGATACCAATATTCGAAAAAAATTACGAACCAAACTACAAAGTTCATGAATTCATAATTATAAGAGATAAAAGGTATGATTATTACATTCTCTCCCCCTAAGAATAAGTTTCGTCCCGAAACTTATGAAGTGAATAATTCGGGGTATCTAGACTTCATATGCTCTTCTGTCTCCCACGTGGCTTCTTCCGATCCATGCCTCGACCATTGTACTTTGACAAAGGGGATAACTTTACGCTTAAGTTGTTTTACCCGACGCTCCAAAATCTGGATTGGTTTTTCCTCAAAGGTGATATCGGAATTCAATTCAATCTCTCCAAAATCTATGATATGCTTAGGGTCTGGTACGTATTTCCTCAACTGCGAAACATGAAATACATTATGCACATGACCCAGTGAAGGCGGAAGGCCCACACGGTAAGCAAGTTCGCCAATTCGTTCTATAATCTCAAATGGCCCAACATATCTCGGACTGAGTTTACCCTTCTACCCAAAGCGATAAACTCCCCGGGTTGGCGATACTTTTATCAACACATGATCGCTGACTTCAAACTCTAGCGGTCGACGTCGATTATCGGCATAGGACTTCTGTCGGCTTTGGGCGGCCAAAAGCCTCTCGCGAATCAAAGAGATCTTTTTCCTAGGTCTCCACTAACATATCTGGCTCCGTCCCAATCAGTTCAGAGGAATCATCCCAACATAATGGTGACTTACATTTCCGTCCATATAGAGCCTCAAACGGTGCCATCTTAATCGACGCATGCCAACTATTATTGTAGGCAAATTTGATTAGTGGCAAGTGCAATTCCCAGTCATGCTTCTAATTTAGGGCACATGCTCGCAGCATGTCCTCAAGGGTCTGAATTGTCCGTTTAGACTGCCCATCAGTCTGAGGATGGTACGATGTACTGAGCCTCAGTTCCGTCCCTAAAGCTCGGTGAATGGATTGCCAAAAGTGCGACACAAATCTACCGTCTCGATCGGAAATAATGCTCTAGGGAGTCCCGTGTAACCTTACAATTTCCGCGATGAATACACGAGCTAGTTTTTCGGGCCCCCAATTATCCTTAATTCCCAGAAAGTGAGCTGACTTGGTTAGTCGATCGATAATAACCCAAATCATGTTCATCCCTATTCGCATACTCGGCATATTGGTGACAAAATCCATCGTTATATCCTCCCATTTCCATTCTGGGATTGGTAGCGATTTAAGCAACCCCGCTGGCCGTTGATGTTCAACCTTGAGTTGTTGACACGTCAAGCATTTCGACACGAACTCTTCAACATCATTCTTCATATTGCTCCACCAATAGTTCTTCATGTACTTATACATTTTGCTTGAACCGGGGTAAAGAGAATACGGTGTAGTGTGCGCTTCCCTCAATATGGTCTGCTTAAGCTCGACGTCTGCAGGTATACAAAGTCTACCTCTAAACCTTAAAAAACCATCATCCTGAATCATAAATTCTGGAGCTTTTCCTCTCATCACATCCTTTCTTAGCTGGACTAGTAACGGATCCTCAAATTGCTTCGACTTAACTTCGTTGATCAAAGACGACGTGATCTCCAAAGTACATAATTAGCCTTGAACTTTCTGAAGGCAAATCTCTATATCTTGCCTAATTATGTCTCGACGGATCTCCTGTTGAGATGTAAGCATACTCAGCATTTGGAGGGCTACGGGTTTCCGACTTAATGTGTCCGCTACCACATTAGCTTTTCCTGGATGATATAATATTTCAAGATCGTAATCCTTAATCAGCTCCAACCATCGACGTTGTCTCATATTTAGCTCCTTTTGGCTAAATATATATTTTTGACTTTTGTGATCCGTGTAGATTTTACACGGAGAACCATAAAGATAATGCCTCCAAATTTTTAGCGCGAATACAACCGCCGATAACTCTAAATCATGGGTAGGGTAATTCATTTCATATGGTTTTAATTGTCGGGACGCATATGAAATTACTCTACCTCTCTGCATCAAAACACAACCCAATCCAAGTCCGGAAGCATCACTGTACACCTTGTAATCATCGGTGCCCTGAGGTAACGATAACACGAGCGCCCAAGTTATTCGTCGTTTAAGCTCATCAAAACTGTTTTGCCTCTCGTCTGTCCACTCGAATTTCTGAGATTTCTGGTGCAATTGATTAAGTGGTCGAGCAATTTTTGAAAATCCTTCGACGAATCTGTGATAATATCCGGCAAGCCCTAGAAAGCTTCTGGTCTCCTTCACATTCCTAGGGGGTTCCCACTCAACAATGGCCGCTATCTTTTGGGGATCCACTCGAACTCCATCAACCGAAATTACATGACCAAGAAATGTCACCTCTTTAAGCCAGAATTCGCACTTTGAGAATTTAGCGTAAAGTTTCTCCATTCTCAAAGTGTTCAACACCATTCGGAGATGTTCAGCATGATCTTTCTCATTCCGGGAGTAGAGAAGAATATCATCAATGAAAACGACCACAAATTTATCAAGATAGTCAATGAAAACTTTGTTCATCAACTGCATAAACACGGCAGGAGCGTTGGTTAGGCCAAATGGCATAACCACAAATTCGTAATGGCCGTACCGAGTACGGAAGGCAGTCTTCGGAATGTCAGAATCCCGAATCCTCTGTTGGTAATATCCCGATCGCAAGTTAATTTTAGAGAATACTGTGGCACCCTGAAGTTGGTCGAACAAATCATCTATCCGAGGTAAAGGATATTTGTTCTTAATAGTTAACTTATTCAATTCCCGATAATCAATGCATAGACGGAACAATCCGTCCTTCTTCTTAACGAAGAGGACCGGCGCACCCCAAGGTGATGCACTAGGTCGGATATACCCTTTATACAGAAGCTCGCCCAATTGTTTCTTCAGTTCTAACATCTCGGAGGGTGCCATACGATACGGCGCTCGGGAAACAGGTGCTGCCATTGGCACAAGATCAATAGGAAATTCTACCTCTCTAGACGGAGGTAATCCCGGTAGGTCATCCGGAAATACATATGGGTATTCATTCACAACTGGAATGGATAATAAATCGGCTGCACCGTCATTTTTGATCATGGCGTAACACCAATAACCAATACAGTCTTGTTTCAACAATTTTATCGCCTTAACGGCGGAAATCACCCCACCTGAACTACCCAGTTTACGACCCAAGAAAGTGTGCTCGACACCATCTTCCGCTATTATAGAAATAGTTCGCGTTCGGTAGTTCATGATAGCACCATGACGATTTAACCAATCATCTTCCAGAATTACGTCCTCTCCTTTCAGATCTACCACAATGAGGTCTGAAGGCCAATCTCGACTCCCGATATACACGAGACAATTTTTAATCTCTTGGTTCCCAATCAAACGCTCTCCACTAGGAGTACTTACTACGAATGGTTCGCACTCAATCGAACACCCAAGACCCAAACGTTTCACACAATCAAGAGCAATGAATGAATGGGTAGCTCCCGAATAAAATAATACCGATACAGGTTGAGAAAGTATTTGCGTGATACCTGCAGCTACCGGAGCCTCTGTGTCGTCCGCACGCCTCATCTGGTACACTCTTGGCTGTACCGAACCCATACTCGATGCAGCTTGACGATCCAACCGGCCTCGACCTCTTCCACGTCCCAAAGTCTGTTGCGGCTGATTAGATGTAGTCCCCGGGTTCACACTCGGAGTTGGTGCCGAATTCTGCTGTTTAACAATTCTGGTGGCAGCCTCGCAATGAGCCGCCCGATGGTCGGCTTGACCGCATGTGAAACAGATAACGGGAGGAAGTGGGCACTCTCGACACTGATGGCCTGTTTGATTACAATTGAAACATTGTCCTCTACCAAAGGCAGAAGACTGTCCCGGTCGTAAACTCAGAGCACTACTGGCTTGCTGAACATATTTCCCGATAGCGGAGTGATAAGCTTGAGATTTGTGAAATCCACCACTCTTACTTCCTGAAAAACCACCGGTCGTCTTCGGCTTCTTCATATCGGTACCCGACCTTGACGCAGAAATGACCATCTTGATAGCCAAAGCACGATCCTGATATTCCTTCAACGTAACGCATCTGAACCTTGCCATAGCCTCACGAATCTTGGGCTTCATTCTCAAATCAAAGTAACGCATTTTATCCGCTTCGGTCCTTACTTGCTCACGAACATGATTCAGTTGCTGATTATACGTAACAATGGCCTCAGTGACAGGTACATCTTGAGGTGTTGCCGTAAAGAAATCTGCAATTCGTTTTTCTTTAATAGGCCAAGGACAATACTCTTCTTCTATCGCAGCTTTAAACTCGGCCCAAGTGGCCACACGATCCGTAGGTTTCGCAGCTTCCCACCAATCCGCAGCCTCCTTGTCAAGGAAATACTGTACAAAAGGGACACGTCTCTCTTCGGGGCACGCAAGGGCGTCAAAATTTTTGCCAACTGAAACAACCATCCTTCCCAGCCCAACGTATCAGACGCACCAGTAAAACGAGAAGGTTGCATTTTCTTTACTCCCTGAAGCCATTTACTCTCATCTGTTGGTTGATCATGATGCCCGGATTCATTCAATTTGACTAATTGTGCTACTACCTGCTGGAGTATAGCAGCTATGCCGGCATTCACGTTAGTGTCAGCCGATAGTTCTTGACTTACAGTAGGATCTGGCTGACCGCTCAGGTTCAGAGAAGCGGTGTTCGGCTCCGTATGGGATGCCGAATCATATGCATCATTAGAATGTGTGCCAGATTCGTTAGCGGTACCACGACCACGGCCTCTGCCGCGTCCACGTCCGCCACGTCCACCACGGCCTCTCAACATACTGAGATATAGAAGGATTAAAATTATCAGAACAGTTCATAATCCAAGGGATTTAAATCTACCCTACTATGAAAGCGACAAGGCACAAAGAGAGTTAAGGAGTCTTACCACCATGGGTCACACGTCTCGACAGCAACACACGGCGTTGAGCTCGATCAGTTTATACGACTCTTACGGCTTGACAATCAAATGACCAAAGGCCTAGGTATTTCCGAAACCTAGGCTCCGATACCATAAATGTAACACCCCAATTTCACTTTGGGTTATTACACGCCACAGAACACACAAAGGTCCCGCCAGGCTGACGACACACATGATTAAATCACAATCCAATACATAATAACCATGACATAACAGTCCAACAAAGGATACAAAACATAAGTTAGGCCTCGGCCGCGGCCAAAATAGTATATTTCAACATCAATCACTGAACGCAAACATTACTCGACAAAGTATAACTCAAAACCAACCATAATACAGTACATAAAACTGACTCAAACATCAAAAATATAACAACTGATACGAGGTCTCTAACATCTAGTGTGCTTGTCAACTCCATGTGCGCCACATGGGGGCTCCTGTCCCTCGAGAATACCTGAAATGTGCAAAACATTCCACCACAACAATGGGGTTAGCCACAACCGCTAGTGCAAGTACAGTATTACAATTATTTTAATCCACAGGCATTTCCAAATCATTTCAAACTCCAAAACAGTTCAATTCGCGATATTCCGGAATATCATTATCGATCACCAGTAAAAATACTCCGACAATCCTCGCGACCCGGTCCGGCCCTCAAGCCACCAAGTCCCTGTGTGCCCCGTCGAGCAATCCCCATGTAAGGATGTCCACTCAAAGTATCTCTCGTGACCCGGTCCAACCGCTAAGCCACCAGGTCCCCGTGTGACACCGTCGAGTCAATCCCCGAGTGAGAGTACCCGAGAATAACCTTTCAACTCTCATCATTCTCTAAACCATCACAGAAATGCATGCCATAAACTAATGCAATAAAGTACTTGCCTGGACTTTCTTACTTTCAAAGGAACAAACAACGAACAAGGCTACGGTCCGAACTATCTTCCGAATCCCACTCCTAACAAACATTGAGGCTTAATCGTTTACAATGTTGTTGGAAGACAATAAAATCCATCCTAAGTTCTACCCTTACGACCATTTAATTGAGCACTACGAGGCATAATGGGTTTTGCTCGATTTACAAAAGAAGATTTGGAATCAATCCACAAAACCTTGAGGAAATCATGAAATCATACTCATATAACTATTTTCAACTACAATCCATCATAATTTGGAGCTAAAACAGCTGGAGAAACGAGATCCCCCAAAATCCCCAAATTTCCCCAAAGTTAGGGTTCTACGGAAGGATTACCTCAATTCCTTGGTGAAGATGATGTAAGATTGATAGATCTTTACTTGAAGTTGAAAAGATTTGAGTTTCAACCGTGCTCCGCCGAAACCCTCGCTTACACCACCCTGGAGTCGTCTAGAAGCTCGAAGAAGAGGAGAGAAGATGAAAAATGACAACTGTTGACCGCAACACATGTATTTATATAAGTGCGCCTTAGCGCGCGCTAACGCTTACCGAATAGCGCACGTTATCGGCCTAGGTCTACAGCCTAGACCCTTGTACCCAGCCGAGCTGGTGTGCACCACATCCGATAGCGTGCGCTACTCAATCGAGTTAGCATGCGCTGTATCGCCGAGTTAGCGTGTGCAGCTTCCGCCTTAGCGTGCGCTATCGGGTGTCCAGTCTTAAGTCCAGAACCTTCTGCCCTGTTCAGAAACCCTTCTGTCCATACCAGTAGCGTGCGTTACGACCGAATAGCGTGCGCTACGACCGATGAGTTAGCGCACGCAACGACCGTCTTAGCGCACGTTACCTATTGGTCTGGCCAGAGTCCAGATCTCACTGTCCTTACTGTAATACCCGTACTTTTATTGGCTATTTGACTGTGTCGTCCTCCTTATTTTGTCGCTCTGTAAATGCTTGGAGATGTTGTTGATATTGTTATTGAGTTTCGTATCTTGTTTGGGTCTTGATCATGTTGTTCTAAACCTTGCGGAAGTGTTCTGGGCCAGAGAAATAGCGCACGTTAGGCCTAGGCTAACGCACGCTAATTCTGCTTGATTAGCGCACGCTAGATTTGAGCTGTAGCGCGTGCTAAGGGGATCAGCCAGGTCAGAACCAGTAACCCAGACTGCTCTCTAGAATGGCGGATTAACGCACGCTAGGAGTTGTTAGCGCGCGCTATTCGTGGTTACTAGCGCACGCTAACACCCGTCCGTAGCGCGCGCTACCGGGCTGGTTGGCAGAGGCAGTGAGGTTTCCAGGTTTTCTGGACTATCAGGTAGCGTACGCTAGGCTTCGTCTAGCGCACGCTAAAGCTATTGCTTAACGCACGCTAAGGCATATCGGTAGCGCACGCTAAGTTTTGAGCAGGGCGGAGACAGTAAGTTCTGGACTCCAGTACTAGTTGCCACATTTTGGACTAGCGCACGCTAGAGACGGACGAGTAGTGCATGCTAACGGAGCCGGCAGAAGCCACTGGACTACCCGGTGACTTCGCTAGCGCACGCTAATGAAGGAGGCGTAGCGTGCGCTAGACTGGACAGATATATATATGGCAGTTGACTTTATTTTCGTCATTTCTCACCTTCTCCACTCCTTTTCGACGGGAATCGCTCGGGAGAGACGATCTTGGGCGATTAGAAGCGATCTTCCTTCTAATAATGACATATCTAGTTGGAGAACAAGGATTTCACAACATCTAATTCATCCTAACGTCCGAATCAAGGTAAAAATCCTTAGAACCCTACCTTTTGGGAATTTTGGGGTTTTTCGTAGATTCATCCGATTTATCCATTTTGAAGCTTGAGAACCTTGAGATTATGATGTATCTATACCGTATGCATGCTTTCCTACGATTTTACGGTTTGGATTGTGCCGTTTTCGGACTTGTGAGTTTTGGATGATTTTCCAACCTCTAGTTGATTATCCGTATATTTTTATGAATCGTAGACGGGATTCGGGGGTTTCTTCATGTAATTCGAATATGGATAATTGATTATCATATTCCTTGTGAATCGTTTAGGTGCTGAAAGCGCGTTCTTGGACCTACCGAACTCATACCTTTTTCCATTCGATTTGTCGATGTCTCAAAGGCAAGTATATATTTATGATTGTACGTTCTCGACTTTAAAAGTAAGATATATTGATGACATGATATGAAAGAACCACTTTGGGGCGGGCCGACGAGTCCCCTAAGGGTTCCGTAGCCTCTGGTGCGGTTCCACGGTATTCATACATGCAATGATGACGGACGATATGAACGAACCACTTTGGGGCGGGCCGATAGGTCCCCTAAGGGTTCCGTAGCCTCTGGTGCGGTTCCACGGTATTCATATATCCATTGATGCGATGCTATGAGATTTAGTTATTCCGGAATACTAGTCTTGAATTGATGAATTGACGGTTACCTTTACTTTATTGTCGAGGAGTATTGTGTTTCATACTTGATATACTTGCACTAGCTATTCGACGGCTAACCCCTTTATGGGGGAAATACTTTTTATGTATTTCAGGTTCCAGGAGAGCGGATAGGCAGGTATCGGGTCGGCATGAAGATGATGGGCAAGTGTGATACTGTGTCTTTCCTCCGGTTATGTTTTTGAGTTTTTCCATTCAGTGTTGTACTGGAATGGTTACTGAATACTCGAGTACTGTTTTCGTTTTTTTTTCATCGATGTTCCGGCCTGTGTTTGCCGAGGTATTGATTTGGGTTGTGATGCCTTCGAATACATTGGTTATGTTTTGAATGCCGTTGTATTATTCTTCATCTCAATGTATGTAGACCTTCTCGGTCAAGTTTCATAGTTCCGCGTATGTCTAGCCTTGTGGGTCCCACGGCGGGGCTCACGGCGCTGTAATATACCCCGAATAACTTGGGGGTGTTACACTTACTGTCCGGGTCACTTAGCGCGCGTTATCACCCAACAGTGGTGTGCGCTACCTGTTCCCCTAGCGTGCGCTACTATGATTCCTTAGCGTGCGCTAGCTTGATTTTTAGTCCCAGTCCAGTGCTCTCTGGACTGCCCCATGCTGCCGGTTAGCGTGCGTAACTTCTTGTAGTAGCGCGCGCTAGCCTACAACTTCCATTGCATACGCTACACATATAAATTAGCGCACGCTAATCCTGGGTTGCAGAAGCAATACAATCGGTTCGACACAACGATAACGGATATTAACGGAATACTAACAAGAAACACAATATACAGGCTCAATCTCGAATCAAACACATGATACCAATATTCGAAAAAAATTACGAACCAAACTACAAAGTTCATGAATTCATAATTATAAGCGATAAAAGGTACGATTATTACATGACTCACCCTTGATTCGTCGCACGAATTTCACTCCGGGACAGTTAATGATAGAATCGAAAGGTTGTGATAGGTATTCGTGAACTTTCGACTTGAGGATTTAGTAGGGATGTGCTTGTGACGTAAAGATTTTTATTAGAGTAGTTCGACCCTATAAACCGGAAGGCGGGGGTCAACCTCGACGTGCATCCTGACGGGCAAGTAGAAGGTCCTACTGAATACCAAGATAGAATTCTTTCTCACGTTAGTGAGCGGGTTATATGTCATATGCGGTTATTGGCAGATGAGATCAAAAGTCTTTGGTGAAAGCATTGGAGCTAGTTGTATTGGATACACGAGAGCTCGATGATCTCGATTTGCATTAACGCATGCATAGGGTCAAGTACAGATAGGGTTTGACTGACCGTGACCCTATAACATGATCGGGACATTTTAAATAAGGGTTTATACATATACTGGTATTCACGACAGAATGGTTCTTGAATGATCCCAATCATTCGTTCTCAGTTGGGGTACAGTGTAGGCCGCCAGGCAGGCTAGGTAGTGCTACTACTCTTTGGTTCCTCCCATTGCTGACTGAGACGAACCTACCGAGTAGCGCAATAAGATTGACGACGGAATGAATCGATCTTATTCTCTCATTATGAATATTAGATATTGGATATCTAATTAATTGGGACATTGGATGTCTAAATTGATTTATTGGATAAATTAATTTACGGCCTAAGGAATTAAATAAATTACTGGGTGATTAATTTAATTCATGAACATAATTATTTCTTGGAGAAATTAATTATGTTATTATGTATTTGATATGATTAATTAATTGGATTAATTAATTGATATAAATACATCAGAACGTAATCGGAGTTTATCTATTTGGGCTCGCGGGAGTCCAAAACGGACCGAACTCTACCTACCCTTCTAGATGGCCGCCCCCCCTTTGTCTTCCACCTAATGTGGTGGAAGAATTCATGATTTAATATCATCAGGTGTCTTGTGTTAGGGGACATGGAATCTCCCTTTTATATTGTAAAGGTGATTTCATGTGATTGATTAAAGAGTAAAAGGAAGACTCATCTCACTTCTTGAAAATAGCATTCCATACGTAAGGTTAAGAAGGAGAGAGAGCAGGAAGAGTTTTCTTTGTCTTCAAAGTATTCTTCATCTTCATTATATTTTCTTTGAAAAACATTGTGGGGAATAATTGAGAGAAATAAATTATACACTTAGAGTGTTATAATCAAAAGTTTCATCATCAAGCTCTAGCCGTATCCTTAGATGATAGCAAGGTGATAGTCATCCCGTTCATTTCTCCGGCGCGTGGCAAGTAGAAACGCGGTATTTTCGGCGTTGGATCATCCAAGGGCTTGGAGCACTTTGGATCGTAGCTTGGGGAATAGCTCAAGAGAAGAACACCATATAATCAACGGACTACGAGGGTATGATTTCGGATCTTCCTTTGTTTATTTTATATTCGTATATACGTAGCTTGATAGATCCTCATCGGGATTCAGATCGAATTAATTTTCATTTTACCGCTTCCGCTGGGCCTTCGTTTTAGGCACCGATCCCAACAGTGGTATCAGAGAGAGGTCTTGCGATCGCATATACGATATTAGCATTTGGAATGGTTATTTTGTGATTTAGAATCACTTTGATAATCGTAGATATTTTATTGTTCGTCGTAGTGTCGTTTTTCCGTATGTTATGGTATAAATCAGGTTTTTCTTGGAAATATGATTTATATTAATAATATATAGATCAGGAATAACAGGATTTTAGAAATCTGCCCAAAAACGAGCTGTATGCAATCGTTGGACGATATACCATACAGCTGCCTGACAGCGGCCGAGCGTTGTTGTAGGCTGCCGAGTTAGTGCCGAGCGGGTCCTGTAGGCGGCCGAGCACGTTTCTGTATGCGGCCGAGCGTTGCTGTAGGCTGCTGAGTCAGTGCCAAGTGGGTCCTGTAGGCGGCCGAGCGCGTTGCTGTATGCGGCCGAGCGTCGTTGTAGGCTGCCGAGTCAGTGCCGAGCGGGTCCGGTAGGCGGCCGAGCGCGTTGGTGTATCTGGCCGAGCGCTTGCTGTATGCGGCTGAGTGCTTGTTGTATCCAGTCGAGTGCTTGCTGTATCCGGTCGGGCGCTTGCTGTATTCGGCCGGGCGTGTCTGGCGGCCGGTGCTGCTTGTATTCTCACGGCGTGTCAGCTGGCGGCCGGTGCTTGTATTTACGCCGGGCGTGTCAGCGGTGGCGTGCGTCTTGTATTGCCGGGCGCGTCTGTAGGCCGCCGAAAGGTGCCTAGTGTCTTTGCTGATTTCAGTGTCGGGCACTGGGTCTCGTTTTTCAGTATATTTTCGATAATTGATTTTCCCAGTACTAAAATCATTAATTTGGAATTTTTGATGAGGGAAAATTCAAAGAAAATATTTTAAGGGTTCACTACGGATGAAAATTAAATTGTCGATTATTGTTGAATTGATTGGATCAATTCTATTTTTTGTTGATTATATATTGATTAGATCAATGTAATATTCTGCCTTTCCATTTATATAGTATTTATTGGATGAATGCTTTTGAATTGTAACACCCCCAAGATATTCGAGGTATATTACAGCACCGTGAATCCCTATATGATACCCACCAGGCTGAACAAACATCATACTTATCAACTCGCGGAAACAACAAAATAACACCTCATGATAAAAATGCAAAACAAAATAATCCACCCGGTTCAACCGGTCAAACATAACACCATCATCCGACACAAACATAATAGGCAACAATACAATCCGGACGAAAAAGAACTCTTAAGTACTCGAGTACTTCTATTAGTTTAAAAACCACAAAAGGAAAAAGATAGAAGACAATAAGACGCCACTCTTGCACAATCATCACGCACGGCCATCATCTGCATACTGGTCTAGCGCCCGCTCGTCTCGATGAACCTGACCTGAAATTCATAAAACGAATTTCCCCAAAACGGGTCCACAGAGGGGTTAGCAATTACGCTAGTACAAGTAACCAAATGAACAACTTACATCTAACACATATAGTCAAGGCATGCAATCACGAAAACATAGTTCCAAAGCACTCATTTCCGGAAATGCCAATAATCAAACCACATTTGTAAAACGCACCACAATTAACCGCGGACCCACAGCTTCGTGGATCCCTACCGAGACCCCGTCGGATCTAACCCGTAGTGGTTAAATGCAAACTCGCGGTTCCACAGCTTCGTGGAGCCCTACCGAGACCCCGTCGGATCTAACCCGTAGTGAGCATAAGCACACACACAATTTCTCATACAATACTACTATGTCAAGATCGTAAGTTCATAAGGATAGTTGCCTCGATTAATAGACGGTGACACGAACGGAAAGGAAGAGTCAAGCACAACCGAGAGGAATCGGCGGAGATGGACCTAACGATTCGAATAACACAATCACAACCACTTCTAAATGATTACGTGTAACACCCCCAATCCACTCAGGGATATTACACACCGTAGACCCTCTCCTCGAGGATCTACCAGGCTGATAACTAGAATCAAACATCTAAACATCGCCTTTAAGGCTAAAATGACTCAGTAGACCGATTTGGTCTTTCAATAATAACATACAACTTAATTCCAAACACATACCCACGCAGGGGTCAAAATACAATAAACTCCCATACAACGGGGAAAAGATACTGCAGCGGAAAAGAAAATACAACTAGACCAATACGACATCAATGGATCCTCGTGTGATTATTATCGTTTATCTTTCGTCATCCTTCGTGCCGAACCTGTGTTATGCTCCAAAACCTGAATGCAAAAATAGACATCCACCCCCCGAATACTCGGGGGTTAGCAAAACTCCACTGTTTTTCTAGTGCAAGAACAAAGTGCAAATACGAGCCATATAATTCACATTCCACGAATAACAATAACCAGGAAATCCTCAAAGATTCAAACATAACGAAAAGTACTTCCCGAGGCATGAGTTTGGGTAAAACACTTCAAAACCGAAAGATCACAAATCAAGGGAAAACAATTTATAAAACCGTTTAAAGTGCCATCGAGAGTTTTAATAGAAAACAATTTAGGATTATCAAATCCTACTCATTCCGAAATCAACAAGGTCCACGACCAATAAGCGGAAAGCAATTTGCAAGAAAACCATTCAATCAACACAAGCGAGTCTTCACAAATATTTCCCACGGGGTTCTCGACCCAATCCAAATAATATCAACACGAGATCAAACATATCAACATCACACGGGGTCCTCGACCCAAAACACAAAATGTCAACACAGTATAATCAAGGACACAGCCTTTCGTCCGCCCAAAAACTGCTCAAGACCCCTAATTAATTAACCCTCGGAGATCTCGTCAAATGTCCTTGGTTAATTAACCCTGATACCAACACTTTAAAACAAGTTGAAACACACTTTCAGAAAACATGAATCACGGTCTATATCGAGACCATCATTTGAAAAGAGTTGAAAGAATTTGAAATATGATAATCGTTCGGTAACGGGGTCTTAGCTAAACACTCAAATATCTGTTACCAATAAGCCTGCCAGGCGCCTCCACTGAAACGCCTGTGCACCGGCGTTCACTCCACATGTCAGCCGCACATTGTCCATGTCACCGCGCCGGCGTCACTCCCATAAGAGCCGCCCCTTGCACGTGCATCAGGTAAACACCGACGTTACCATATGGAGCCGCACATTGCAGCGTACACCAGGCCGTAGATCGCACGCCCCGCCCTCATAGGCTCCCGGATATGACGTCTCTCACAACAAGTATTCACATTGTCACAAACATCAAGTACATAGTCATCGTCGTAACAATTATCAAATCAGTACACCAATTCACATAATTCATCCGTCAGTCCACGACCACACGAATAAATAACAACACGCACGTCAACCATAACACGATGGAAATAAACAATATACGTACACACGCATTATCAAGCGCAACATCAACACCAAATATATCCAAAGGATTCACGTAGTCACTTACAACCCACACAATTTACAAAACACACGCGTTTTGAAAGTGAGTCTTTAACGAGGCTAGCCGAATCCTTTGAAAACTCATTTCCAACAAATAAACAAACACACCAAGATGATCGCCAATTATCATATCCACAAAACAAGAATAGTATGGACAAGGTACTTGCCTTGAACAACCACAACGCGGAGAATCGACCGAAGTAGGTTGGCACGAACCGACTACGAACCCGCCGACTCCACCGAATGCCAACTCGTGATAATAAACTACGGAGGACAATAACAACAATGAAAATGAATTCCATAGCATGACTCAAAGCCGTTGAATTCAAAGAACGAACGACGAATGTTCAAGTGTTTTCCCCAAAACGGCCAAGAACACGATTTGTCCCGACAAAACACGAAAACGGAATTCCAAGTAGAAATATGGATATACAATCCATAGAATATGTTTAACGACATCATTTAACCACAATCTATCCAACAAAAACGGATGGAAAACGAGATCGAGAACAAATCCCCGAAAAAGTCGATTCGAAGGAAATCAAGAAATATACTTCGATTCGATGAAGAACAATGGATTAAATGATGTTAAACACAAGAATACTACCAAGATTAATCATACCCATCATGAATTAATCAACAATACGGAACGAATCGCACAAAAATACAAAACCCCCCAAATTCACGAAATTATGGTTCTAAGGAAGATTACCTTGATTCGCTGGATCAAAGGATGATAACGGATGATTGATTGATGTTATGAACTCAAGAACTTCGTAGATTTGTTGACAAACATCATGGCTCGAAGATCTCCGAGTCTCCAGTCGCGGAAGAGAAAGAGAGGAAATGAAAAACGAGAGGAAATGTGATTGCTCTGTCACATTTATACTGGGCCGGACTAACGTGCGCTAGGCTGCCGAGCTAGCGTACGCTATAGGCCCAGTCCGCAATCTAGTGACCTTCTGGACTAGACTGCTCGGCCAGGTAGCGTGCTGTCACGACCGACAGTCGACAACGAGACAGGTGTGCGCAGACGATCGCACAGGGTGCCGAGGGAGCGGCACGAGCAGGACGCCAAGGATGGCATCGGGCTGCATGTGAAGAGTCAGCCTTCAAGACGGCGTGATCGGGCGGAGAATCACGCGAGTAAGCCATGGGAGGAGCACGGACGCCGCTGTGGGAAGCGGATCGCCCAAGGGGCATTGCGGACGGGACATGTCCGGGACTATCCGGCAGTGCTGGGGGCGCGGGCAAGGCCAGACGAGCAAAGGTCGTATGGGACAAGGCACGACGAGACAAGGCCGAGTCTGGGAACAAGACTCGAGCTGGGCGGCCGGACGCGGGCATTGGATGCCGGGCGCGGCCGGCGTGCGCGGGCGCACGCGCGCGAGGTGCGAGATAGACCCTCCCCCCCTATAATAGGCTTAGATGGAAAAAGCCTTGTGGGGACAGTAGACATTGAAAAGCTGAGGAGTCAGTCAGCAGGAAAGACTCGAGCGGAAGCAGCTAGAAGCGGACCGGCTTGGTTCAGGAGGTTCGGGAAGAGTCTGGAACATGGTAGAGATGGGCCTATGCGGTCGGGCCGGTGCGGGTCGGGACGGGCCGATACGGGCTGATGCGGGCCAGGACGGACAGAGACGGGTCGGGGCGCCCGAATGATGGAAGAACCTTCTAGGACCCTCCTAGAAGGATGTAGTACTTGAAGGTTGTGGAGTATTCTAGATTATACTTAGTCATGTACTTGTAGAATACTCTAGAATTGTGTTTGTAAGACTTGTATATGTAGACAAGTGTGAATGATTCTAGAGATAGGTTCTAGAATAGGATAGAAGCATGTGGAATGTATAGGATGTTCTAGAGTCCTCCAAATGAGGAGGTGGAGTAGAAGATTCTAGGTCCTAGGAGTTGTATAAATAGGCAAGGGGGGAGGCTCATTTGCAACCCAACCCTCAAAGACTCAACATTCTTGTATTGTAAGTGTTTGTGAAATAGTGAAGAGTTTTCTCTAAACTCCCAAGTGCAAACCCCTTCTTTCACACTTAGCAACCGAGTGAGTTAGGCATACTAGCTAGATCGAGGCAATTCTAGTCTAGTGCCGCATGGGTCCGAAGAGCTTTCGAGTGCTCAAACCCAACCCCGTGACAAGTGGTATCGGAGCCAGGCTAGTGCTCATTGAGACGTTGATGAGAGGTTTTGTGCAAGGTGGTCCGATGGAGACTACATCCAGCGTCACCAAAGTTCAACCCGACCAGGAGAAGGACAAGTCCAGGAAAGGGTCTAGGGACAAGTCCGTGGAAAGAGGTGTTGCCATGGAAGCACGAGTGGCTCGGCTGGAGGAAACCATGGGCAGACACGAGGATGCCCTCGAGGCATGGAACAGAGTGGCCAACCAGGTGACGGATATGAGCGAGTCATTGGAGGAGCTTGAGAACTGGGTGACGGGCACCCTTAACGCGTTGCGACGCGAGTTGTGTGAAGAGATCCTTGAAGCTGTCAGGAAGGAGGTTCAGTCGACGATCGCAGCCTTTCGAGAGGAGATCGTAGGGAGGATCGAGACCATCGAAGGAAGAACAACACTGTACGAGCGGGCGATGTCCCACGGTCAGGACCAGTGGGGTGCAGCACCCCATCGAATCGACATCCCCCGGCCGTGTTCGTTCCAAGGATCGCGGAATGGTAGGGAAGTAGATGACTTCCTGTGGAACATGGAGCGTTACTTTGGTGCATCGGGGATAGCAGATGATGCGACCAAGTTTCAGACGGCTCAATTCTTCTTAGCAGATGTGGCGCTGCTATGATGGAGAAGGCGCGAAACAGAGATTGCGCGTGGTACATGTCGGATGGAGACATGGGAGGATTTCAAGGCCGAGTTCAAGCGGCAGTTTTACCCGGAGAATGTTGAGTTTGAGGTCCGGGCTAGGTTGAAGGAGTTGACACACAGCAAGGCGATCAAGGACTATGTGAAGGAGTTCCAGGAGATCGTGCTGGAGTTGCCTAGCCTTAGTGAGCAGGAAGCTTTGTTCGCGTTCATGGATGGGCTAAAACCATGGGCAAAGTTGGAAGTGCAGAGGGCAAAGGCACATAATGTGTCCGAGGCGATTGCGATAGCAGAACGGCTGACCGAGTTGAAACCAGCAGGGGAGAGCCGAAAGTCCAGGAGGGACGAGGACGGCATCGGTACTCAGGACAAGTCGTACCAGGGTGCGGATAGGGGCGCGAGGATGGCCAGGCCCAAGGACGGCAAGCAGTCAGGGTGGGCTCGGACTTGCCATGGGTGCGGGAGTGCAGACTTTTGTGTCGAGAATTACACTCGGGCGACCTAACCACCGCCGAGCAGCCGAGGCAGAACTGCCGACCGGTGACCAGGCGGCCTAGCCTTAGCCCCGCAGACAAGATGAATCGGCCAACCGAAGGTCCCAGGACAAGTCCCGGCGCCGAGCGATCGACATCAAATCCGATGGTCTCTCGGTACTTGGCGACTGACTCCTGGCGACCGACTAGCGGACGATCATCTCTCGGCACTTGCCGACCGACCCTTGGTGACCGACCGATGCCGACCCTCAGCAACTGGCCAATGCCGACCTCTGGTGACCAACTAGAGACGACCGCATCATGCCGATAGTCATCCAGTCGGCAAAGGCCAAGCCTCAGGACTAAGCCCAAGTGCAAGAGCCGAGACAAGATCCACAATTCACGGATCGTTGACCACAGCCTGTCAGCATCCGTCCACCAGCCCACAGGCCCTCCGAAAGTTGTCAGTAGGGCCGCATGTGACAGTGACTCCGGATGCGTGCTGGATCCTCATTGGACCGCCCAGCTGGCTGCCGGCTGTAGCCTTGGACTTTAGGCAGACTGCCAACATCTACCTTGGACTTTAGGCCGACAGCCCGTGTGATCGCCCCATTATAATATGGGCCGGCAGACGATCGCCCTATTATTATAATGGTCGGAAGACGATCGCCCGCCTGAAGATAAGACTCGGCTACCCCTATATATACACGGCTCCCTGCACTTGGACCTCTCTCGGATTTTTACTTACTGAAGAAGCATTCGCTGCATTCCCACGAGATTTCACGCAGCACTTGGCTATCTCCAACTCTTGGCAACAGCTATCTTTCGGTACTTACTTCTCCCGGACTCTCTCATCAAGCAGGCGATCGGCAGGGACGAAGAACACCGAGCTTCGCTCAAGAGCCGGATGAACAGAGTCTTTTTACACTCATTGTACATAGATTTCTCACATTAATACTTGTATCCACGAATATTTGTATTAATAACATCTCGCGAGAGCATTCAAGCCCGGGCCTAACAAACCCGTCAAATCTAGTGTTTATTCATATTCTCTCAGAAGTGCTCCCACAAATTGTTGTTTGTTGTCCGTCTTCCAGCAGTATTAATCTTCGGATAAATATTTTGGGCAACAACAATTGGCGCTAGAGGAAGGGGCTCTAACCCTCAAATTTTTATTCCTACCGTATCGAAGAACACTCACTGTTCTCGGGGCATATACTTGAAGTGACACTCGCAGCGCTTCAAAGAAATCTGTCAGAAATCATGTCTTCCGCCTCCGCGTCGAAGAAAGCCGCTGGCCAGCCGGCCAGACGCCTCGTTCCGTTCCAGTCCGAGCCACAGCCGATGGTGGAAGGTAGCCGCCGCGGTCAGAGACGCTCGATCCCGTCCCTGGACGGCGGCCCAAGCCTCTCGCTCAATCGGTTCTGAACCAAGGAACAGATCGAAGAGGCCCTGGCCGTCCTACAGGAGCGACGGAGTGCTCTCAACGCGCCTCCCGCTATCACCCCCTCGGCCGTCCGCCGGAAGTCCAAGCGGAAGCTCAAGGCATTACTGGCCGAGCGATCGCCAGGAGGCTCTCGTCCGCAAGAAGAGGCACTCGCCAGCCAGGGCACCTCTGTCTTCCATCGCCTGGGCAGTGACCCGTCTTGGCGACCGGGGCAGTCGGGCCCCAGCTACGAGACGACGGAGTTTGAGTCCGTCACCAGGAGCTAGGCCTACCCGACTCCCAGAAGGCATCCCAGCCGTCTGGCTCCCCCTCTCCAAATAGCCGAGGTCGGCAACAGCGGAGTCCAGAGATCGGTACACGATTGCCTCGGCTCCCGCTCCCAAAGCCGATCAGCAAGCGACCGAGCCACGGCGATAGCTGCGATGCAACGTCAACTCGACGACATGAAGGCGCTCCTGGGATCCAGGGCAGGCGCCAAGAAGATGATCGCCGAGCCAAGCGAGCCGCTCGCGATCGACGTCGAGCTCGCCCCCGTGCAGCACAAGATCGCTCCTCCTCAAACACCCTTGTACGAGGGGCGATCGGACCCCCAAATGCACCTGAGCAATTTCAACATCTACATGACCGGGTGTGGGGCATCAGACGCGACCAGGTGCCGAATGTTCCCTATGACGCTGGACGACCTCGCCTACCGGTGGTACACCTTATTGCCACCTCGGTCCATTGGCTCTTTTAACTAGCTGGCGCACGTCTTCACGGAGTTCTTCGCCACCAGGGTCGTCCGACCAGAAGGTCCCCTTCGCATGATGCAAATCAAGCAGGGAGAAGAAGAGTCCGACTCGGACTACATCGACCGGGTAGACGTGATCATCCTCAACGGCGAGCCCGTAAGCGATGAGACCGCCCTCTACACGGTCCTATGAGGATTTCAGGGCTTTTTGCCTATGTTCAGGCATCTCACGAAGAACCAACCTACGACCTACGCAGCCTTCCGGGCTAGAGCCGCAGATTTTCTGGCCAGGCAAAGGTTTCTTCTTAGCCTGTGAGCAGCGCGATCGGCGCCCGGACGACGATCTCCCGCCCGATCGCCGTTATCAACCTACGAATAATGCGATCGGCTGCCGAGAGACAATCTCCAGTCTTCCAGCCCGATCGCCATCATCATGCTGCATCACCAAAACCTGGAGGACACGATCGCCATCTACAGTCCAGCATCTAACATGACGGACTAAGGCATAAGATCGCCTCCACCGCGCATCATAAAGCCATGGTCCTGGTAGTCGATGGAACCGGCTGCTTCGGCCATGCAAGGTCCCTTTCGGCCGAGATTGCCCGCCCTTCGTTTAAATACGAGGCCGGCGTAGTCTGAGGGCTCTCAAAAATTAATCAGTGGACATGATCGCCCGCCCTCAAAGGATCATCATCTAACATGGTGAACCCGGACAATGCGACACGTGCCACAACCCCCGTCTCAACGTACACCATCGAGGTTCGCCATCTTCATGGTGGGCCGAGGTGGAAGCAGAGCCAAACAAGCCGTGGAGGTGGAGTTGATTCATCCGACGCTGCCCCGCGCAAGGACTCCTCTAGACCAAGACCGCACGCCCTTCATTTAAATACGAGGCGAGGCGCAGCCTAACAGAGGACCCTCATAATAAAGTGAGTCACAAGACACTCAATGTCTTCGCGCACCAAGACACGGTCATGGAGTCGGTCCATCGAACTTCGCGACTGTGCACGGTTCCTCAGCGATGAAACAACCAAGTTTCTACGAGGGATCGGCCAATGTTGTTTTTTGCAGGTACAAGACCGAAAGATAGCTAGCCAATCGACCATGATAGCCCAAGTCCGAATCCAAAGTCGGCTCAACAGTTCGCCCATCCTCATCTTACACGATCGCCAGCAAAACCACCTCGCCCCGTGTCTTCAACATCGGAGCAAGCTGGGGGGCAACTGTTGTGTCGAGAATTACACTCTCCGACCGGCGATCGCCTCGGAGATCGGGCGACCTAACCACCGCCGAGCAGCCGAGGTAGAACTGCCGACCGGCGACTAGGCGGCCTAGCCTTAGCCCCGCAGACAAGATGAATCGGCCAACCGAAGGTCCCAGGACAAGTCCCGACGCAGAGCGATCGACATAAGATCCGATCGTCTCTCGGTACTTGGTGACCGACTCCTGGCGACTGACTAGCGGGCGATCATCTCTCGGCACTTGCCGACTGACCCTTGGTGACCGACCGATGCCGACCCTCAGCAACTGGCCAATGCCGACCTCTGGTGACCAACTAGAGACGACCGCATCATGCCGATAATCATCCAGTCGGCAAAGGCCGAGCCTCAGGACTGAGCCCACGTGCAAGAGCCGAGACAAGATCCATAATTCACGGATCGTTGACCACAGCCTGTCAGCATCCGTCCACCAGCCGACAGGCCCGCCGAAAGTTGTCAGTAGGGCCGCATGTGACAGTGACTCCGGACGAGTGCTGGCTTTTCATTGGACCGCCCAGCTGGCTGCCGGCTGTAGCCTTGGACTTTAGGCAGACTGCCAGCATCTACCTTGGACTTTAGGCCGACAGCCCGTGTGATCGCCCCATTATAATATGGGCCGGCAGACGATCGCCCTATTATTATAATGGCCGGAAGGCGATCGCCCGCCTAAAGACAAGACTCGGCTGCCCCTATATATACACGGCTCCCTGCACTTGGACCTCTCTCGGATTTTTAATCACTGAAGAAGCATTCTCTGCATTCCCACGAGATTTCACGCAACACTTGGCTATCTCCAACTCTTGGCAACAGCTATCTTTCCGTACTTACTTCTCCCGGCCTCTCTCATCAAGCAGACGATCGACAGGGACGAAGAACACCGAGCTTCGCTCAAGAGCCGGATGAACAGAGTCTTTTTACACTCATTGTACATAGATTTCTCACATTAATACTTGTATCCACGAATATTTGTATTAATAACATCTCGCGAGAGCATTCAAGCCCGGGCCTAACAAACCCGGCAAATGTAGTGTTTATTCATATTCTCTCGGAAGTGCTCCCGCAAATTGTTGTTTGTTGTCCGTCTTCCAGCAGTATTAATCTTCGGTTAAATATTTTGGGCAACAACACAGACCATCTCGTAGCAGCGTGTCCGAAGAAGAAGAAATGTGAGATTTGCTGGAGCACGGAGCATTCGACGAGGCAATGCTCGAAGTTTCCGAGGGTAGCCGCCATGGAGTACACCAAGGCACGGGACGATGCCGAGGGTGATGGGACATCGATGGCGCTTCAGGTACTGAACTCAGCCATAGGGATGGCATCACGGGACGGAACACCGCTTGAGGGAAACTTGTTGTATGCGACGGGACTGATCAATGGGAAACCCATCAAGGCGTTAGTCGACCCAGGGGCCGATTACAACTACATTGACGAGGCTGAAGCACAGAGGTTGGGGCTTCAGGTCATCGAGGGACGGGGCTGGATGAAGTCGAATAATGCACCACCCGTTCGGGTTACAGGGGTCACCAATGGGGTGCGACTAAAGATTGGCACGTGGGAACCGCGCGTGCACTTCAAGGTGACGAGCATGGATGATCGGGACATTATACTGAGCATGGACTTCCTGAGGAAGAATAATGTTGGCGTTGTTCCGCATAATAGGGCGTTGTACGTGTGTGATCAAGCCAAGCTGCAGGAAATACACTTGACCACAGAGCCTTCGAGACAAGCTATGTCGGCACTCAAGTACGTGAGGAAGCTTGAGGAGGAGCCGAGTTACCACCTTGGAGCAGTTCGGTTCATCGAGGGGCCGCCACGTCGCCGAGGAAGTCGACGAAATAGGCGGGGGAGAATGTCACGGCTGATAGTCGACAACGAGACAGGTGTGCGTAGACGGTCGCATAGGGTGCCGAGGGACCGGCACGAGCAGGACGCCAAGGATGGCATCGGGCTGCATGTGAAGAGTCAGCCTTCAAGACGGCGTGATCGGACGGAGAATCACGCGAGTAAGCCGTGGGAGGAGCACGGACGCCGCTGTGGGAAGCGGATCGCCCAAGGGGCATTGCGGACGGGACATGTCCGGGACTGTCCGGCAGCGCTGGGGGCGCGGGCAAGGCCGGACGAGCAAAGGTCGTGTGGGACAAGGCACGACGGGACAAGGCCGAGTCTGTGAACAAGACTCGAGCTGGGAGGCCGGACGCGGGCATGGGATGCCGGGCGCGGCCGGCGTGCGCGGGCGCACGCGCGCGAGGTGAGAGAGAGACCCTCCCCCCCTATAATAGGCTTAGACGGAAAAAGCCTTGTGGGGGCAGTAGACATTGAAAAGCTGAGGAGTCACTCAACAGGAAAGACTCGACCGGAAGCAGCTAGAAGCGGACCGGCTTGGTCCAGGAGGTTCGGGAAGAGTCTGGAATATGGTAGAGACGGGCCTATGCGGTCGGGCCGGTGCGGGCCGGGACGGGCCGATACGGGCCGATGCGGGCCGGGACGGATAGAGACGGTCCGGGGCGCCCGGATGATGGAAGAACCTTCTAGGACCCTCCTAGAAGGATGTAGTACTTGAAGGTTGTGGAGTATTCTAGATTATACTTAGTCTTGTACTTGTAGAATACTCTAGAATTGTGTTTGTAAGACTTGTATATGTAGACAAGTGTGGATGATTCTAGAGATAGGTTCTAGAATAGGATAGAAGCATGTAGAATGTATAGGATGTTCTAGAGTCCTCCAAATGAGGAGGTGGAGTAGAAGATTCTAGGTCCTAGGAGTTGTATAAATAGGCAAGGGGGGAGGCTCATTTGCAACCCAACCCTCAAAGACTCAACATTCTTATATTGTAAGTGTTTGTGAAATAGTGAAGAGTTTTCTCTCAACTCCCAAGTGCAAACCCCTTCTTTCACACTTAGAAACAGAGTGAGTTAGGCTTACTAGCTAGATCGAGGCAATTCTAGTCTAGTGCCGCACGGGTCCGAAGAGCTTTCGAGTTCTCAAACCTAACCCCGTGACAGTGCGCAGCCTTCCGGCCGTAGCGTGTGCTACCTGCCGGCCGTAGCGTACGCAGCGTCCGACAGTAGCGTGCGCTACCTGCCGAGCCTAACCAATTCCAGAACCCAGACTCCACCGTCTGCACCCGAGAAGCGTGCGTTAAAGCCGCCCGATAGCGTGCGCTACACCGGCCGATTAGCGCAGCCTTTCGGCCATAGCGTGCGCTTACGCGGTTCGCCGCACCCGTCCGGCCGTGCCCGCATCGTCCGGCCATCCATAACCGTCCGGCCAGTGCTCGAACACCAGGGCTCGACGACTCCATTTCCGAAAACGTACAGAACGAACACGACGAAAAGCTCGTGGACAACATCAACGACCCAAAATGAAAACATAATGCAATAATTAATTATACACGACCAAGAAACGGGTCGAGACAACGATTACAGATACGGATACCCATAACTTTGGGTAATTTACAAAATGGCCCAAAACGCCCGAAAATCACGATACGTGATCGAATAACCAAACCGAAGTTCACAATACGTCTAACAAAGTTAAACGGACTTACGGGAAACTCGAAACAGCAGTTTCGAACGAGATTCGCAAGAATCGAACTCAAGTGCGGAAAAGTCGCTAAAAACACGGAACTCAACAAAACGACACCGTAACGGACTCGGATGTCAAAAAGTGTAGAATTAATCATTCTTAGAATGACGAAATGTTCATGAGCGAGTCGTCAAAATGGACTTCCGCCGAAAAAAAGAAATTACCGGAAATCGAAATTACGGGTATTACATTCTACCCTCCTTAAAAGAAGTTTCGTCCCGAAACTTAAAACAAGTAGGGAGAAGAAATATCCCGCCAGGAAAAACTCAACGAGATACACAAGAAGCGCGTAACTCATGCCCAACGGCGAAACATTACAAGCAACGCAAAGGAATATACGGTGTGAAAACACGCTCCACGACGACCAACACAACGTCGCCGTTAGGGATATAATAGAACCAACAAGTGACAAGCGTCATCAAATGGATAATACAATCAAGTCAGTTATCCGAACAATAACAAAACACAATGAACGAAAATCAATACGATTGACCAACCCAACGGTACATCAATCAAAACGCGAGCCAATCGCTGAATAAATACGGAAGTCCACCGCCCAAGGGTTGGAAGATCGAAAACGAGACTAATTATCTGAACTTAAGGGAATTAGGAAGTAGCATGAACGCTCAACAATCACGAAACGAGAACAAAAACCAAACAAACAAGCGATCGAGACAACAAAAATCGAACAATCATGTCCGAAATACGAAGGATAATAAAATTCAAACAACAACTCCCAGGATGATCTGGTGAGAACTACAAGACATGCATTCCCATAAGATCCACAGGAAAGGGAATAGCGATTGAAAAGTCACAACGACAAACGAGTTATTCCGAAATAATACCACACTCGTTCGATCAACAAAAGCAAGGGATAGGGAAAGTTCAGAAAATGTTAACGAGCATAATTGAGTCGACAGAGTCGAAAACACAGGAGTTCCAAATCCGATCCACTTCGAATAAAAGAATTAGTAGAACCAAAAGATGTTACTTCCGAACAAGGTTCACAGAAATCGAACTAAATTCGGAAAAGTCACAGCGATAACCAGATCGACCCACAACAAGATCACAGTTCATTCGGACGATGAAACCGAAATACAGAACAAGTTCAGAAAGTATCAACGAACACGAGAGAGTTGATAGAATGGAGAAAGAGAAAATACCGAAGTCAAAATAGTACGGGTATTCCCTTCGACCTCGTCCACAAAATTCGTAAAAACGGGAGCAAGGTAACATGTCATTAAGCAACCGACATCTAACGGAACCATCACCGATTCACACGGTCATACCATACCAAGCTCTAACAGCTCGCACATGCGCGACAACGCAGAAATCACTACGAGGCGACAATATTTAATACCAACATCATACACACTTTGTCCGACCACAAGCAGGAAATGATTGGTTTTAAAAATGAAAACCACCTTTTGAAACAGTTTGGAAACACCAGTTGATCTTGAGTATCATTTTACAAAAAGTTGAACAAACATCATTTTCGAGACTTTGAAAATCATCTTGCGTTTGAACAAAAATGAGGACACCTTTCTTTTTAGTGAGAACTTTCAGAAATATCCGACTCTCGGGTCTAAGTAAAAGTGTTTCTAATTAATTGAAAATATCTCAAAATATTTTTGGTCCTCAACTGAAATTTTTTTGAAATATATTGCGGCACTAGAAAGCATCTTGAAAACGCCGCAAAAAAATAATTCGTTTTAAAAGTACGTCTCGAAATTTATTTTCTAAGATACTCAAGGTTTTCAAGGATAATTCAATGGGCTTGAATGCCCAAAATTTCAGGTAATTACACAAAACTTTATAGCGCTGTGGGTCCCGCGTCGGAACCCACCAGGCTAAGCTAAAAGCCATTTACAAAAACGCCAAAAAGGCCGATGACGGTAATATTTCAAAAACTCACAAAAGCCATTTACAAAATACTAAATACCGTCATAAGAATTTCTCCAAAACGATCAAGGCCATAATGCCAAAAACTCGGTTAAGGGAATCGGTTTTCGAAATAAAACTCAGTCGGTAAAATACCAAAAGCCATTACAAAAGAACTCACGCAGCGGATAAAATAAATAAGGTTAAACATACACAATCCAGCAACACTACTCCTCATATGAACGAATAATGAGGGTCAAATAACCGCATATCAAGAAATCAAAATCCATAAGAGGATTCCGTCACTTAACAAATAATCATAAAAATAGCTCGCATCAGACGAGTCACAAACACAAGGAAGGGAGACTTACATCCACAGGTCGCACGAAGATGATGATCGCTCCTCGATACTAATCACGACCAACCAACTTAGACGACGCGTCGCGACACGACTTAGTCAGACAAAATCCGACGAGACAAAAACTCAACAGACACCACTGACCCGACAGCCTAGGTTTCCACAACCTAAGCTCCGATACCATTTATGTAACACCCCCAATCCACTCAGGGATATTACACGCCGTAGACCCTCTCCTCGAGGATCTACCAGGCTGATAACTAAAATCAAACATCTAAACATCGCCTTTAAGGCTAACATGACTCAATAGACCGATTTGGTCTTTCAATAATAACATACAACTCAATTCCAATCACATACCCACGCAGGGGTCAAAATACAATAAACTCCCATACAACGGGGAAAAGATACTGCAGCAGAAAAGAAAATACAACTAGACCAATACGACATCAACGGATCCTCGTGTGATTAGTATCGTTCATCTTTCATCATCCTTCATGCCGAACCTGTGCTATGCTCCAAAACCTGAATGCAAAAATAGACATCCACCCCCCGAATACTCGGGGGTTAGCAAAACTCCATTGTTTTGCTAGTGCAAGAGCAAAGTGCAAATACGAGCCATACAATTCACATTCCACGAATAACAATAACCAGGAAATCCTCAAGGATTCAAACGTAACGAAATGTACTTCCCGAGGCATGAGTTTGGGTAAAACACTTCAAAACCGAAAGATCACAAATCAAGGGAAAACAATTTATAAAACCATTTAAAGTGCCATCGAGAGTTTTAATAGAAAACAATTTAGGATTATCAAATCCTACTCATTCCAAAATCAACAAGGTCCACGACCAATAAGCGGAAAGAATTTGCAAGAAAACCATTCAATCAACACAAGCGAGTCTTCACAAATATTTCCCACGGGGTTCTCGACCCAATCCAAATAATATCAAAACGAGATCAAACATCTCAACATCACACGGGGTCCTCGACCCAAAACACAAAATGTCAACACAGTATAATCAAGGACACAACCTTCCGTCCGCCCAAAAACTGCTCAAGACCCCTGATTAATTAACCCTTGGAGATCTCGTCAAATGTCCTTGGTTAATTAACCCTGATACCAACATTTTAAAACAAGTTGAAACACACTTTCAGAAAACATGAATCACGGTCTATATCGAGACCATCATTTGAAAAGAGTTGAAAGAATTTGAAATACGATAATCGTTCGGTAACGGGGTCTTAGCTAAACACTCAAATATCCGTTACCAATAAGCCTGCCAGGCGCCTCCACTGAAACGCCTGTGCACCGGCGTTCACTCCACATGTCAGCCACACATTGTCCGTGTCACCGCACCGGCGTCACTCCCATAAGAGCCGCCCCTTGCACGTGCATCAGGTAAACACCGGCGTTCACCAACCATATGGAGCCGCACATTGCAGCGTACACCAGGCCGGAGATCGCACGCCCCGCCCTCAGAGGCTCCCAGATATGACGTCTCTCACAACAAGTATTCACATTGTCACAAACATCAAGTACACAGTCATCGTCGTAACAATTATCAAATCAGTACACCAATTAACATAATTCATCCGTCAGTCCACGACCACACGAATAAATAACAACACGCATGTCAACCATAACACGATGGAAATAAGAAATATACGTACACACGCATTATCAAGCGCAACATCAACACAAAATATATCCAAAGGATTCACGTAGTCACTTACAACCCACACAATTTACAAAACACACGCGTTTTGAAAGTGAGCCTTTAACGAGGCTAGCCGAATCCTTTGAAAACTCATTTCCAACAAATAAACAAACACAACAAGATGATCACCAATTATCATATCCACAAAACAAGAATAGTATGGACAAGGTACTTGCCTTGAACAACCATAACGCGGAGAATCGACCGAAGTAGGTTGGCACGAACCGACTACGAACCCGCCGACTCCACTGAATGCCAACTCGCGATAATAAACTATGGAGGACAATAACAACAATGAAAATGAATTCCATAGCATGACTCAGAGCCATTGAATTCAAAGAACGAATGACGAATGTTCAAGTGTTTTCCCCAAAACGGCCAAGAACACGATTTGTCCCGACAAAACACGAAAACGGAATTCCAAGTCGAAATATGGATATACAATCCATAGAATATGTTTAACAACATCATTTAACCACAATCTATCCAACAAAAACGGATGGAAAACGAGATCGAGAACAAATCCCCCAAAAAGTCGATTCGAAGGAAATCAAGAAATATACTTCGATTCGACGAAGAACAATGGTTTAAATGATGTTAAACACAAGAATACTACCAAGATTAATCATACCCATCATGAATTAATCAACAACACGGAACGAATCGGACAAGAATGCAAAAAACCCCCAAATTCACGAAATTAGGGTTCTAAGGAAGATTACCTTGATTCGCTGGATCAAAGGATGATAACGGATGATTGATTGATGTTATGAACTCAAGAACATTGTGGATTTTTGACAAACATCATGGCTCGAAGATCTCCAAGTCTCCAACCGTGGAAGAGAAACAGAGGAAATGAAAAACGAGAGGAAATGTGACTGCTCTGTCACATTTATACTGGGCCGGACTAGCGCGCGCTAGGCTGCCGAGCTAGCGTGCGCTATCGGCCCAGGCCGCAATCCAGTGACCTTTTGGACTAGACTGCTCGGCCAGGTAGCGTGCGCAGCCTTCCGGCCGTAGCGTGCGGTACCTGCCGGCCGTAGCGTACGCAGCTTCCGACAGTAGCGTGCGCTACCTGCCGAGCCTAACTGATTCCAGAACCCCAGGACTCCACTGTCCAGACCCGATAGCGTGCGTTAGGCCAGCCGATAGCGTGCGCTACACCTGCCGGTTAGCACGCGCAGCCTTCCGGCAGTAGCATGCGCTACGCCGGTTCCTGCCGCACCCATCCGGCCGGTGCCCGCAATCGTCCGGCCAGTCCCGCAACCGTCCGGCCAGTGCTCGAACACCAAGGATCGACGACTCGATTTCCAAAAACGTACGGAACGAACACGATGAAAAGCTCGTGGACAACATCAACGACCCGAAATGAAAACATAATGCAATCATTAATTATACGCGACCAAGAAACGGGTCGAGACAACAATGACAGATACGGATACCCATAACTTTGGGTAATTTACAAAATAGCCCAAAATGCCCGAAAATCACGATACGTGATCGAATAACCAAACTGAAGTTCACAATACGTCTAACAAAGTTAAACGGACTTACGGGAAACTCGAAACAGCAGTTTCGAACGAGATTCGCAAGAATCGAACTCAAGTGCGGAAAAGTCGCTAAAAAACATGGAACTCAACAAAACGACACCGAAACGGACTCGGATGTCAAAAAGTGTAGAATTAATCATTCTTAGAATGACGAAACGGTCATGAGCCAGTCGTCAAAATGGACTTCCGCCGAAAAAAAAAGAAACAATCGGAAATCGAAATTACGGGTATTACATTACGGAAATGGAATACACCCGAAAACCCGCCTACGATTCATGTATATTCGTATAAAAATAACGACGAGGGTGGACCACAACCGAACCCTCCCAATTTCGCAAAACCATGAAAATATACCATGAATCCGTAGGAAAACTAATGATATCAACAAGATTAATCATATTCATCATGGATTAACCAACAAAACGGAACGAATCAGACGAAAATCCCAAAACCCCCAATTTTTCCAAAAGTAGGGTTCTAAGAGATTTTACCTTCGATTAGGATGAAAGATTCGTGTTGATGTTGTAATAATACACCAAGAACTCAAGGAAGTTGATGGTTGAGATGATTGGAGAAAGAAATTGTAATACCTGTGATTTTCTCTTTCGGTACTTTTTTGTTTTTGGCATCTTTCTGGTTTCCAGAAGATCACTTGCGAGCGTTTAGACATTTTGATAATGTTTCGTTCTGTGTGTTTAGTCATCCGAGTTGTTCCGGGGCTGTTTTACCCGAATCCGTGTTTTGAGCGACTTTTTGCGCTATTTGGTTCATTTCGTATGATAATGGTTCGAAACTACGGTTTTCATGTTTCCGATAAGTCCATTGAGCTTTGTTATTCGTGTTGTGAGTTTCGGTTCGGCTGCTTGAGGTCATATTGTGATTTACAGACGTTTTGGGCCGTTTCGTAATTTCCCAAAGTTTGGGAGTGATTACTCTCTTATCGTATTTCAAACCTTCGGGTAGTCGGAATCGTATTGTATTTTGATCCTTGCGTTTGTCGTTCTGCACTCTTCATATGCATGTCCTCGTCTTGTGTTGTAATTGTCGTTTCACGGTTTCGTCGCTCAAATGCGACGCTGGCTTTCTTGATTAGGCGCTAAGTGACTTACGTACGCTATGCTATAAGCATAACGTACGTTATCATCATGCGACTTACGTACGTTAAGACCTTCTGTAATACCCGGTAGTAATTCAGTCATTATCATTCAGTATTTATCATTCAGTAATAGTCACTCAGTATTTTTCACTCATTAATGATCATTTGTCACTCATATTCAATCATTGTATTCATCGTTCAGAGTAATTGTATCGTCATTCATCATCAATCTAGTTGGAGAATCGTGCGGTGTTTACCATCGTTGTCATTTCATAGTGTGCTGTGTGTGAGAAGTAGCACATGCTACGTACTCTCTTTAGCGTGCGCTAATTGAGTACTGGTAGCGCACGCCACCTCTCAACACTAGCGCACGCTAGTGTAGTTGAGCAGGCAGTCCAGAAGGCACTGGACTGCAGTTGGGATTGTAGGAAGCGCACTGTCACGGGGTTATACTTGCGCCTCTCTAAGTCCTCTCCGTGCGGCACTATCTTAGGTTGTCTCAAGCCTAAGTAGTAAGCCTATCAACACACAAGATTACTAGGAAGGAAAGTAAGGAAATGCTTGGGGAAGGTTTTCTCTTATTGCACTATAGCAAATCAGATTTCTCAAGGTGAGTTACAAATGAGCCCCAAGGGGGGTATTTATACTAATCCTCCTAGTCTAGCAAATGACCAAGAAAACATTACTATTCCAAGTATTTACAAGAATGCCATCATCTAGAATGATCTATACAATTCTAAACAATTCTAAGAAGTCTTCTTGGAGTCCCCAGACACCTCTGGAACGTCCGGCCCGACCCAGCCCGAAGTGTCCCGGCCAAGGCCCGATTCGGCCCGTAGCAATCCGACCCGATTTCTGACCTTCTGGAACCCTCTTTGACCTTCCGGAATTGATTGGTCTCCATCTTGAAGCTTCTAGGGTCTTCTTTCTGAAGAGTGGGTTCCTCGGCTTTTCAATGTCTACTGCTGTCACAAGGTTTTTCCCGTCTAAGCCTATTATAGGGGGGGTAGTCCTCTGTGAGCTTGGCCCGGTCCATGCACGCGCGCATGCTGCGCGCCCGTCCGACAGGCTTCGGCCGGATGCTGTGCGATGCCTGCTGCCTTAAGGTGGGGCGTGACATTCTCCCCCACCAAAGTCGTGACCGTCCTCGGCACGATGCTGTCCCGATATTCTTCAATCTTCTGCCGGAATTACCATAGGTGATCCTCATGTTCCCAGCTATTTTCAGCGTCTGGGAGTCCTTTCCAATGCACAAAGAGCTCGGTGTATGGGGCCACGCCCCTTCGTCGAACGTCCCGATGTGAAATGATCTCGGCTACTTCCTTGTCAAAGGAAGTAATCACGGCAGTAGATGCCCGATGTGACTGAGCTCGGCCCGGATCCTCCATGTCCTGATGGTAAGGCTTTAGTTGGCTAACATGAAAGACCTGGTGTATCTTTATCTTCGGCGGCAGTTCCACTCGGTAGGAAACTGTCCCAACACGCCGCTCGATCTTGTAGGGTCCCTCGTATCTTCGGATAAGTCCCTTATGCACAGCCCGAAATGCTTTAAATTGCTGCGGGAGAAGTTTCACCATAACTAAGTCGCCTTCGTTGAACTCGACCGCTCGTCGCTTGAGATCGGCCCATTTCTTCATCTTCTTGGCTGCCTTGTCCAATGATGCTCGAGCCAAGTCCGATTCCTCTTGTAATGACTTAGCAAAGGTATATGCTGCGGGACTCTGTCCTGTGTATCCGGTGGCAATATTGTTCGTTGTCGCCGGTTGTCTCCCTGTAGCGAGCTCGAATTGGCTGTGTCCCATTGATTCACTCTTCTGCAAATTGTATGAGAATTGGGCCGTGTCTAAGAGTTTGGCCCAATCCCGTTGATTGGCACTCACATAGTGCCGCAAGTAGCACTCAAGCAGTGCATTAACTCGTTCTGTCTGCCCGTCCGTCTGTGGGTGGAAACTTGTTGAGAATGCTAAATTCGAGCCCAATAGCTTGAAAAATCCCGACCAAAACTTTCCTGTGAAACGTGGGTCTCGGTCACTCACGATTGTCCTTGGAATGCCCCAATGTTTTACCACATCCTTTAAGAACAACTTGGCCATCTCCAGAGCCGTTACGTCACGGTCTTTGGAATAAAGGTTGCGTATTTTGAGAACCTGTCCACCACAACTATGATCGACCCGTACCCATCCGATTTAGGTAAAGCCGAAATAAAGTCCATTGAAACGCTTTCAAAAGGATGTTCCGGTATGGGTAATGGTTGAAGTAGTCCACCAGGTTGTTGTTGTTCCACCTTGTCTTGTTGACATACAAGACATGTCCGGACGTATGCCTCAACGTCCTCTCGCATCCTGGGCCAAAAGTAGGAATTGTCAACTAAAGCCATTGTACGGTGCATACCTAGGTGTCCAGCCCATAGTGTATCGTGGCATTCCTTCATGATGTCCCTCCGTAAGTTCCCCCATTTGGGCACGTACAAATGATTGCCTTTAGTGAAGAGTAGCTCGTCTCGTTCCCAGAACCGTCTTGTCTTGCCGCTCCTGGCAAGTTGCATGATGTTCTCTGCGAAAGGGTCCTGCCTCAGTCCCTCGCGTATGCGGTCCTTGATGCTTCCCTCGGCCTTGGTCAAGGCTGCAAGCTCGGCCTTCCGGCTTAATGCATCGGCTACTCGGTTAAGTACTCCAGGCTTATACTCCAGGGTATAATCGAACTCAGCTAGGAATTCCTGCCATCTTGCTTGTTTTGGCGTGAGCTTCTTCTGAGTTTGAAAATAACTTGTGGCTACGTTGCCTGTTCGTACCACAAACTTTCTTCCAAGTAAATAATGCCTCCAGGCTCTAAGGCAATAACCACGGCGGTCATTTCCTTCTCATGTACCGAGTACCGTCTCTCGGTGTCATTCAATTTTCTGCTCTCGTAGGCAACGGGATGCCCTAGCTGCATCAAAACTCCTCCGATGGCATAATCAGATGCATCGTTATGAACCTCATAGGCCTTGGCATGGTCTGGCAAGGCAAGAACTGGCTGCTCCGTCACTTTACCTTTGAGTCGCTGAAAGGCCTCTCGGCACTTATCCGTCCATTCCCATTTGTGGTCCTTCTTCAATAGGTCCGTTAATGGTGCTGCTATCCGAGAGTATCCCTCGATGAACTTCCGGTAGTAGTTCACGAGTCCCAGAAATGATCGGAGTTGGGTTACGCTGGTCGGCGGTTCCCAATCTCGAACGGCTTTCAGTTTGGCCTCATCCATCATTATGCGGCCATCTTTGATACGGTGCCCCAGAAAAGTCACTTCATGTTGGGCGAATGAGCACTTCTCCAACTTTGCATAAAGTTCGTTGTCCCACAATGCTTGGAACACCTGTCGCAAGTGTTCTACATGCTCCTCCATCGATGATGAGTAAATGACAATATCATCCAAATAAACGACAACAAACTTGTCTATGTATGGTTGAAATACCTTGTTCATCAGTGTGCAAAAGCTCGCTGGGGCATTTGTAAGCCCGAATGGCATCACAAGGAAATCAAACAAACCATACCTGGTCGCCATGGCAGTCTTGGGTTCGTCTCCTTCGGCTATCCGGACCTGCCAATATCCGGATCTTAGGTCGATCTTTGAAAAGTATTTGGCACCTCCCAGTTGGTCAAACAGCTCTCCAATGAGTGGAATGGGATATTTGTTGTGAACCGTCAGTTTGTTGAGTGCCCTATAGTCCACGCACATATGTAAGGATCCATCATGCTTCTTCTAGAACAAAACGGGGGTTCCATAAGGAGATTTGGATGGTTGGATCATCTTGGAATCCAACAACTCTTTCAATTGCTTCTGCATCTCCTTAAGTTCCGGTGGTGACATCCTATAGGGTGTCCTCGAAGGTGGCTTCGCATCGGAAATAAGTTCAATTTTGTAGTCCACATCCCGTCTGGGCAGCAACTTCTTAGGTAGTTCCGCGGGCATCACGTCCTGGAACTCCTCCAAAACGGCTTGAACTTCCTTTGGTACATCCTTGCTTTCGACATTGTTCCCATCATCAGGAACGTAAAATTCAGCGAAGGTCTCTTCCTGCTTTCAAAGTCCTCGACTAAATTGCATGGCTGAAAGGGTGCTTGTCCCCTTCGCTTCCCTCCTGGCCGGAATGGCCTGTGTCCTGTCGGAGTCCAAAATGACTAAGGAATCTGAAAATGGAAGAATGCAAGCCCGTACCTGATCGAACCATTGTAACCCAAGAACCAAATCGTAGTCATCCATGGTCACTACAGTGAAGCTGATCATTCCCTGCCAGTCACCTATCTTTGCTTTCACTCCTCGTGCTTCGCCGGTCACCGGTTTAGCATGGGTGTTCACTGTCTTGATCGATCCATTAGTTGGAGTGACGGTAAGTCGTAAGGCTTTGGCTACGCCGTCCCGCATGAAATTGTGCGTAGCTCCTGTATCCACTAAGGCTTTGATGTGTGTGCCTCCGATCAAGGCATCCACGAACATAGACCCTTTTCTGGGTCCCTTTGCCGGTTCCACAACGGCTTTGACAGCATTGAGCAAACTCAACGCGCCTATATGCGCACCATCCGCAACCTCGGTCTCCGTGGTCTCTTGAATGGTTGCGACCTTCTTCCTCCGAAATGGGCAATCGTACTTCATGTGAGAGGTACTATGACAAATGTGACAACCTCTCGGCTTATCATTCTCATCCACTGGTTGCTTGCCCGAGTATTTGTTTGGACTGAACCTTGATGGGCGGTCTCCCCCACCTTTGCCTTTATCTGTGCGGAAAGTCCTTGGCTTATCACTGGTTTTCAACTCCCTTAAGCCCTCGGCCACAGCAATGGCAGTCGCCACGTCCTGGACATTTCGCCTTTCCAACTCTTGCCTCGCGAAAGGCTTGAGTCCGTCCATAAATGCAAACAGCTTGTCGGTCGCCGTCAAGCTTGGTATCTCTAGTACAATTTCTTGGAACTCCTTGACATAATCTTTGATAGTACGAGTGTGGCTAAGTCTCTTTAGCCTGCCCCGAGCCTCGAACTCCACATTCTCGGGATAGAATTGCCTCTTCAATTCGGCCTTGAAGTCTTCCCAGGAAGCCATCCTGCACGCACCACTCTCAATGTCGCCCTGCTTGGTCCGCCACCACAGTACGGCTGTGTCGGCTAAGTATAAGGGCGCCTTCCGTAACTTGGTGTCATCATCTCGAATGTTTTAGGCACTAAAGTACTGCTCCAGGTTCCACAAGAAATTGTCAATCTCCTTGGCGTTTCTCGATCCGTTGAACTTCCCAGGCCTTGGGATGTCAATTCGTGCGGGTGTCGCACCCACATGTCCTTCTCCATTGGCAATCGCCCTCTTCACTGTTGCCATCTTCGTCTTGAGAACCTACATGCTCTCTTGCATGGTCAAGATCATGGCCCGAAAATCGGCCAACTCTTGCTTCATGTCCCCATCACAAGCATTGATAGTAGAAAGAACCTGGTTGTGCAACTCCTCACCAGCTTCTTCTAAGTCATCCACCCTCCTCGCATCCTCATCGTAGACCTCCTCCAGTCGAGTCACTCGGCTGTCCATGGCAGCAATCCGGTCGAGAGACTTGTCTCTGCCCTTCTTGGTCTTCTCGGCCTGAGTGTTGGGTTGGGTAACGTCGGATGATAGTGCCATCTTTCTCCTTGCACGATCAGCTAGCAATCTTCGAAAATCCGCCTTGGTTGTCTCAACCTTGGCTCTGATACCAACTGTCACGGGGTTATACTTGCGCCTCGCTAAGTCCTCTCCGTGCGGCACTATCTTAGGTTGTCTCAAGCCTAAGTAGTAAGCCTATCAATACACAAGATTACTAGGAAGGAAAGTAAGGAAATGCTTGGGGAAGGTTTTCTCTTATTGCACTATAGCAAATCAGATTTCTCAAGGTGAGTTACAAATGAGCCCCAAGGGGGGTATTTATACTAATCCTTCTAGTCTAGCAAATGACTAAGAAAACATTACTATTCCAAGTATTTACAAGAATGCCATCATCTAGAATGATCTATACAATTCTAAACAATTCTAAGAAGTCTTCTTGGAGTCCCCAGACCCCTCTGGAACGTCCGGCCCGACCCAGCCCGAAGTGTCCTGGCCCGGCCCGGCCAAGGCCCGATTCGTCCCGTAGCAATCCGACCCGATTTCTGACCTTCTGGAACCCTTTTTGACCTTATGGAATTGATTGGTCTCCATCTTGAAGCTTCTAGGGTCTTCTTTCTGAAGAGTGGGTTCCTCGGCTTTTCAATGTCTACTACTGCCATAAGGCTTTTCCCGTCTAAGCCTATTATAGGGGGGGTAGTCCTCTGTGAGCTTGGCCCGATCCATGCACGCCCGCGAGCATGCTTCGCGCCCGTCCGACAGGCTTCGGCCGGATGCTGTGCGATGCCTGTTGCCTTAAGGTGGGGCGTGACAGCACGCTACGAATGGTAAGTAGCGCGCGCTAGTGAGCCAGAGTAGCGCACGCTATACAGTCGGTGTAGCGCGCGCTATGGTCGGATCAGGTTGATTCCAGTGGCTACTGGACTGAATTGAATTTATTCATAGCGCACGCTAAGAGTGGTTTTAGCGTACGCAAATGGTGTAGTAGCGCACGCTAATCGTTGGTTGTAGCGCACGCTACCGAGATCAGATCAGAGGACAGAATGTTCTGGACTCCAGTACTGGACATCAGATAATTCGCTAGCGCACACTAATATTTTGGGGTTAGCGCACGCTAAGTGCATAGCCGTAGCGCACGCTACAAACAGGTACGTAGCGCGCGCTACCGTTTCCGGACAGTGGGTACTGGACTACCCAAAATACCCGTTAGCGCATGCTACGCACAAGAGCTAGCGCATGCTAAACTGGAGTGTCTATAAATAGGACAGTGCAGTCCATTTCGTTATTTCTTCATCTCACTTCACTCCTTCGGCGGTTTTGGGTGATTTCGGGCGATTTGGAGAGTATTCTTCGAGGTGTAATAATCAATCATCATCTTCAAGCTCATCATTCGGATTAATCATCATTTCATCATCTTGATCACATCAAATCAAAGGTATTAATCTCTTGGATCTAGGAACTCGAATTTTTGGGTTTTCCTTCCGATTTTCTTCGTGTAAGCTTGGATTGTTGTTGGAATATGTTAGATATGGATTATCTATCTTGGATAAATATATTCCTACGGATTTAATGGCTATTTTGGGGATTTATATCAAGAACCCTTGGGGTTGACTTCGGATAATTTGGGGATTTCCGTTTGACGTTGTTGTAATCTTGAAATTGTGGATTCCTATGAGATTGTTGATATCATTGATAGTGTTTTGATGGTTTGAAATACTCATCTTGGAGTTGGTTTCGATATATTCGAGTTTGGATATTGTTGTATCGACGTTTGAGTCAGTTATGATCGTATTTGATTCGTGTAATGATCGAATTATTGGTAAATTGTGTTATTCAAGGTTGTTCGAGCGACCGACATTTCATTTAGGACATTGTTCATGGACGGACATTCTTCATCGGTGTTGTGTAAGTTAATTCTTACTCGGTTAAAAGGATATTCATTCCTTTTGTTGTTGATTATTCATAACCATAACTCATTCATCATGGTATTAATCATATTGAGACTTGTAATTGTCGAATAATCATTTCATTCACGAGGAACGACGGTTCCAAATCATTTCATTGGGTTATCAATCACGTCACTATTATTTTCATCTCGGTGAGTCATCTTGGCCTTGTCGAATTATTATTCATTGATATTCATTGTGGTCATTCTCGTCTATATGACCTTCTGTGTTCATATTGCGTGGCCGGGTGTGGCTGTGTGGAATTTTTAGTCGGGCACACGATGGTCATGTATTGGGTTCACCGATACATTGGACCGTGCACACGGTAAAGCGTAACTCCGTGAGACTAATTAGGTACAAGGACGGGTGTGTCCGGTCATTCGTCTTGTACACTTGCACAGAACATTACGGGCGTACTATGATACTCCTCTTCAGCGTAATTTATAACTAATGATA
Organism: Orobanche coerulescens; assembly: GCA_033398695.1. Lineage (NCBI taxonomy): Eukaryota > Viridiplantae > Streptophyta > Magnoliopsida > Lamiales > Orobanchaceae > Orobanche > Orobanche coerulescens. Next base: position 101,055,846 of record CM065817.1, on the reverse strand, counting down.
TTTCATAACTTCAGTTGTATCATGATTGTGTATTTTCAACCCTTGAGGATTGTTGTTCTGTGTAACTGACCCCATTGGGGGATTTTGTTTTCAGGTCACAGCAAGGCAAAGGCACGGGAAGAGCATGTTGACGGCGAGGAGTCCCAGTGATACTAGTAGGGGGCCCCAGTCATTCCGCTTAATTCAGTCATTTCAGTCAATTCAGTCATTCTTATTTCTCTTCATTTGTATTTCCGCTGCAAATTCCGTTTGAGATGTTTATTTATTCAGAGTGGTGTATTTTATCTTCATATAAAATATACTAGTATTCTGTATTGTCCTGGTGTATTGTACTTAAGCTCCTCATCGGAGTATTTGGTAATATAATGTGGTTCGTTACTACAATTATATTATTTAATTCATCAGTTTTCATTCGCCTGGTGGGTCCCAGTCGGGGGTCCACGGCACTGTAATATCCGCCTAGTTTGGGGTGTTACACCTTCCCTTTACGTACGTAAGGGTCTTACCAGTTCAGACATTGAGTTCTAGCCGTCGATAGCGCACGCTATGTGTTGATCATAGCGCTCGTTAACTGTGCTCCTTACGTACGTTAAGCCCTCGCCATAACGTACGTAAGGGTCTTCGCTATTTTGGACAGGAGGGTCTGGTTATCGATTACGTACGTAATCTTTGATGCATTACGTATGTAATACATGTAACGTACGTTATTCTTCTTGGTTAACGTACGTAACTCATGTGCAAGTATTTATATACTGGGAGTTGACCGTGTTCGTCATTTTTCACCCTTTCTTCACTCCTCCGCGGCTGAGGCGATTTGTGGGAGATCTAGGGGTGATTTTGGAGTCCTGTAACTCCAAGTTTACATCTTCCTTTAGTTCTTGGTGTTGATTAACATCATCAATCCGTGTTCTTCGTCTTCGATTCGAGGTAATCATCGTGTAAACCCTTCCTTTATATTTCATGAATCTTCAAGATTCTGGTTGTTCTTCATGAATCGTGATGTTGTATATCATCAATCGGTTGTATTGATTCTCTCCCTATGATTTGATTCGTATTTCATACCGTATTCGGGTTCGGATAATGTTCTTGATATTCTTTGGGAAATATCGAGCCCCAAGTGTTCGATCCTTCGTCTCTACGAATTCTTGTTGAGAATTCCGTGTGTTTTGCATCTTCCTTGCGATCGATCTTATAGTGATTATGTTATTCTTGTGTTTTCGACCTAGTTGGAAGATTCGAGGGTTTCCGGTCGAGCTTTCCCGTTGCTTCACGTGCTTTGGATTTGAGGCAAGTACCTTTATATACGAATTATAACTATGCGAAATCATTATTGCCGAAGTGTGTGAATTATATATATTTATATGTTAAATATATGTATGTATAAAGTTATACGTATATATATAATATATATATATATATGTAAGTATGTATGTATATGGATATACACATACATCTGTCGTGTGATTAATATCGATGCTAGTTGACGTACTCAACTTGGATTAAAGTACGAATCATATTTATAGAGATAATATAGTAAGATTTGTGTATTCGGTTGAGTTACGATATAAGGATATATGTGTAATGTCGGTTGGATTTGCCGAAGACTTATTGTGTTGTGTCTTGATTGATAACGTGCATATTGTTGTTTATTTGTGTGGTTGGGGACTGACGGATAAAATATGTGAATTGGTGTATTGATTTGATAATTGTTGCAACGATTGATTGTGTACTTGATGTTTGTAACAATGTGAATACTTATTGTGAGAGATGTCGTATCCGGGAACCTCTTAGGGCGGGGTGTGTACTCCGGCCTGGTGTACGCTGCAATGTGCGGCTCCATATGTTTTGTGAACACCGGTGTTACCAAATACGTGTGCAAAGGGCGGCTCTTGTGGGAGTGATCGCCGGTGCGGTGACATGTTCAAGGGGCGGCCAACATAGTGGAGTGAACGCCGGTGCACAGGTGTGCAAGGGAGGTGCCTGGCAGGCTTATTGGTTGCGGATATTTGAGTGATAGCTAAGACCCCATTACCGAACGATTTTCATAATTCAAAGTTCTTCAAACTCGCTTTAAAATGTTGGTCTTGATACAGACCGCGGTTCATGTTTCTGAAAGTTTGTTTCAACCTGTTTTTAAAGCGTTGGTATCAGGGTTAATTAACCAAGGAGGTTTGACGAAATCTCCGAGGGTTAATTAATCGGGGGCCTTGAGCAGGATATGTCGAATGAGAGATTGTGCCTTTGATTGTATTGTGGTGCTATTTTGTGTATTGGGTCGAGGACCCTGTGAAATGTTGGGATGATTGATCTCGTGATGATGTTATTTGGATTGGGTTGAGAAACCTGTGAGATGTTGTAATGATTTCGTTTGTGACAGTATTCTATAAATTAGGTCGAGGACCCCGAATAACGTTGACATTTTTTCGTGTAATCGTTTTCCATATGTTGGGTCAAGGACCCGAGAGCTTTTGAAATGATTTTCTAAAAATTCCCATTAGATTTTCAAAACCCCTAGACGGCCCAAGTCATTAATATTGTTTTGAAACTATCTTATCAAAATACTTTTCCTTTTATAAAAATGGATTTTCAAACTAGATCTTTTGACTCCTTGGGCTCGTTAAAAGTTTCATTGATGTTATGTTCTGTAAAGAGAATACGACTATGTGATTATCTTTCACCTTGTGTATGTGAGTGCTATTCTGTGTTGACTATGGGAATGCGTGGTTTGTATTAAGGCTTCGCGGCTTGAGTTTTGTGTTGTTATTGTTCGTATATCTTGTATATTATGTACTTGCACTAGCAAAATTCCATTTTGCTAACCCCCGAGTTTTCGGGGGGTGGGTGCCTGTTATGCGCTCAGGTTTTGGCAGCTCGGGAGCAGTCACAGGATTGGCTTCGAAGGAGATGGAGGACAACGATTCTAATCACACCAGAGTCAAAGTCTTTTCTTTTGTTTCATTTTGGTCGGTATGTCTCTATCGGTCGAGTATTCACCATTGCATGGGTGTAGATTTCATTTATTAAATTGAGTTTTCATTCTTTTCTGTGTTCAAGTTTATTATTGTCATTGTAATGTGAATGTCGTTAGTTTATGGATTGGTTAATGACCTTGTCGGTCTGCTTTGTAATTAATTTTGACCCCGGTCGGTCAATCATTGAGTAGTCTTTTGTAGTTTAGCCTGGTAGATCCTTGTGATAAGGGTCTACGGCGTGTGACATTCCCGGTCGTATTTTGGGGGTGTTACATATATGGTATCGGAGCTTAGGTTTGCGAAAAACCTAGGCCGTTGGGTCAAGTCCATGTCTTGTGTAAGTAGCGCGCATCAGAGTTGTGATTAGTATCGTGGTTCCGACATCATCTTCAGGCAATCCGTGATGGTAAGTCTCCCGATCGTAAGTCCCTTTATATATGTATTTGATTATATTGTGCTAATATGTTTAATGTGAACTAGGGATTGTAACTTGTTGGTGATATTATTGTTTTAGGATGTAGCATGCGTATACGGTCTGAGTAAAAATGGCTATGTAGTATGCTTCGGAAGTCGAGCATATTTATCAGTTTCTACATTTCATTAGAGTAAATCTTTGAGTGTTAATTTTATCCGCTGCGTGAATATTTTGAAATGGCTTTTGGTATCTTGCAAACTGAATTTTATTTCGAAAAACCGATTCCCTAAACCGAGTTTTGGCATTTTGGTCTTGCATGTTTTGACGGTATTCTTATAACGGTATTTGATATTTTATAAATGACTTCTGTGATTATTTGAAAATATTACCATCATCGGCCTTTTGGCATTTTGAACGTTTTAAAAATGGTTTTCAGTCTGGTGGATTCCGGTGCGGGGCCCACGGTGCTGTAATGTCACGAACATTTTAAAGTGGTGCTACGAAATTTTATAATATTGTGAAAACCCATGATTTAATGTAGTCATGTCAAATGGTCACGTATTTTGGTGAAAAATCCTTTCGGAAGATCGCATAGGTTGGAGGGATGTCCTTCGTGAGATGTCTAAACATGGGTGAATGACCGTAGAATCCCCCCAGGACCGAGTAGAGAGCGAGCTCGTTGCTGATGGGCTCGCCGGTGAGGTCGATTTTGTCTACTCGGTCGATGTAATCTGCGTCGGATTCGTCTTCCCCCTGCCTGATTTTCATCATGCGGTGGGGGCCTTCGGGTCTGTTGACCTTGGCGGCGAAGTATGACGTGAAGTCACTCGCCAGTTTCTCAAAGGAGATGATCGATCGCGGTGGTAGTGAGACGTACCACCTATGGGCCAGCTCGCCCAATGTTAACGGGAAGATTCAACATTTGGTTGCATCTGATGCCCCACACCCGGTCATGCAAATTCGGAACGTACTTAGGTGGGTTTCGGGGTCCGATCTCCCTTCGTATAGAGGTGTTTTGGGAGGAGCGGTCCTTGGTTGCACGGGGTCAAGCTCGAAGTGGACCGCGAGTGGCTCAGTTGGTCCGATGATCTTTCTACTGGTGCTTGCCCCAGTATCCAAGAGTGCTTTCATCTCGTCGAGCTGGCGTTGCATAGCGGCCATTGCCGTGGCCTGGCTGCTCGCGGCTAGGCGCTCGGAGCGGGAGCCGAGGCGATCAAGTACTGACCCTCTGGCGTTCGGAGCGGGAGTCAGACGGCTGACTTGTGTTCGGATGGGAGTCGGGTAGGCCGAACTCCTGGTGACGGACTCGGATTCCGTCGTCTCGTGGTTAGGGCCAGAATGCCCCGGTCGCCATGATGGGTCGCTCCCCAAGCGATTGAATACGGAACCGTCCGGCCGTGCGAGAGCCTTTTCTCGCGAATCGGGGCTTTCTGACGATCGATCACCCAGTAGCCCTTTGAATTTTCGTTTGTCCACGCGGCGGATGGCCTAGGGAGTTACTGCGGGCGCCGCGCATGCTCTCCGTCGCTCCTTTAGGATGGCCAAAGCCTCCTCGATCTGTTCCCCGGTTTGGAACTGGTCGAGTGAGAGGCTGGGGCCACCCCTCAGGTGCGGGATCGAGAGTCTCGCGTCGCCGCGGCTTCCCCCTGCCATCGGCTGGGGCTCGGATTGAGCCGGGATATGGCGTTCGGCGGTTCGGAGAGCGGCTCTCTTTGATGTAGTGGCGAACGTCATGATTCTGAAGGCTTTCTTTGAAGTGCAGTAAGTGTCACTTCAAGTATATGCCCCGAGAACAGTGAGTGTTCTCCGGGACGGTAGGAATAAAAATGAAAAGCCCTTCCTCTAGCGCCAATTGTTGCTACCCAAAATATTATCCGGAGATGAATATTGTTGGAATGGATGGATAGCAAACAAATGCGAGAACACTTCCGTGGGAAAAGTAAATAACACAAGATTTACTGGGGTTGTTAGTCCCGGGCTTGAATGCTCTCGCGAGATGTTATTAATACGAATACTTTGGAGTACAAATATTAATGTTCGAGTACAATTACAATGAGTGTAAGGACCCTAGTTATCTTAGCTAGTGAGCGTGAAGATTGCCGGAAGAACCAGATATGATGCTCTGTGAGTTCTTGTAACAACGATGGGGTGTTGTGATGATTGTGAGAAATCGACGATCTCTCACAGTGTGTATAAGTTGTGTATCTGAGCTCTTGGACTTGCGAGTCTCTTCGAATCTATGCTGTGGAGACTTCTTGCCTCTGCCGACCGTCTTCTGGTTGAGAGGTTATGAGAGAGAAATCCTGAGGTAGATTCGGGAGAGGAAGCCGGGAGTCTGAAGTATGTATGTTTGTATGTTTTTCGGAATGATTTTCCAACTGATAGGAATGAATTGCCAACTGAATTTCCAACCTTTCTCCAGTTGTTGGAGGTTCTCTATTTATAGGACTGGGAGGTGTTGGGCGATCGCCTTTGCTGTATTATAATAAGTGGGCGATCGTCTTTAGCACATGGGCTGGTCCCCTTAAAGTCCGCAGGAGTTACTGGTAGCCAGCTGTGCGGTCCAATGAGAAGTCCGCACACATCTGAGTCGCTGTCACGGGCGGTCCCACCTTGTACCTTTCGGTGGATCTGTCGGTAGGTGATAAGGTGGTGACAGGCTGTGGTCAACGATCCATGAAATACGTCGCCTGTCGTGGATCTGCACATGGGCGCTGCTTTGAGATCCAGTCTTCGTAGACTTTGACGGACGAAGGTCTCTGTTCGTGGTACAGGACGGTCATCCTAAGTCGGGCACCAGAGTCGATCGCTAGGTGCCAAAAGCGATTGCCTTGAAAGTTGATCGCTAGATACTCGGAGGCGGACTATTACCTTCGTTTAGGCGAGTACGCCATAGCTTGATTGGTTGTGGACTCGGTCGCTCGGCCTTGTAGTCGATCGCCTGTCGAGGTGAATAAATCTCGACACAACAGGGATGTAGTTCGTGGACTTAGTTTTTGAATCGTTCGTTTTTTCGATTGGGTTGTAAAGGTCGTTTTGAGCCTATTTATTTTACTAGAAATATTTGTATCTAGGATGCAATTTTCAATGTAAAATTTATATGTAATGACGAAGACCGGAGGAATATCCGTTTCAAGAAGACATGGCGAGGATATGAGCACGAAGTTTAACAAGTTCTTGAAGGAACATGGAATATTATCACAACTAACACCTCCAGGTACTCCTAAGTTAAACGGTGTGTCAGAAAGAAGGAACCGGACCTTGTTGAACAAGGTCCGTTCCATGCTGGGCTATACTGACTTATCGATTTGCTTGTGGGGGTATGCAATCCTGACTGCCGCTTATATCTTGAACATATGTCCTTCCAAATCCATTCCTAAAACTCCACATGAGATGGGGGAGGGCAGGAAACCAAGTCTTAAATCACATTAGGATTTGGGGATGTCCTGCCTATGTCAAGAAGACTAAGGTGGACAAAATGGAAGCGATGTCCTTGAGGAGACGTTTCATTAGATTCCCATTTGAGATGACGGGTTATCAATTCTACATGCCCAAAGATCGAAAGATCGTTGTTGCCTTGCATGCACACTTCCTGGAAGAAGAGTTCATTCAGGAAGGTGGAGCAGGTAGAAATATTTATTTGGAAGAATACAATGAAACTCCTCAGGAGACACCTGTGCGAGAAATTGGAACCGGACCTTCTGAAATACATGTACAACCACCTCATAGGTCTAGTAGGATGTTTCAATTACTTGAGAGGTATAGTTTTATGCACTTGGAGGAACTGGGTTTCCACGAGGTTCCAGGTGATAAACAAGAGACCGACCCGCGACCAATGACCTAGCAATGGTGGATGTAGACTCCATGAAATAGACTGTAGCAGTATTCATGTAGTTGGGACCTTTATTTTGATGAGGCAGTCAAAGAGTTTGACTTCGTGCAAAATGAAGAGGAACCTTGTGTATACAAGAGGGTTAGTGGGAGCTAGATCGTATTCTTAGTACTATATGTAGATGACATTCTACTAATAGGAAATAATGTCGGAATGCTCAGTTCTGTGAAAGCTTGGCTTTCGAGTAATTTCTCCATGAAAGACTTAGGAGAACAAACCTATATTCTTGGGATTCGACTCTACTGGGATAGATCGAAGAGAATGATAAGTTTTTCCCAAGCCCTCTATATAGATAAAATCTTAAAGCGGTTTAAGATGGATTATTCTAAAAGATGGTTCTTATCTATGCGACATGGAATAAAACTCACCTTGAAGATGTGTCCTTATAGTGAGGAACATTGAAAGGAAATGAGTAATATACCATATGCTTCGGAATTTGGGTAGCCTTATATATACTTTATTATGTACGAGACCTTACATTCCGCATGCTGGGAGCGTGGTAAGTAGGTTTCGGGCTAACCCAGTTAGGGCACATTAGACTTCCGTAATAGAACGTTCTCAAGTACTTTAGAAGGACTAGAGACCTGGTTCTTAAATACGGCGGTGGAGAACTGAATGGAATTGGATTCAATGTATTGGACTTCCAAGGTCAGAAAGTCGATTCTATGTCTACTTCTGGCTACATTTACTCTTAATGGAGGAGCAGTATCATGGCATAGTGCCATGTATAGCGCGACTGCTGGTTCCACCTGTTACGCTGAGTATAAAGCAGCCTCGGAGGCCTCCAATGGAAGGGTTAAGAAGTTACTGGGTAAACTTCATATGACACCATGTGCTGCACTGCCTATTTTCATTTTTATACGATAATAATAGAGCGGTAGCACAGGCCTGGGAGCCGAGGTCTCATAATGGTGCAAAACATATTGAGAGAAAGTATCATCTCGTAAAAAAATTTGTTCGCATAGAGATACATTGTGCTGCATAGGGTAGAGTCAGCCGACTACGTCGCTGATCCACTGACCAAGCCACTTTCTCATATTAGCTTGGAGCGTCATCTGGAAAACATGGGTATTAGATACCATAGTGTGTGGCATTGAGTGCAAGTGGGAGATTGTTTGGAGTATGCCCTCGAATGCCACTCAGAGGACTTTGAGTGAGGGCATTGTACTTGTTATTATGTAATCATTAATATAAGGCAATGGATGCTTCTTTATTTATTGATAGTTACTGGCATTCCTAACTCGTAAATATACATATAAAAACTAGTCCGTGTATTTGAGAGCAAAATGTTCCACTCCTTATTGGATAAGGGGGTAGGCACTGGAAAGGTTTATAGCTCAAATACTTAAACGTTCGCAAGTCGATGAAACTTGACTGGGCGTTAAGTTTATGTGTAGACTTGTATGACGTATTCTTTGACAAGGAGAGTGCTTGTAGAACACTAATGGTTAGTGGGGGAACACATTATAGGTATGCTAATTGGATTAGTATACTCGAACTGGCTCACCCTTGATTCGTCACACGGATTTCACTCTGGGACAGTCAGTGACGGAATCAAAAGGTTGTGATAGGTATTCGTGAACCTTCGACTTGAGGATTTAGTAGGGATGTGCTTGTGACCTCAAGATTTTCATTAGAGTAGTTCGACCCTGTAAACCAGAAGGCGGGGGTTAACCTTGACGTGCATCTTGACGGGCAAGTAGCAGGTCCTACTGAATACCAAGATAGAATTCTTTCTCCCGTTAGTGAGCGAGTTATATGTCCTATGCGGTTATTGGTAGATGAGATCAAAAGTCTTTGGCCAAAGTATTGGAGCTAGTTGTATTGGATACACGAGAGCTCGATGATCTCGATTTGCATTAACGCATGCATAGGTCTAAGTACAGATAGGGTTTGACTACCGTGACCCTATAATTTGATCGGGACATTTGAAAGAAGGGTTTATACGTATACTGGTATTCACGACAGAATAGTTCTTGAATGATCCTGATCATTCGTCCTCAGTTGAAGTACAGTGTAGGCCGCCAAGCAGGCTAGGTGGTGCTACTACTCTTTGGTTCCTCCCATTGCTGACTAAGATGAACCTACCCCGTCGCGCAATAGGATTGACGACGGAATGAATCGAACTTATTCTCTCATTATGAATATTAGATATTGGATATCTAATTAATTGGGACATTGGATGTCTAAATTGATTTATTGGATAAATTAATTTACGGCCTAATGAATTAAATAAATTATTGGGTGATTAATTTAACTCATGAACATAATTATTTCTTGGAGAAATTAATTATGTTATTATGTATTTGATATGATTAATAATTGGATTAATTAATTGATATAAATACATCAGAACGAAATCAGAGTTTATCTGTTTGGACTCGCGGGAGTCCGAAACGGACCAAACTCCACCTATCCTTCTAGATGGCCGCCCCCACCCCCCCTTGTCTTCCACCTAATGTGGTGGAAGACTTCATGATTTAATATCATGAAAAGTCTTGTCTTAGGGGACATGGAATCTCCCTTTTATATTGTAAAGGTGATTTCATGTGAATTAAAGAATAAAAGGAAGACTCATCTCACTCCTTGAAAATAGCATTCCATACGTAAGGTTGAGAAGGAGAGAGAGCAGGAAGAGTTTTCTTTGTCTTCAAAGTATTCTTCATCTTCATTATATTTTCTTTGAAATATATTGTGGAGAATAATTGAGAGAAATAAATTATACACTTAGAGTTTTATAATCAAAAGCTTCATCATCAAGCTCTAGCCATATCCATAGAAGATAGCAAGGTGATAGTCATCCCGATCATTTCTCCGACGCGTGGCAAGTAGAGATGCGGTATTTTCGGCGTTGGATCATCCAAGGGCTTGGGGTACTTTGGATCGTAGCTTGGGGAATAGCTCAAGAGAAGAACACCATATAATCAACGGACTACGAGGGTATGATTTCAGATCTTCCTTTATTTATTTTATATTCGTATATACGTAGCTTGATAGATCCTCATCGGGATTCGGCTCGAATTAATTTTCGTTTTACTGCTTCCGTTGGGCCTTCGTTTTAGGCACCGAATCCCAATAGTCGCATAGGGAAATCCCCTCTTTTGTGATATTTATATTAAGTTATCTTCATATTTTATTTGGTTATGTGAAACTATTTTTAGATTTTACAAGTTGTTTCTTATTTTTAGATTTTAATTCTTTTAAAGTAAACTATATTTTTATTTTAATTTTTGAAACTTTCAAAATATTTTCCAGATGTTCATATTCATTTTATAGATTCGTGATATTATTTATGTAATTTTTATAATTTATTTGGTTATATTAATGACTTCTCTTATCTTAAAAAGCTTTTAAAATAAAGTTTAGTTATAATTTTTAATCTCTTATATCTTTAGTAAATAATTGTAATAGGTTTGGCGTTACATCTTTTTTTTTGTGTAACATTATTTTACCATGTTATTAGATTATATTAAAATATTATATATATATATATATATATATCTTAAATTATAAAATTAATTTTTCAAGTCTAATATCTCTATTATACCCTATTAACCATTAAAGTAAATATCAAATCTCAATGTATATATTATGTGAATAAATACATTCTTAATTCTATATATAAAACTATTCATCTAATATAGAATTAGAGTGGGTTTGGTGTAACGCCCCTAAATCCCATTGGGTTATTACAGTGCCGTGGACCCCACACCAGGAGATCCACCAGGCGAACACGACAAAGACACAACAAACTGAACACAAGGGAGATCACAGTCCGTACTATGATATCTGACATAATATTCCGATATAGAATTTTAACGACCAAAGTGGGCCTACATGGCCAAAATAAAATACAACAACATCCACAAGCCTTGCTCGAATAATACAAAATGACAACGACTGAGCAAAACCGAAGTACTCCAAATTGTCTGACCGACATGAAAACCAAAACAACTCGGACTAGTGTCGCTTGAATGCCTCGTCGCCATTGTCATGCCCCTGTGTCTCAACTCTCTCCTCGCAAGCACCTAAAACATGCAAACATGTTCCGCCCCCACGGGGTCAGTCATCCAGATAATGAATATCAAATACATGTATAACATGATATGCATCCAACGGCAGAATAAAATGGTACAACAATGGTAATACGAGATGCTCACAAACCAAGGTAAGAACCAAGCATTCGTGAAACACTATGCCCACGGCATACGATCGGTACCTGCTCAACAGGTTAGAATACAAGTGCCCAACGGCGAAACATCAATATAGAACACAACAATACATTACCAGAAGGTAAACCAATCCAAAGTTGAAATAGATATGAATCATAATGCCCGAAGGCTCCAACATAAATACCAACACATCACAATGGCCTAAAAGTCACTCAGCCGAAACTGTCAATCATCACAATGGCCTGAAGCCAAGCAGTCCAAAGCTGTACCATATGAGGGCCGAAGCCACGGCACGAAGCTGTATCACAATGAGGGCCGAAGCCACGGCATGAAGCTGTATCACAATAGGGCCGAAGCCACGGCACGAAGCCGTATCACAATGAGGCCATCTAATGACCGTGACCTACTAAATTGTAGGTGATGGGAAACCAACCGCGAAGGTTCAAGCCCCAAACTTACCCATCGAGCACTAGCCGAGACTAGCCTCCAAACGTAAGCTATGTGTAGGTATTTAAACCGAAGGTTCAAGGCGAGAAAGTCCTTCCACGATCAACGTCCTCCCACGAAACGACGAACGGCGCCTTCCGACGATCACAAACACTCGTACAACCTTGAATGAAATACAATTCATTCAATAACACAAAATCAATAGAAAACAACACCAAGGACAACCCGATTCGATCACGAATCGATTAAACTCCACAAACGAATACCATAGTTCTCAATTATGAATTCTAACTTCCTCCAATCCTCCTAAATGATCAAATAACATGATCATCATGGTCTTATTACTTGTGAAAATAATTCAACAAGAATCACTTAAGAACAACATTATACTAATCATCCCAAAATGATAATCTCACCAATATTAATACTATCACCTCGAGATCATCACCAATACAATAAACATGATATCTAATCATGAATTCGGATTAATCAACAAGATTAAATCAACCATTTCATGATTATGATAATCATTACATAATTCATCATAATTCCTTACTAAAATGATTAAAATGTCCCCAAGAAACACAAATAACAACATCAATCATATCAAGACTATGTTAATCATATAACAATCTTAATATAATCCTTCCTAGACATGATTATAACCTCCAAATATCCTAAAACATCGAGTACAACCCCTCCTCAAGACATAATCATCATGTTCTTCTTCACAAGTTATAAAAACTCATCAAGAATCATGATATACTCCAACAATGAATCAATACATGAAGTAAACGACAACAACAACAACAACATACTCGGAAATCACTTGAAGAACAAGAGATTAAGAAAACTTACCCAAGAAGAACAAGATGAACTCTCCAATCACCAAAGGAATAAGAAAAGCTTCCAACCTCAAGCCTCAATCCAAGCTAGGATGATCAAAATCACATTGGAAGAGTCTCAATATCAAGAACAATCGATTTTGGTTCGTGAAAAATGAAATAAGAAACCAAAATATATAACTTGACAAGCTCATTACGGCCGTTACACTCTACGCATAATGTGCGTTAACAATCCTTACGTAAGCTACCAGCCCTGCGTAGCGTACGCTACACCTTTTCATAACTCACTGTCTCGAAATGGGACCTGCATTACGTACATAATCGTTAACCTCTAACGCACATTATCAAGCCATAATCCTAACATACGTAAATCCCTACACATAGTGTACGTAAGCCCCCGTTGACTGCAATAGTGAGATCCAATCAAAAGATACCCGGCCCTACCAGCCGAAAGTTGTCCACGAGGAAGGTTCCCCCTGTCTCTGCCCCTCTACGTACGTAACATGACAACCATAACGTACGTAAGCTTAGAAGCTTAACATACGTTAAGGCATACTCGTAGCGTGCGTAAGTAACACAAACAACACAAGAAAGTTCCAACACATTCAACCGAATGAACGAACACGATCCAAGCACCTCAACAAACACGAATGACATAATACAACAACATTTGTACAATTCCAAATGAATATGTACAACTCAACATTGAAACGAAAGAGAGAAAAAAATTACCCCCGGATATTACATTTGGTACCATCAAGAACAATAATTTTATACAATTGTACTAATTATAACTTTTGAAATTCCATAATAAATTTACGACCTACCCTTTCAATTTCTAAAACTAGTATAATAATAATAATAATAATAATAATAATAATAATAATAAAGAATAATCTTATACATCTACTCAATAATTCTTTATATCCTCTAATTTATAAACTGCCCTATCAATATTTAATTTACATTCAATAATTTTATGTGGAAGACCCACTGTACGATATCCATAACAGCAGTAGCATCAGCAGTAATAGTATAGAAATAGTAGTAGTAGTAGCAGTAATCAAAAATAATTTTATTTATTGTACTAAATAAAAGTTTTAAACTCATGACATATGAACTATCTTTTTAAGTTTCATATAATAGTATAATAATTAAGAAGTTCTAGTTCATTGTATTCATATTTTATGAACTACTCTTTCAGCATTTTCAATTATTATGTAATAATTATGTGTTGTAGTCAAGCTATGATGTCAACAATAATAATAGTAATAGTAATAGTAATAACGATAATAATGATAATAACACTACCGATAATAATAAATATGAATCTTATACATTCTACGAAATAAAATATCTGCACCCTGTAATTTAATAACTACATTTTACGTTTCTAATAGTACTGAAAGTGCATGAATAGTAATAATAATAATAACAATAATAATAGCAATAACAAAATAATAAGCAAGAATAATCTTATACATTCTACTCAACAAAACTTCTGAAATGCCCTAATTAATTAACTGCCATTTTATTTTCCAAAACTGAAGATGCATGAATTGTGAAAACTCAAGATATGTGAATTAAACTTTTGATTTATCCCCAAAGTACCAAAGTTCAATCAAATATATTGAATACACTCTCATTTGTCAATCATCTCTCTATTAATTTTCTCTCTCATAAATATTACCCCAAATAAACCTACATCATCACTCTACCCAGTTTCCCGCTCTGTAATTTTTATCCTAAGTAATCCATATCAACATTTAATTTTTTACTCATGCATCTCTCTACCAACATTCTCTCTCATGAATTACCAATATTCAGTCTTTTATTCCCTCATCTCTCTATCCAATTTCTCTCATGATTTTCAACATCAAGTAATCGATATTAATATTCAACTTTCTACTCCTACATCACTATACTCAATTCTCTATCTTGAATTACCACTCCAAGTAATCAGAACAATCATTCAACTTTTTACTACTCATCTCTCTACCCATTTTCTCTCTCATAAATTACCACCCTAACTAATTGGCACCAGCACTCAACTTTTTACTCTCCGTCCTTCTACCTATTTTCTCTCTCCATAATTATCACCGAAGGTAATCGGTACCAACCTTTAATTTTTCACTCCCTATCTCTCGACCAGTTTTCTTTCATGAGTTATACCCCAAGTAATCGGCATTAATATACAACTTTTTACTCCCCTATCTCTATGTACACTCTCTCTCAAATTACCACCCCATATAATCAACAACAATATTGAAATTTTTACTTTTTATCTCTATACTCACATTCTATCTCTAAAATATTTCCCTACGTAACATTTGACTTTATGGTCCCTACCCCCTCCTCTACCTATTTTCTCTCTATTGAATTATTACCCTAGGTAATCTATATCAACGATTTATTTTTACTTCTCTAAACTTACCATCTCATGTGATATTTTTTCTTTTGCTCCCACCTCTCCTACCCACTCTCCCTAGAATCAAGGGTCCACGGAGAGCGGCGAGCTGTAATAATCGTACCTTTTATCGCTTATAATTATGAATTCATGAACTTTGTAGTTTGGTTCGTAATTTTTTTCGAACATTGGTATCATGTGTTTGATTGGAAATTGAGCCTGTATGTTGTGTTTCTTGTTAGTATTCCGTTAATATCCGTTATCGTGGTGTCGAACCGCTTGCATCGCTTCTGCAACCCAGGATTAGCGTGCGCTACTTTATATGGGTAGCGTACGCAACAGAAGTTGTAGGCTAGCGCGCGCTACTTCATGAGGTTACGCACGCTAACCGGCAGCATGGGGCAGTCCAGAGAGCACTGGACTGGGACTAAAAATCGAGCTCGCGCACGCTAAGGCATCATAGTAGCGCACGCTAGGGGAACAGGTAGCGCACGCCACTGTTGGGTGTTAACGCGCGCTAAGTGACCCGGAAGGGATGTGAGGTCTGGACTCGCCGCACCAACAGTAACGCGGCGCTAAGACGGTCGTTGCGTGCGCTAACTCGTCGGTCGTAGCGCACGCTATTTGGTCCTAACGCACGCTACCGGTATGGACAGAAGGGTTTCTAAACAGGGCAGAAGGTTCTGGACTTAGACTAGACACCAGATAGAGCGCGCTAAGGCGGAAGCTGCACGCGCTAACTCGGCGATACAGCGCACGCTAACTCGATTGAGTAGCGCACGCTATCGGATGTGGTGCACACCAGCTCGGTTGGGCAGAAGGGTCTGAGCTGTAGACCTAGGCCGATAGCGCGTGCTATTCGGTAAGCGTTAGCGCGCGCTAAGGCGCACTTATATAAATACATGTCTTGCGGTCAACACTTGTCATTTTTTCATCTTCTCTCCTCTTCTTCGAGCTTCTAGATGACTCCAGGGCGGTGTAGGCGAGGCTTTCGGCGGAGCACGGTTGAAACTCAAATCTTTTCAACTTCAAGTAATGATCTATCAATCTTACATTGTCTTCACCAAGGAATTGAGGTAATCCTTCCGTAGAACCCTAACTTTGGGGAAATTAGGGGATTTTGGGGATCTCATTTCTCCAGCTGTTTTAGCTCCAAATTCTAATGGATTGTAGTTGAAAATGGTTGTATAGGTATAATTTCATGATTTCCTCAAGGTTTTGTGGATTGATTCCAAATCTTCTTTTGTAAATCGAGCAAAACCCATTATGCCCTCGTAGTGCTCGATTAAATCGTCCCATGGGTAGAACTTAGGATGGATTTTTGTCTTTTCCAACAAAATTGTAAACGATTAAGCCTCAATGTTTGTTAGGAGCGGGATTCGGAAGATAGTTCGGACCGTAGCCTTGTTCGTTGTTTGTTCCTTTGAGAGTAATCAAGTTCAGGCAAGTACTTTATTGCATTAGTTTATGGCATGCATTTCTGTGATGGTTTAGAGAATGATGAGAGTTGAAAGGTTATTCTCGGGTACTCTCACTCGGGGATTGACTCGACGGGGTCACACGGGGACCTGGTGGCTTAGCGGCTGGACCGGTTCACGAGAGATACTTTGAGTGGACATCCTCACCTGGGGATTGCTCGACGGGGCACACATGGACTTGGTGGCTTGAGGGCCGGACCGGGTCGCGAGGGTTGTCGGAGTGTTTTTACTGGTGATTGATATTGATATTCCGGAATATCGTGAATTGAACTGTTTTGGGATTTTGATTTGATTTGGAAATGCCCGTGGATTAAAATAATTGTAATACTGTACTTGCACTAGCGGTTGTGGCTAACCCCATTCTTGGGGTGGAATGTTTTGTACATTTCAGGTATTCTCGAGGGACAGGAGCCCCCATGTGGCGCATACGGAGTTGACAAGCACACTGGATGTTAGAGAGCTCGTATCAGTCTTTGTATTTGTGATGTTGAGTCAGTTTTATATACTGTATTATGGTTGGTTTTGAGTTGTACTTTGTCGTGTAATGTTTGCGTTCAGTGATGACTTGAAATATACTATTTTAGCCGCGGCCGAGGCCTAACTTGTGTTTTGTATCCTTTGTTGGACTATTATGTCATGGTTGTTATGTATTGGATTGTGGTTTGATCTTATGTGTCGTCAGCCTGGCGGGACCCTTGTGTGTCCTGTGGCGTGTAATAACCCAAAGTGAAATTGGGGTGTTACATTTATGGTATCGGAGCCTAGGTTTCGGAAATACCTAGGCCTTTGGACATTCGATTGTCAAGTCGTAAGAGTCGTATAAACTGATCGAGCTCAACACCGTGTGTTGCTGTCGAGCCGTGTGACCCATGGTGGTAAGACTCCTTAACTCACTTTGTGCCTTGTCGCTTTCATAGTAAGGTAGATTTAAGTTCCTTGAATTATGAACTGTTCTGATAATTTTAATCCTTCTATATCTCAGTATGCCGAGAGGCCGTGGTGGACGTGGCGGACGTGGACACGGCAGAGGCCGTGGTCGTGGTACCGCTAACGAATCTGGCACACATTCTAATGATGCATCTGATTCGGCATCCCATACGGAGCCGAACACCGCTTCTCTGAACCCGAGCGGTGAGCCAGATCCTACTGTAAGTCAAGAACCGTCGGCTGACACTAATGTGAATGTCGGCATAGCTGCTATACTCCAGCAGGTAGCAGCACAATTAGTCAAGTTGAATGAATCCGGACATCATGATCAACCAACAGATGAGAGTAAATGTCTTCAGGGGGTGATGAAAATGCAACCTCCTCGTTTTACTGGTGCGTCTGATACGTTGGGATGGGAAGGATGGTTGTTTCAGTTTGGCAGAATTTTTGACGCCGTTACGTGCCCCGAAGAAAGACGGGTCCCTATTGTACAGTATTTCCTTGACAAGGAGGCTGCGGATTGGTGGGAAGCTGCGAAACCTACGGATCGTGTGGCCACTTGGGCCGAGTTTAAAGCTACGATAGAGGAAGAGTATTGCCCTTGGCCTATTAGAGAAAAACGAATTGCAGATTTCTTTACGGCAACACCTCAGGATGTACCTGTCACCGAGGCCATTGTTACGTATAATCAGCAACTCAACCATGTTCGTGAGCAAGTAAGGACCGAAGCGGATAAAATCCGTTACTTTGATTTGAGAATGAAGCCCAAGATTCGTGAGGCTATGGTTGGTTTCAGATGCGTTACATTGAAGGAATATCAGGATCGTGCTTTGGCTATTGAGATGGTCATTTCCGCGTCAAGGTCGGGTACCGAGATGAAGAAGCCAAAGACGACCGGTGGTTTTTCAGGAAGTAAAAGTGGTGGGTTTCACAAATCTCAAGCTTCTCACTCTGCTATCGGGAAATCTGTTCAGCAAGCCAGTAGTGCTCCGAGTTTACGACTGGGCCAGTCTTCTGCCTTTGGTAGAGGACAATGTTTCAATTGTAATCAAATAGGCCATCAGTGTCGAGAGTGTCCACTTCCTCCCATTATTTGTTTCACATGCGGTCAAGCCGGTCATCGGGCGGCTCATTGCGAGGCTGCCACCAAAATTGTTAAACAGCAGAGTTCAGCACCAACTCCGAGTGTGAACCCGGGGACTACATCTAATCAGCCGCAACAGACCCTGGGACGTGGAAGAGGTAGAGGTCGGTTGGATCGTCAAGCTGCATCGAGTGTGGGTTCGGTGCAGCCAAGAGTGTACTAGATGAGGCGTGCAGACGAAACAGAGGCTCCGGTAGCTGCAGGTATCACGCAAATACTTTCTCAACCTGTATCGGTATTATTTGATTCGGGAGCTACCCATTCGTTCATTGCTCTTGATTGTGTGAAACGTTTGGGTCTTGGGTGTTTGATTGAGTGCGAACCATTCATAGTAAGTACTCCTAGTGGAGAGCGTTTGATTGGGAACCAAGAGATTAAAAATTGTCTCGTGTATATTTTGGGAGTCAAGATTGGCCTTCAGACCTCATAGTGGTAGATCTGAAAGGAGAGGATGTAATTCTGGGAGATGATTGGTTAAATCGTCATGGTGCTATCATGAACTACAGAACGTGAACTATTTCTATAATAGCGGAAGATGGTGTCGAGCACACTTTCTTGGGTCGTAAACCGGGTAGTTCAGGTGGAGTGATTTCCGCCGTTAAGGCGATAAAATTGTTAAAACAAGACTGTATTGGTTATTGGTGATATGCCATAAGCACAAATGACGGTGAAGCCGATTTATTATCCATTCCAGTTGTGAATGAATACCCAGATGTATTTCCGGATGACCTACCGGGATTACCTCCGTCTAGAGAAGTAGAGTTTCCTATTGATCTTGTGCCAAGCGCCGCACCTGTTTCCCGAGCGCCTTATCGTATGGCACCCTCCGAGATGTTAGAACTGAAGAAACAATTGGGCGAGCTTCTGGATAAATGGTACATCCGACCTAGTGCATCACCTTGGGGTGCGCCGGTCCTTTTCGTTAAGAAGAAGGACGGATCGTTCCGTCTATGCATTGATTATCGGGAATTGAATAAGTTAACTATTAAGAACAAATATCCTTTACCTCGGATAGATGATTTGTTCGACCAACTTCAGGGTGCCACAGTATTCTCTAAAATTGACTTGCGATCGGGATATTACCAGCTGAGGATTCGGGATTTTGACATTCTGAAGACTGCCTTCCGTACTCGGTACGGCCATTACGAATTTGTGGTTATGCCATTTGGCCTAACCAACGCTCCTGCCGTGTTTATGCAGTTGATGAACAAAGTTTTCATTGACTATCTTGATAAATTTGTGGTCGTTTTCATTGATGATATTCTTGTCTACTCCCGGAATGAGGAAGATCATGCTAGACATCTCCGAATGGTGTTGAACACTTTGAGAATGGAGAAACTTTACGCTAAATTCTCAAAGTGCGAATTCTGGCTTAAAGAGGTGACATTTCTTGGTCACGTAATTTCGGTTGATGGAGTTTGAGTGGATCCCCAAAAGATAGCGGCCATTGTTGAGTGGCAACCCCCTAGGAATGTGAAGGAGACTAGGAGCTTTCTAGGGCTTGCCGGATACTATCGCAGATTCGTCGAAGGATTTTCAAAAATTGCTCGACCACTTACTCAATTGCTCCAGAAATCTCAGAAATTCGAGTGGACAGACGAGAGGCAAAACAGTTTTGATGAGCTTAAACGACGATTAACTTCGGCGCCCGTGTTATCGTTACCTCAGGGCACCGACGAATACGATGTGTACAGTGATGCTTCCGGACTTGGATTGGGTTGTGTTTTGATGCAGAGAGGTAGAGTGATTTCATATGCGTCCTGACAATTGAAACCATATGAAATGAATTACCCTACCCATGATTTAGAGTTATCGACGGTTGTATTCGCGCTAAAAATTTGGAGGCATTATCTTTATGGTTCCCCGTGTAAAATCTACACGGATCACAAAAGTCTAAAATATATATTTAGCCAAAAGGAGCTAAATATGAGACAACATCGATGGTTGGAGCTGATTAAGGATTACGACCTTGAAATATTATATCATCCAGGAAAAGCTAATGTGGTAGCGGACGCATTAAGTCGGAAACCCGCAGCCCTCCAAATGCTGAGTATGCTTACATCTCAACACGAGATCCGTCGAGACATAATTAGGCAAGATATAGAGATTTGGCTCCAGAAAGTTCAAGGCCAATTATGTACTTTGGAGATCACGTCGTCCTTGATCAACGAAGTCAAGTCGAAGCAATTTGAGGATCCGTTACTAGTCTAGTTAAGGAAGGATGTGATGAGAGGAAAAGCTTCAGGATTTATGATTCAGGATGATGGTGTTTTAAGGTTTAGAGGTAGACTTTGTATACCTGCAGACGTCGAGCTTAAGCAGACCATATTGAGGGAAGCGCACACTACACCGTATTCTCTACACCCCGGTACGAGCAAAATGTATAAGGACATGAAGAATAACTATTGGTGGAGCAATATGAAGAATGATGTTGAAGAGTTCGTTTCGAAATACTTGACGTGTCAACAAGTCAAGGTTGAATATCAACAGCCAGCGGGGTTGCTTAAATCGCTACCAATCCCAGAATGGAAATGAGAGGATATAACGATGGATTTTGTCACCGACATGCCGAGCACGCGAATAGGGATGAGCATGATTTGGGTTATTGTCGATCGACTAACCAAGTCAGCTCACTTTCTGGGAATTAAGGATAATTGGGGGCCCGAAAAACTAGCTCGTGTATTCATCGCGGAAATTGTAAGGTTACACGGGACTCATAAGAGCATTATTTCCGATCGAGACGGTAGATTTGTGTCGCACTTTTGGCAATCCGTTCATAGAGCTTTAGGGACGGGACTGAGGCTCAGTACATCGTACCATCCTCAGACTGATGGGCAGTCTGAACGGACAATTCAGACTCTTGAGGACATGCTGCGAGCATGTGCCCTAAATTGGAAGCATGACTGGGACTCGCACTTGCCACTAATCGAATTTGCCTACAATAATAGCTGGCATGCTTCGATTAAGATGGCACCGTTTGAGGCTTTATATGGACGGAAATGTAAGTCACCATTGTGTTGGGATGATTCCTCTAAACTGATTGGGACGGAGCCGGATATGTTAGTGGAGACCCGGGAAAAGATCTCTTTGATTCGCGAGAGGCTTTTGGCCGCCCAAAGCCGACAGAAGTCCTATGCCGATAATCGACGTCGACCGCTAGAGTTTGAAGTCGGCGATCATGTGTTGATAAAAGTATCGCCAACCCGGGGAGTTTATCGCTTTGGGAAGAAAGGTAAACTCAGTCCGAGATATGTTGGGCCATTCGAGGTTATAGAATGGATTGGCGAACTTGCTTACCGTATGGGCCTTCCTCCTTCACTGGGTCATGTGCATAATGTATTTCATGTTTTACAGTTGAGGAAATACGTACCGGACCCTAAGCATATCATTGATTTTGGGGAGATTGAATTAAATTCCAATGTCACCTTTGAGGAAAAACCAATCCAGATTTTGGAGCGTTGGGTAAAACAACTTAAGCATAAAGTTATTCCCTTGGTCAAAGTACAATGATCAAGACATGGATCGGAAGAAGCCACGTGGGAGACAGAAGAGCATATGAAGTCTAGATACCCCGAATTATTCACTTCGTAAGTTTCGGGACGAAACTTATTCTTAGGGGGAGAGAATGTAATAATCGTACCTTTTATCGCTTATATTATGAATTCATGAACTTTGTAGTTTGGTTCGTAATTTTTTTCGAACATTGGTATCATGTGTTTGATTCGAAATTGAGCCTGTATGTTGTGTTTCTTGTTAGTATTCCGTTAATATCCGTTATCGTGGTGTCGAACCGCTTGCATCGCTTCTGCAACCCAGGATTAGCGTGCGCTACTTTATATGGGTAGCGTACGCAACGGAAATTGTAGGCTAGCGCGCGCTACTACAAGAGGTTACGCACGCTAACTGGCAGCATGGGGTAGTCCAGAGAGCACTGGACTGGGACTAAAAATCGAGCTAGCGCACGCTAAGGCATCATAGTAGCGCACGCTAGGGGAACAGGTAGCGCACGCCACTGTTGGGTGTTAACGCGCGCTAAGTGACCCGATAAGAAGGACAAGTGAGGTCTGGACTCGCCGCACCAACGTAACGCGGCGCTAAGATGGTCGTTGCGTGCGTTAACTCGCCGGTCGTAGCGCACGCTCTTGGCCGTAACGCACACTACCGTGTGGATGTAAGGGTTTCGAACAGGCGTAAGGTTTGGACTTAGATCGACACCGATAGCGCGCTAAGGCGGAAGCTGCGCGCGCTAACTCGGCAATACAGCGCACGCTATCGGATGTGGTGCACACCACCGGCCGGGCGTATGGTCTGGTCAGAGACCTAGGCCGATAGCGCGCGCTATTCGGTAAGCGTTAGCGCGCGCTAAGGCGCACTTATATAAACACATGTGTTGCGGTCAACACTTGTCATTTTTCATCTTCTCTCCTCTTCTTCGAGCTTCTAGACGACTCCAGGGCGGTGTAGGCGAGGATTTCGGCGGAGCACGATTGAAACTCAAATCTTTTCATCTTCAAGTAAAGATCTATCAATCTTACATCGTCTTCACCAAGGAATTGAGGTAATCCTTCCGTAGAACCCTAACTTTGGGGAAATTTGGGGATTTTGGGGATCTCGTTTCTCCAGCTGTTTTAGCTCCAAATTATGATGGATTGTAGTTGAAAATGGTTGTATAGGTATGATTTCATGATTTCCTCAAGGTTTTGTGAATGGATTCCAAATCTTCTTTTGTAAATCGAGCAAAACCCATTATGCCCTCGTAGTGCTCGATTAAATGGTCCTAAGGGTAGAACTTAGGATGGATTTTTGTGTTTTCCAACAAAATTGTAAACAATTAAGCCTCAATGTTTGTTAGGAGCAGGATTCGGAAGATAGTTCGGACCGTAGCCTTGTTCGTTGTTTGTTCCTTTGAGAGTAAGAAAGTTCAGGAAAGTACTTTATTGCATTAGTTTATGGCATGCATTTCTGTGATGGTTTAGAGAATGATGAGAGTTGAAAGGTTATTCTCGGGTACTCTCACTCGGGGATTGACTCGACGGGGTCACACGGGGACCTGGTGGCTTAGCGGCTGGACCGGGTCACGAGAGATACTTTGAGTGGACATCCTCACCTGGGGATTGCTCGACGAGGCACACAGGGACTTGGTGGCTTGAGGGCCGGACCGGGTCGCGAGGGTTGTCAGAGTGTTTTTACTGGTGATTGATATTGATATTCCGGAATATCGTGAATTGAACTGTTTTGGGATTTTGAAATGATTTGGAAATGCCTGTGGATTAAAATAATTGTAATACTGTACTTGTACTAGCGGTTTTGGATAACCCCATTGTTGGGGTGGAATGTTTTGTACAATTCAGGTATTCTCGAGGGACAGGAGCCCCCATGTGGCACACACGGAGTTGACAAGCACACTGGATGTTAGAGAGCTCGTATCAGTCTTTGTATTTGTGATGTTGAGTCAGTTTTATATACTGTATTATGGTTGGTTTTGAGTTGTACTTTGTCGTGTAATGTTTGCGTTCAGTGATGACTTGAAATATACTATTTTGGCCGCGGCCGAGGCCTAACTTATGTTTTGTATCCTTTGTTGGACTATTATGTCATGGTTGTTATGTATTGGATTGTGGTTTAATCTTGTGTGTCGTCATCCTGGCGGGACCCTTGTGTGTCCTGTGGCGTGTAATAACCCAAAGTGAAATTGGGGTGTTACACGAGCAGCCCGGAACAACGTCCTCCTTACAGGTTCATAAGGATGGGCGATCGAGTAATCATTGAAGTTAAATTTGGGGAGTGGGCCAGCCAATCTCTCCATGAGTTTGGAAAAATCTGTGAAGGCTATGCCGAACGCACTGTTCCGCTCCCAGTGCGTTGTCGCATCCGCCTTCTCCCGTATCATTGAACGGATCCGCTTGGCCTCCACCGTCTTGGCCGCGCCAGCCTCATTAAAAGTTCCTCGATCTCCGTGGGCTCAATCCCAGCATGGATGGCCTCGACAGTGGTATCCACATGAAATTCCGCAGAAAGTTCTTCCCGGGCGGTCAAAGCCCCGGCGGCAGAAGTGCTACCCACCTCATACGCATCTGGTCTTCCTCCAGACATATTCAAAGAGAAAGGAGGGAGAAGGAGTTTTTTGTTCTTACCTAAGGTCTGAGTCGAACGACGATCGCCACACGAAGCTTCAAAGGAATTCGGCTATGTCTTCTTCTCAGGCAGAAATGCATAAGTTTTTTCACCTTGTAACCCCAGTCCTTTTTATCAGCAGGAGCGGGGGCTTCTGAGCAAATAAGCGGAGTCCCGAGAATCGAAGTGCAACCGTCAGATAGGCCGCATTTAATGATGCCCTCGAATCCCGCGTGCGCGTCGTTTCGAGGGCACGCCAAAGGATAGCCTGACAAAACCGTCGGACTCCCCCAGTAGGAGCCCAACACGTGCCCCGGTGACATCTTCACAACCACTGTCATTTCCCGCTCATTTCAGCAATCGGCCAGGTCGTCCAAATTCAAAATCAGTTCATTCGAGAGACGATCGTTTGTTCCATAAAATGCTGAGTTGCTCGTCTAAGTCAAGTGATCGTCAGTAGAACCACCTCACCCCACGTCTTCAACATCAGAGCGAGATGGGGGGTAATTGTTGTGCGGTGATTTGCACGCCTCGACGGCGATCGGCATAAGGGTCGAGCGACCAAGCCAGAATCAAATAATCCAAGGTAGATTTGCCAAGCGAAGAGTCCAGACCGAGATCAGGAAACCAGCGATCGACGTCCAGGGCGATCGCCTCTTGGCATCTAGCTATCGCCTCCAAAGACGACCGTCCTGTGCCACGTGTAAGGTCATCATCCGTCATATCTACGCAGATCGGATCTCAAAGCTAAGACCCACGTGCAGATCCGCGAATGGCACCACAGATTAAGGATCTTTGACTCCAGCCCATCAACAGCTGTCAACGACAAGGACTGCCTCACCTACCGACAGACCCGCCGAAAGGTCTTAGGTGGGACCTCCCAAGATAGCGACAGAGGACGCGTGTTGTCTTCTAATTCGTTCGCAGATCCGGCTGCCAGCAGCTGCTGCGGACTTCAGGGAGACCAACCCATGTGCTAAAGACGATCGCCCGCTTATTATAATACAATAGAGGCGATCGCCCAGCGACTTCCCCTCCTATAAATAGGAAACCTCCAGCAACTGGAAAGAGGTTCACGAACAGTGATATTCATATGAGAGTTCAGCTAATTCACATAGCGAGAGACAGTCGATTTCTCGCGATTGACACAACACTCCATCGTTGTAACGCCCCAATACTTATTTAAATGCTATTTATTTTGCTAACACTCATGGATTTTTATTTTAATATTTACAGGTTGTCCGATACTTCGACCGATACGTTCCTAGCATAAAATGAAGGACTTAAAAGGAAAATATTTCAAAATAAATTATAAGGATCATTTTAGAATTTATGAAAGTAATTTCGAAAAGTTCCGACGATTTTGATACGAAAAAAATTCATTACAGAACACTTATACTGCAAAAATAATATTAAATTATTTTATTATTATTATCAAAAATCCGTTCCGAGCATATCGAAGATTTAACTCTAACGAGTCCGTGACAAGTCGGAAAATCGAATTTGAAAATCGAACCGGCTGAGCCAAGTTGACGGACATTTGCTGGTCACTGCCGGACACACCGACTGACAACTGCCGGTCATGGCCGACAGAAGCTTCTAGGCCACTATCCGGATAAGGATTTCCAGATGTCCGGATAAGGTCGGTCACGACCGACAGAAGCTTCTCGGCCACTATCCGGATAAGGCTGTCCAGCTGTCCGGATATGGTCGGTCACGACCGACAGAACCTTCTCGGCCAGCTGTCCGGATAAGGCTTCCAGCTGTCCGGATAAGGTTGATTTTCCGCCGAATTTGGACTCCTATAAATATATGTATACCAACGTATTTACCACCAAATGACATACTGTTTGAATATGTGAACCTCCACTTTAAAACGCCCATAACATATTTCCCTTTCAAAAATTATAAAAGCTTTTAAAAGCCCGATCAAACAGATAGCTCAAATCTGACAGTTTTTCAAAGGTGTTTGATAAAAGTCCTCAAAGAGATTTCAGATTTTACACCAAGAATTTATGACCGGAAATATGAAAAACTATTTTCAAGTGCTAGGAGAAGCGTATCCAGGATCCAAGAAGGACAACCGAGCCAAATTCAAACGAAGATATTTCAAGATTTCAGCAAACGAGGTGAGGTTATACTGTTTTAATATGTTATGGTCATCGTTGTGTCGTGTAACATGACGACCCGCGAGGGGTCGAAAGAATGGAAGAAATCCGAGACGAGTCTCACACAGATAAGAATGTTTTATGTGCATTACACAACATGATTTTTACGATTTATAAGGGTTTAATCTTACCGAGTATGCTCGCATACTCACACCTCGTCATTTATGTTTTTCAGGCTAAGGAATCGACGAACGGGACAAGCAGAAGATTAATACATACTCCCAACACGATGAAGTTCTAAATAATAAAAGATGTTGTCGCCGTAATTATTATTATTTTTACGAAATACTTGATGTTCTTCAACGAATATAATTTCAACGGACTATGTCCGAATATTTGATTTCCCATGTTTTTGTAAAATCATCGATGGTTGAATAAACGAGTTTTATTGAAGATTTACTGACTAAAATGCTTCCGCAAATACTCCGAATTTATATAAAAATTTTAAGGAAAAAAAATGAGCTGTGTAATGTTCTTTTTAATTAAGAATGCCAGGACGTTACAGAATGGTATCGGAGCAAGACCTCTCTCAGTACGGTGATATTTGGGGATGAACCAAGCGGAAGGTGGTGAACATGTGACACCCCAGGCCGACGAGGGCGGGGAGTGGGTAATACCCACGATTTTCGTTCCGGTTATTTTGGATTTTTTCGGATATTCCTCGGTTGTCGAGTCCCGATATTATTTTCTCGACAACTGATTTTGGCATCTATGACCGTAGGTGATGATTGGTTATCCGTTATTTTCATTTCGGATCGATGATGTTGTCCCCGGGTGTTTTGTCGTGTTCGTTACGTGCGATTTCGGAAAATCGAGTCGTCGAATCATGGTGGTCGGGCACTGGCCGGACGGTTGGGGACGCTGGCCGGACGGCTACAGGCACTGGCCGGACGAGTGGAGGCACTGGCCGGACGGGTGCAGGCATTGGCCGGGCGGGTGCGGCAGGAACCGGCGTAGCGCACGCTACGGCCGTAAGGCAGCGCACGCTACGGCAAGGAGGCAGCGCACGCTACGGCCGGTTGGTTGCGCGCGCTAGTCGGCCGAGGCAGTAAGGGCAGAAAGGTTCTGGACTCGGGAGAATCGGCAGGTAGCGCACGCTACTGTCGGACACTGCGCACGCTACGCCCGGCAGGTAGCGCACGCTACGGCCGGAAGGCTGCGCACGCTACCTGGCCGAGCCAGGAAGTCTCTGGATTGTGGCCCGGGCCGACAACGCACGTGTTCAGCGCATGATGGCGGGCCCCGGCCGAACATTCTCGACCATGACCGCCCGCTAGCGCACGCTACTGATGACTTAGCGCACGCTAGGCTGCACCAGTATAAATATGACCGAGCAGCCCTGTTTGCACTCATTTTCCATTTCCTCTCTTTCTCTTCCGCGGCTGGATCCTTTGGGAACTTGAAGACATGTTGTTATACAACTAATCCACGAAGTTTGGGAGCTCTTATCTTCGATTAATCACCCCATAACATCCTTCAATCCAGCGAATCAAGGTTAGTTTTCCTAAAATCCTAGTTTTGTGAAAAATTGGGGATTTTGTTGATTTCGTCCGTTTGATTCGTTATAACTTATAATAGAGATTGATTGATGATTATTAAGTTGTGTTATATCGAATCCCTGGATTTTCCATGGTTGTATTGCCGAGGATTCGTCGTTTTATTGAGTTTCTAATCGACACCTTGAAAGTGTTCGATAAAATGTCACAAAGGGGATTCGGGCATTGTACGATTATTCTTCCTCGTTCGATCGTCAATTTATTCATGGTATGATGTTGGGGTCAGGTTCCTTGCAAACAACTCGAGTCGGAACCCTTCCGTTCGCCGTTTCCCGATCGGTTGTGTTACCGCCGTTTTCGCCGGAGAATTTTGGGTGTTCGAGGTTCCGGTTGAGCCATGTTCGTCGGAGTGTCCGGCATCGACTATTGAGGCAAGTATCTGGCCCATCCACTTCGAGTTTCGTAGACATAATAAATTGGTGATTGTCTATGTGTGAAAATTGAATGTTATTTAACTTTCAAGAGAATCAATATATATATATATATATATATATATATATATATATAAGTATTTATTCCCGATAAAGGTCTTCTTTAAATTAACTTGAGTGTTCAAGAACGAATGCGTCATTCTGAGAATGGGTATTAGTATTGCATGTTGTGCCCGGTTTTCGTGTGGTACTGTTAGATAACTGTCGTCACGATGATGTGTGATGTTGTGTGGTTTTCCATTGGGTTTCTCACTCGGGGATGTCTCAAGGAGGCTCCGAGGTCCGTGGCTTACTAGCACGGGATGAGAATAACCCTTGGGAGGATGTTGATGTGAGTATTTGGGTCTTGGACCCTGTGATTTGTGATTGGAATTGTATTTTGGAAATAACCTTGCGTTGTGTCCCAAAATGGGTTCCGTAAGGCTGTGAATTCTTTAAAACATTTTACTTGTTGTTTACCTCGTTTCATTCCTACCTTTCATAGTTTGTAGATTATATTGTTAATCTTGCATGTGTCCGATTGGGGAGGCCATTCTGGTGAGTACTCTGAGTATATTGTTTATAGTCCTTTGCATTGGAAGTCGGATATTACTTCTGAGTGTGAGAGTTATATTTGTTCACTCCGAGAGGGCTGACGGGGCCGAGGAGGGTTCCGCTTATGACGGTTCCGCGAACATTTGGGTTAGCCACTCCGAGAGGGCCCGACGGGGTTGAGGAGGGGTTCGCGTATTGTCGGATCCACGGTTAACCAGGAGTATTTTAGCCTTGTGGCTTGATGCATTTTTGTGATATGTCCGGACTATCACGATGTTTTGACTTGCCATAATGCTTGGGATGTAATACATATTTATCAGAGGTGCTTGGACTAGAATGGCTTATGGATGATGTGTTGTGTGTAATTGGTCCTCATTTGTGAATTGATGTATGGATATAGTTTTTGTGATTATTTTCCAATAAAAAAAACTCCCGGGATTCGGAGTTGTTTTCAAAGTGCTTACTTGTTCAATTCTATTTTCAAGACTTGAACTATTTTTAATTATCAAAATATCTCGGGAAGTCTTTTGTTGTATTCTCGGAATGTGTTATGTGTGGCTCGTACTTGCACTTTATAATTGCACTAGCAAAACAGTGGAGTTTTGCTAACCCCCGAGTATTCGGGGGTGGATGTCTGTTTTTGCATCCAGGTACATGCAGGTTTGGGAGCAAATCACAGGATCGGTGCGAAGGATGATGCAAGGCGAATGATACTAATCACACGAAGGCCAGTGTTGGATGCAGTCAGTTGGAGTTTGTGTATGGTCTTTCTTTTGTCGTACCCTTGGTTTGTGAGTGTACTTTACCCTTGCATGGGTATGAGTCGAGATAGATATGTGCATTTTGACTTGTATGTTTGTGATGGAAGATCAAGTTAGTATGTTGATTTGGTATTTTATCATGTCGATATGTAATGAGTTGTGTTGTTTGGATGTCTAGCCTGGTGGATCCTTACGAAGAGGGTCTGCGGCGTGTAATATTCCCGGTATGATTCTGGGGGTGTTACATTTATGGTATCAGAGCTTAGGTTGTGGAAACCTAGGCTGTCGGGTCCAGTCAGGTATTGTCGTGTCTTGTCCTGTCAGATCGTGTTTGTCTAAGTCGTGTCGCGACGCGTCGTCTGTGATGTCGGTCGTGATTAGTATCGAAGTGCAGCCATCATCTTCGTGCGACCTGTGGATGTAAGTCTCCCTACTATGTTGTGCCTTGTGATATACGAGCTTGTATGATTTTGTGTTATGGTATGGAGTTTAAAGGTGATTTGTGATTATGTGGCTTATGTCGTTTGATCCTCGTATGATGCTAGAATGAAAGTGGTGCCAACATATATGTATATATACACACATCCTGATATAAGTCGTTTTTACAAGAATATTAGCCTTTGTGTGGTTACGCAAAGAAAAATTCATCAATATGACATTTTAAAACTTTACATGTTTTGGGGAGTCACGTATATTTCGTTTTAAAACAACCTCCAAAGGGAGGAAAAAGTTTGATTTTCGTATGATGCCCCCAAGGTCGAAATTTTTGGAGAATTCAAACTACTGATATTTTATTTTCATCTTGTATTATAAGTTTTCAAAACACAATTTTTTAAACTCAAGTGAAATCTACAAAATGTAGACAAGACGTGACTCTCGCTTTCAACTTTTCGGTTTTATGATTGTTAGTCAACAAATACGTGATGATGTTCTTGTTGTTCGGGCAGTATAGCCAGTTTTAGATTAAAACTGTGATGTGATTGCCGAGCCATTCGGTTAGTGTACATTGAGATAGCTCTCTTTAATAAGAGGTGAAATTTCGGTTTTTGAATAACAATTGTCTTTTGATGGTTATTCATGAAGTGTCGAATCAATGGCTTTGAGATTCGAACGTGTTGTTGTTTATTTGTGACCATCGATTGTAGTAAAGTCGTGTATATGTTCGCAATCACGTTGCTGAATTTGAGCTGTTAGCGCACGCTAAGTATGAGGCTAGCGCACGCTAACGCAACATGAATAGCGCACACTAAATTATTGTTGTAGTGCGCGTTAGTTAGCTGGGACAGAGGATGTGGAACCGCATTTTTAGCCGTTAGGATTAACTTTCTACAGTCAGTCATTTGTGACTGTATTCTATGTGTTGTCTAGTGATGACAACTGTTTTGTGTGAATGTGTGTTGTGACTTTTCGTCGCGCTAGGTGATAATTAATTTTGCTCAGTGAGTTGTTAAATAATGTCTGTTGTGTGTGTGCTCGAAAATGTTTGCCTGAAACTTTCATAAGTTTGAGCAAGTTGCGGAAAATCAATGTTTGAAACTAATTTGACATTGCGATTAAGCCGGCGGCTTCGTATGAACCTTGGAAATTGTTTGAAATTTGCGAGCCGGCGTAGGATTCTCGAATAAAACCTCGACGGTATTGAAAGAGTTGTTTTAAAGTACCTTGAACATTTTGTAAAATGTTACCGTCGTTGATTCTTGTGTAGTGTTGGAAGAATTTTCGGAAATGACTTTTAACGTACTATTGTATTTTTCGAATAATTCGAGTACATGATTTTCAATAATCTTTCACATATTTTTTTTTCAAAAACCAATCCGATTTCTTTTTCAAAAATATATAGTGAAAGATGAAAAATCTCACTCGATGTAAAGTTCAAACTCGGATTTGGAAACGTTAGAGTATGTAAGAATGGTTTGATGATCTTGCATAGTTAACTTGTTGGTTGTTAACGGTGATGATGATGCATACAGGCATGATGATTTTGATAACACCGGTTACAAGGAATTATTATTTTGGCAAATAATTTCAAAAGAGACGGTTAGAGTATGTTGTTTACAAGTTTTGATGAAACAACCCGAGGTACCAAAAGTACTTTTAAGTTTATTTTAAATAGCATATAAATCCAAGGATTTTCAAAAGATTTCCTTTAAAAGGATACCTCGTGGATTTTCTTATCGAGTTATTATTAGTTACCTTATGTGATATGTCGCACTGTGTTGATACTTTAGTATAATATTTTGCGAAATCGTGTCATCGTATTGAGTGAGAATCCGCTTAGTATGCCGAGGGGCAAAGGATGCGACCGTGACCGCTGTACAGTTGGTTACGGAGATTAGATGCGGGACCAAGAGGATATGGCCAGGAAGGTTGATAGTCAAGCACTTCGTTCTTGTCGTTTAAGTTTCGGGGACGAAGCCTCTTTTAAAAATGATATGATGTAATGCCCATATTTTTTTTTCCTTCTCATTTCCGTTTCGTTCGACCGTTTTGAGGCGATTTTGTTCGTTAATGCTTCTGACCTTGTATTGTTTCTCACCTTGGTCATTCGAGCGAGTTTTGATATTGTTCCAAATTGATGTGTATATCGTTGTGATCATTCCAAGTTCGGATCGATTTCTTGTTAATCGTGTTCGAAGTTAACACCTCGTGATTCTTACAAGTTTATTGATGTCTTGATTTGAGGTGTGAACTTGATAGTTGATCGTTGTTGTTCGATCATTGCTATTTGTTCGTAGTTGTACAATCATTATTGTTTGATCTCGAAGTCGTGATTATTGAACATCTGGGCCATTTTGTGATTTCCATAAGTGTTGGGAAATCGTCTTCGTATTTGATCTTCCAAATCTTTGAATTACTGGAATTTCATACCTTTCAGCTTTAGAATTGTGATTTGATTTTTCTACTGCTCGGTTTTATCAACCGCAGTGATTCTTGCGCGTTGCTTCTCGTAAGCATTCTTGCGTATTGAATCGGATCGTAGTAGCTTTATACTGCATGGAGTTATGGTGTGTTGTCGAGAGTCGCCTTGCTTTTTTTTTTTTAAGTGTCGGGACGAAACTTATTTTTAGGGAGGTAGAATGTAATACCCACGATTTTCGTTCCGGTTATTTTGGATTTTTCCGGATATTCCACGGTTGTCGAGTCCTGGTATTATTTTCTCGACAACTGATTTTGGCATCTATGACCGTAGGTGATGATTGGTTATCCGTTATTTTCATTTCGGATCGATGATGTTGTCCCCGGGTGTTTTGTCGTGTTCGTTCCGTGCGATTTCGGAAAATTGAGTCGTCGAATCATGGTGGTCGGGCACTGGCCGGACGGTTGGGGACGCTGGCCGGACGGCTATGGGCACTGGCCGGACGAGTGGAGGCACTGGCCGGACGGGTGCACGCATTGGCCGGGCGGGTGCGGCAGGAACTGGCGTAGCGCACGCTATGGCCGTAAGGCAGCGCACGCTACGGCCAGGAGGCAGCGCACGCTACTGCCGGTTGGTTGCGCGCGCTAGTCGGCCGAGGCAGTAAGGGCAGAAAGGTTCTGGACTCGGGAGAATCGGCAGGTAGCGCACGCTACAGTCGGACACTGCGCACGCTACGCCCGGCAGGTAGCGCACGCTACGGCCAGAAGGCTGCGCACTGTCATGCCCCGAGAGAAATGACCGACATAATGCTCGGACAGACCCGCACAGAGGGGTGCGAGGTTCATAAGATCAACGTGCACGGGGCACGTTCGGGACAGCTAGGCTGTGTGGAGCGGCACAACCGACTGAGGGACTTAGCCGTATGGCGCGGCATACGTGGATGTATGGCCGAGCAAGCAGGTAATCCGGGCAACAAAGTGCCCGACCGAGGGACAAGGCCATCAGGCTAGATGCGGGACTACCTGGGCGGCGAGACAAGGCACGCCGGGAACCGAACGGACGAGTGCAGCGGACAGGCACACCGCTTCGGGACAATGCGGGACAAGATGACGAGACGAGGCACATCCGAGGGCCGAGACTCGGACACGGGCGACGGACACCCGCGAGGGGTGCGCGCGGGCGGCGCTCGAGGGATTCACGGAGCACCCTCCCCCTATAATAGGCTTAACGGGATAAAGCCTTGTGAGAGCAGTGGACATTGGAAAGCTGAGGAGTCCAATGAGCGGAAGTCGTACTCGGAACATTCCAGAAACGGACCGGGATGGTCCAGAACATCAAAGATTAATCCGGAGGCATGTGTGGCAGGCCGGGCCGGATCGGGTCGGGTTACATGGAGTCGGGCCGAGCGGGTCGGGTCGGGCCGAACGAGCCAGGAAGATCCAGAAACATGTGGAAGGTGCTATAGACTCTTGGATGAGTCAAGACTTGTAATCTGGTAGATGTTTCTAGACATTTGTAAAGGCTTTTGTACTTAGAATACTCTAGAATTTGTAATAGTGTAGGAGGGTCTAGAAGCCTCCAAATAAGGAGGTGGAGGAAAGTTCTAGTGATAGGAGGTAGTATAAATAGGAAAGTTGGGGCTCATTTGCAGCCATCCTTGGGAATTGATTTGTAAGAGACTTTGTAAACTCTTTGTTATTTAGTGGAAGTAATTTTCCCTCAACCCATTGCCTCTCTTTCGTTATGCCAACTTTCATACTTATCCAAATTCGGGGAGTTTAAGGCTGACTAGCAAGAGGGTTGCTAGGCCGCACGACGCTTAGGAGCATAGCAAACTCTAAGCCCGTGACAAGTGGTATCGGAGCCATCGTTAGCCAAACAAGGAGGTGTGAAAGACTGCGGGAGTCAACGCTAACGATCAGCAGGCATCATGGCCGACGGACAGATCGAGGCAGGCATCAATGTGGAGGACGGACGAGTCACAGAGGTTGACAAGGTCCGGGGACGTGGAGAAGTCCCAGCTGAAGGGAAAGCCAAGCGTGGCAAGAGAAAGGCGCGCGGTGTGGTGCCACCGCAACACGAGGAGAACCCGGCAAGAAGCCGACTTCTTGAGGATGAAGACATCCGAAAGATCATACTCACCTTAGCACACCGCCTACCCAACATCGAGGACGACATCGAAGCTTTTGGGCAGCGCATCACTAACACCCAATTGAGCACGGAGGAACGCGTGGGAACTCTCGAGAAAGCTGTTGGCCAATTGGAAGGGCACACGTTGGTCCAGCTCGAGACCTTCAAGAGGGAACAACTCTCGTTGCGCAAGGAGCTAGCAACGATCGAGGATCATGTGGCAGCCAGCATCACGGAGATGCGCAAGCAGTATGCCGAGTTTTGCGAGTTAAGTGCAAAACGATTTTAAGAGTTTTGTGATAAAATCTGTCGGGCAAGCATCTCGGGCACCAACTCGAATGGTGGGCCGAGCAGGAACAGCATATTTGGCGGGGCGAGGTTCGAGGGACCAAGGGTTGAGGTCCCCAAACCCAAGGTGTTCATTGGCAAGAGAGATGCCAAGTCAATCGAGGAGTTCCTGTGGCGAATGGAACTTTACTTTGATGGTCTGGGACTGACGGACGAGAAGGCCAAGGTACGGCAGGCAGCACTATATCTTGCCGACGATGCTGCGCTGTGGTGGCGTCATCGACAGGCCGGTGTTACGAAAGGGACTTGCCAACCGATCGGGACTTGGGACGAGTTCGTGTCAGAACTCAAGGCACAATTCTATCCCGAGAACACATGCTATGAGCCAAGGAAGAAACTCCGCGAGCTCAAGCATAAGACTACCATTCGGGACTATGTTCGGGACTTTACATCGATCATGCTACAGATTCCGGACATGACCGAGGATGATCGACTATTTTTCTTCCTGGATGGACTACCGAGTTGGGTCAGGGACAGAGTACAAGGTCGCGAGGTGAAATCTGTCAATGAAGCAATCAAAGTGGCCGAGTCCCTAGCTGAATTTGAGAAAAGGAAGGAGTCGCGAGCTGAGGGTCAAGACAAGGGCGGGGGAGACACCCGCACGTCAGTATAGCAACTAGCCCAACCATCACGTGGAAGATTCGGGACGAGACCGCAACACGACGCGGACAAGCCATACAACTCGGGTGAACGCAGGGGCGCTCCCAACCAACGAGGATGCTATATGTGCGGCGGAGCTCATCGGATGAAGGACTGTCCGAAAATGGGGAAGCTCAACGCCATGGCCGAATGTGAGGGGCCAACAGTTCATCACACGGACGTGCAGTAGGTAAGCACGATCCCACAACTTAATTTTGTCGTCAGTGCAGGCAGCGAGGGACCGCGGGGAAGCAAGTTGATGTTCGTAGAAGGAACCATCAACCACCAACCCATCAAGGCCTTGGTCGACACGGGATCCGACTACAACTATATCACTAAGGCCGAAGCAAAGAGATTGGGACTACTTGTGCAGCCATGCAACGGCTGGATGAAGTCCAACAACGGACCAGCAGTACCGGTCACAGGGGTAACAAACGGAGTGCGAATCGTGCTCGGAAACTGGGAAGGTCGAGTGCACTTCAAGGTCACCACGATGGACGATTGGGACCTCATTTTGGGAATGGACTTCCTAGAGAAGAACGATTTTGCCTTTTTCCCACAAGCAAAGGTACTATGGGTGAACGGTCCGAACAAACCCATCACTATCCCCTTGACAGTGGAGCAACTTCCCTACGCAGCGATGACGAGACTTCGATTTCAGAAAAAGTTGACTGAAGAGAAAATGCCGATGTACTGCCTGGGATCGATGCGGTACATCGAGGGACCGAGTAGCAGCACACGTCGACGGGGACGTCGACGGAACAGGCGGGGGAGAGTGTCACGCCCCGAGAGAAATGACCGATAGAATGCTCGGACAGACCCGCACAGAGGGGTGCGAGGTTCAATAGATCAACATGCACGGGGCATGTTCGGGACAGCTAGGCCGTGTGGAGCGGCACAACCGACTGAGGGACTTAGCCGTATGGCGCGGCATGCGTGGATGTATGGCCGAGCAAGCAGGCCATCCGGGCAACAAAGTGCCCGACCGAGGGACAAGGCCATCAGGCCAGATGCGGGACTACCTGGGCGGCGAGACAAGGCACGCCGGGAACCGAACGGACGAGTGCAGCGGACAGGCACACCGCTTCGGGACAATGCGGGACAAGATGACGAGACGAGGCACATCCGAGGGCCGAGACTCGGACATGGGCGACGGACACCCGCGAGGGGTGCGCGCTGGCAGCACGCGAGGGATGCACGGAGCAACCTCCCCCTATAATAGGCTTAGCGGGATAAAGCCTTGTGAGAGCAGTGGACATTGGAAAGCTGAGAAGTCCACTGAGCGGAAGTCGTACTCGGAACATTCCAGAAACGGACCGGGATGGTCCACAACATCAAAGATTAATCCGGAGGCATGTGTGGCAGGCCGGGCCGGATCGGGTCGGGTTACATGGAGTCGGGCCGAGTCGGGCCGAGCGGGC
The DNA here is from genome assembly GCA_033398695.1 of Orobanche coerulescens. Taxonomy (NCBI): domain Eukaryota; kingdom Viridiplantae; phylum Streptophyta; class Magnoliopsida; order Lamiales; family Orobanchaceae; genus Orobanche; species Orobanche coerulescens. The sequence goes on along the minus strand of CM065817.1, from coordinate 101,018,188 downwards.
CGAGTCGGGCCGAGCGGGCCGGGTCGGGCCGAACGAGCCAGGAAGATCCAGAAACATGTGGAAGGTGCTAGAGACTCTTGGATGAGTCAAGACTTGTAATCTGGTAGATGTTTCTAGACATTTGTAAAGGCTTTTGTACTTAGAATACTCTAGAATTTGTAATAGTGTAGGAGGGTCTAGAAGCTTCCAAATAAGGAGGTAGAGGAAAGTTCTAGTGATAGGAGGTAGTATAAATAGGAAAGTTGGGGCTCATTTGCAGCCATCCTTGGGAATTCATTTGTAAGAGACTTTGTAAACTCTGTGTTATTTAGTGGAAGTAATTTTCCCTCAACCCATTGCCTCTCTTTCGTTGTGCCAACTTTCATACTTAGCCAAATTCGGGGAGTTTAAGGCTGACTAGCAAGAGGGTTGCTAGGCCGCACGACGCTTAGGAGCATAGCAAACTCTAAGCCCGTGACAGCACGCTACCTGGCCGACCCAGGAAGTCTCTGGATTGTGGCCCGGGCCGACAACGCACGTGTTCAGCGCATGATGGCGGGCCCCTGCCGAACATTCTCGACCATGACCGCCCGCTAGCGCACGCTAGCTCGACAGCCTAGCGCACGCTAGGCTGCACCAGTATAAATATGACCGAGCAGCCCTGTTTGCACTCATCTTTCATTTCCTCTCTTTCTCTTCCGCGGCTGGATCCTTTGGGAACATGAAGACATGTTGTTATACAACTAATCCACGAAGTTTGGGAGCTCTTATCATCGATTAATCACCCCATAACATCCTTCAGTCCAGCGAATCAAGGTTAGTTTTCCTAAAATCCTAGTTTTGGGAAAAATTGGGGATTTTGTTGATTTCGTCCGTTTGATTCGTTATAACTTATAATAGTGATGGATTGGTGATTATTAAGTTGTGTTATATCGAATCCCTTGCTTTTCCATGGTTGGATTGCCGAGGATTCGTCGTTTTATTGAGTTTCTAATCGACACCTTGAAAGTGTTCGATAAAATGTCACAAAAGAGATTCGGGCATTGTGCGATTATTCTTCCTCATTCGATCGTCAATTTATTCATGGTATGATGTTGGGGTCAGGTTCCTTGCAAAGAACTCGAGTCGGAACCCTTTTCGTTCGCCGTTTCCCGATCGGTTGTGTTACCGCCGTTTCCACCGGAGAATTTTGGGCGTTCGAGGTTCCAGTTGAGCCATGTTCGTCGGAGTGTCCGGCATCGACTATTGAGGCAAGTATCTTGCCCATGCACTTCGTGTTTCGTAGACATAATAAATTGGTGATTGTCTATGTGTGAAAATTGAATGTTATTTAACTTTCAAGAGAATCAATATATATATATATATATATATATATAAGTATATATTCCCGATAAAGGTCTTCTTCAAATTAACTTGAGTGTTCAAGAACGAATGCATCATTCTGAGAATGGGTATTAGTATTGTATGTTGTGCCCGGTTTTCGTGTGGTACTGTTAGATAACTGTCGTCATGATGATGTGTGATGTTGTGTGGTTTTCCATTGGGTTTCTCACTCGGGGATGTCTCAAGGAGGCTCCGAGGTCCGTGGCTTACTAGCACGGGATGCGAATAACCCTTGGGAGGATGTCGATGTGAGTATTTGGGTCTTGGACCCTGTGATTTGTGATTGGAATTGTATTTTGGAAATAACCTTGGGTTGTGTCCCAAAATGGGTTCCGTAAGGCTGTGAATTCTTTAAAACATTTTACTTGTTGTTTACCTCGTTTCATTCCTACCTTTCATAGTTTGTAGATTATATTGTTAATCTTGCATGTGTCCGATTGGGGAGGCCATTCTGGTGAGTACTCTGAGTATATGGTTTATAGTCCTTTGCATTGGAAGTCGGATATTACTTATGCGTGTGAGAGTTATATTTGGTCACTCCGAGAGGGCCTGAAGGGGCCGAGGAGGGTTCCGCTTATGACGGTTCCGCGAACATTTGGGTTAGCCACTCCGAGAGGGCCCGACGGGGTCCAGGAGGGGTTCGCGTATTGTCGGATCCACGGTTAACCAGGAGTATTTTTAGCCTTGTGGCTTGATGCATTTTTGTGATATGTCCGGAGTATCATGATGTTTTGACTTGCCATAATGCTTGGGATGTAATACATATTTATCAGAGGTGCTTGGACAATAATGGCTTATGGATGATGTGTTGTGTGTAATTGGTCCTCATTTGTGAATTGATGTATGGCTATAGTTTTTGTGATTATTTTCCAATAAAAAAACTCCCGGGATTCGGAGTTGTTTTCAAAGTGCTTACTTGTTCAATTCTATTTTCAAGACTTGAACTATTTTTAATTATCAAAATATCTCGGGAAGTCTTTTGTTGTATTCTCGGAATGTGTTATGTATGGCTCGTACTTGCACTTTATACTTGCACTAGCAAAACAGTGGAGTTTTGCTAACCCCCGAGTATTCGGGGGTGGATGTCTATTTTTGCATCCAGGTACATGCAGGTTTGGGAGCAAATCACAGGATCGGTGCGAAGGATGATGGAAGACGAATGGTACTAATCACACGAAGGCCAGTGTTGGATGCAGTCAGTTGGAGTTTGTGTATGGTCTTTCTTTTATCGTACCCTTGGTTTGTGAGTGTACTTTACCCTTGCATGGGTATGAGTCGAGATAGAAATATGCATTTTGACTTGTATGTTTGTGATGGAAGACCAAGTTAGTATGTTGATTTGGTATTTTATCATGTCGATATGTAATGAGTTGTGTTGTTTGGATGTCTAGCCTGGTGGATCCTTACAGAGAGGGTCTGCGGCGTGTAATATTCCCGGTATGATTATGGGGGTGTTACATTTATGGTATCAGAGCTTAGGTTGCGGAAACCTAGGCTGTCGGGTCCAGTCAGGTATTGTAGTGTCTTGTCCTGTCAGATCGTGTCTGTCTAAGTCGTGTCGCGACGCGTCGTCTGTGATGTCGACCGTGATTAGTATCGAAGTGCAGCCATCATCTTCGTGCGACCTGTGGATGTAAGTCTCCCTACTATATTGTGCCTTGTGATATACGAGCTTGTATGATTTTGTGTTATGGTATGGAGTTTAAAGGTGATTTGTGATTATGTGGCTTATGTCGTTTGATCCTCGTATGATGCTAGAATGAAAGTGGTGCCAACATATATGTATATATACACACATCCTGATATAAGTCGTTTTTACAAGAATATTAGCCTTTGTGTGGTTACGCAAGGAAAAATTCATCAATATGACATTTTAAAACTTTACATGTTTTGGGGAGTCACGTATATTTCGTTTTAAAACATCCTCCAAAGGGAGGAAAAAGTTTGATTTTCGTATGATGCCCCCAAGGTCGAAATTTTTGGAGAATTCAAACTACTGATATTTTATTTTCATCTTGTATTATAAGTTTTCAAAACACAATTTTTTAAACTCAAGTGAAATCTACAAAATGTAGACAAGACGTGACTCTCGCTTTCAACTTATCGGTTTTATGGTTGTTAGTCAACAAATACGTGATGATGTTCTTGTTGTTCGGGCAGTATAGACAGTTTTAGATTAAAACTGTGACGTGATTGCCGAGACATTTGGTTAGTGTACATTGAGATAGCTCTCTTTAATAAGAGGTGAAATTTCGGTTTTTGAATAACAATTGTCTTTTGATGGTTGCTCATGAAGTGTCGAATCAATGGCTTTGAGATTCGAACGTGTTGTTGTTTATTTGTGACCATCGATTGTAGTAAAGTCGTGTATATGTTCGCAATCACATTGCTGAATTTGAGCTGTTAGCGCACGCTAAGTACGAGGCTAGCGCGCGCTAACGCAGCATGAATAGCGCACACTAAATTATTGTTGTAGTGCGCGTTAGTTAGCTGGGACAGAGGATGTGGAACCGCATTTTTAGCCGTTAGGATTAACTTTCTACATCGACCAATCGTGATCAGATTCTATATGTGTTGTCTAGTGATGACAACTGTTTTGTGTGAATGTGTGTTGTGACTTTTCGTCGCGCTAGGTGATAATTGATTTTGCTCAGTGAGTAGTTAAATAATGTCTGTTGTGTGTGTGTGTTCGAAAATGTTTGCCTGAAACTTTCATAAGTTTGAGCAAGTTGCGGAAAATCAATTTTTGAAACTAATTTGACATTGCGATTAAGCCGGCGGCTTCGTATGAACCTTGGAAATTGTTTGAAATTTGCGAGGCCTAGATTCTCGAATAAAACCTCGACGGTATTGAAAGAGTTGTTTTAAAGTACCTTGAACATTTTGTAAAATGTTACCGTCGTTGATTCTTGTGTAGTGTTGGAAGAATTTTCGGAAATGACTTTTAACGTACTATTGTATTTTTCGAATAATTCGAGTACATGATTTTCAATAATCTTTCACATAATTTTTTTTTCAAAAACCAATCCGATTTCTTTTTCAAAAATATATAGTGAAAGATGAAAAATCTCACTCGATGTAAAGTTCAAACTCGGATTTGGAAACATTAGAGTATGTAAGAATGGTTTGATGATCTTGCATAGTTAACTTGTTGGTTGTTAACGGTGATGATGATGCGTACAGGCATGATGATTTTGATAACACCGGTTACAAGGAATTATTATTTTGGCAAATGATTCAAATGAGACGGTTAGAGTATGTTGTTTACAAGTTTTGATGAAACAACCCGAGGTACCAAAAGTACTTTTAAGTTTATTTTAAATAGCATATAAATCCAAGGATTTTCAAAAGATTTCCTTTAAAAGGATACCTCGTGGAATTTATTATCGAGTTATTATTAGTTACCTTATGTGATATGTCGCACTGAGTTGATACTTTAGTATAATATGTTGCGAAATCGTGTCATCGTATTGAGTGAGAATCCGCTTAGTATGCCGAGGGGCAAAGGACGCGACCGTGACTGCTGTACAGTTGGTTACGGAGATTAGATGCGGGACCAAGCGGATATGGCCAGGAAGGTTGATATTAAAGCACTTCGTTCCTTTCGTTTAAGTTTCGGGGACGAATCCTCTTCTAAAGATGATATGATGTAATGCCCACATTTTTTTTCCTTCTCATTTCCGTTTCGTTCGACCGTTTTGAGGCGATTGTGTTCGTTAATGCTTCTGACCTTGTATTGTTTCTCACCTTGATCATTCGAGCGAGTTTTGATATTGTTCCAAATTGATGTGTATATCGTTGTGATCATTCCAAGTTCGGATCGATTTCTTGTTAATCGTGTTCGAAGTTAACACCTCGTGATTCTTACAAGTTTATTGATGTCTTGATTTGAGGTGTGAACTTCATAGTTGATCGTTGTTGTTCGATCATTGCTATTTGTTTGTCGTTGTACAATCATTATTGTTTGATCTCGAAGTCGTGATTATTAAACATCTGGGGCATTTTGTGATTTCCATAAGTGTTGGGAAATCGTCTTCGTATTTGCTCTTCCAAATCTTTGAATTACTGGAATTTCATACCTTTCAGCGTTAGAATTGTGATTTGATTTTTCTACTGCTCGGTTTTATCAACCGCAGTGATTCTTGCTCGTTGCTTTTCGTAAGCATTCTTGCGTATTGAATCGGATCGTAGTGGCTTTATACTGCATGGAGTTCTGGTGTGTTGTCGAGAGTCGCCTTGCTTTTGTTTTATGTTTCGGGACGAAACTTATTTTTAGGGAGGTAGAATGTAATACCCACGATTTTCGTTTCGGTTATTTTGGATTTTTCCGGATATTCCCCGGTTGTCGAGTCCCGGTATTATTTTCTCGACAACTGATTTTGGCATCTATGACCGTAGGTGATGATTGGTTATCCGTTATTTTCATTTCGGATCGATGATGTTGTCCCCGGGTGTTTTGTCGTGTTCGTTCCGTGCGATTTCGGAAAATCGAGTCGTCGAATCATGGTGGTCGGGCACTGGCCGGACGGTTGGGGACGCTGGCCGGATGGCTGCGGGCACTAGCCGGACGAGTGGAGGCACTGGCCGGACGGGTGCACGCATTGGCCGGGCGGGTGCGGCAGGAACCGGCGTAGCGCACGCTCCGACCGTAAGGCAGCGCACGCTACGTCCAGGAGGCAGCGCACACTACGGCTGGTTGGTTGTGCGCGCTAGTCGGCCGAAGCAGTAAGGGCAGAAAGGTTCTGGACTCGGGAGAATCGGCAGGTAGCGCACGCTACTTTCGGACACTGCGCACGCTACGCCCGGCAGGTAGCGCACGCTACGGCCGAAGGGTTGCGCACGCTACCTGGCCGAGCCAGGAAGTCTCTGGATTGTGGCCTGGGCCAACAACGCACGTGTTCAGCGCATGATGGCGGGCCCCAGCCGAACATTCTCGACCATGACCGCCCGCTAGCGCACGCTAGCTCGACAGCCTAGCGCACGCTAGGCTGCACCAGTATAAATATGACCGAGCAGCCCTGTTTGCACTCATTTTTCATTTCCTCTCTTTCTCTTACGCGGATGGATCCTTTGGGAACTTGAAGACATGTTGTTATACAACTAATCCACGAAGTTTGGGAGCTCTTATCATCGATTAATCACCCCATAACATCCTTCAATCCAGCGAATCAAGGTTAGTTTTCCTAATATCCTAGTTTTGGGAAAAATTGGGGATTTTGTTGATTTCGTCCGTTTGATTCGTTATAACTTATAATAGTGATGGATTGATGATTATTAAGTTGTGTTATATCGAATCCCTTGCTTTTCCATGGTTGGATTGCCGAGGATTCGTCGTTTTATTGAGTTTCTGATCGACACCTTGAAAGTGTTCGATAAAATGTCACAAAGGGGATTCGGGCATTGTACGATTATTCTTCCTCGTTCGATCGTCAATTTATTCATGGTATGATGTTAGGGTCAGGTTCCTTGCAAAGAACTCGAGTCGGAACCCTCCGTTCGCCGTTTCCCGATCGGTCGTGTTATTGCCGTTTCCGCCGGAGAATTTTGGGCGTTCGAGGTTCTGGTTGAGCCATGTTCGTCGGAGTGTCCGGCATCGACTATTGAGGCAAGTATCTTGACCATACACTTCGTGTTTCGTAGACATAATAAATTGGTGATTGTCTATGTGTGAAAATTGAATGTTATTTTACTTTCAAGAGAATCAATATATATATAAGTATATATTCCCGATAAAGGTCTTCTTCAAATTAACTTGAGTGTTCAAGAACGAATGCATCATTCTGAGAATGGGTATTAGTATTGTATGTTGTGCCCGGTTTTCGTGTGGTACTGTTAGATAACTGTCGTCACGATGATGTGTGATGTTGTGTGGTTTTCCATTGGATTTCTCACTCGGGGATATCTCAAGGAGGCTCTGAGGTCCGTGGCTTACTAGCACGGGATGCGAATAACCCTTGGGAGGATGTCGATGTGAGTATTTGGGTCTTGGACCCTGTGATTTGTGATTGGAATTGTATTTTGGAAATAACCTTGGGTTGTGTCCCAAAATGGGTTCCGTAAGGCTGTGAATTCTTTAAAACATTTTACTTGTTGTTTACCTCGTTTCATTCCTACCTTTCATAGTTTGTAGATTATATTGTTAATCTTGCATGTGTCCGATTGGGGAGGCCATTCTGATGAGTACTCTGAGTATATGGTTTATAGTCCTTTGCATTGGAAGTCGGATATTACTTTTGAGTGTGAGAGTTATATTTGTTCACTCCGAGAGGGCCTGACGGGGCCGAGGAGGGTTCTGCTTATGACTGTTCCGCGAACATTTGGGTTAGCCACTCCGAGAGGGCCCGATGGGGTCGAGGAGGGGTTCGCGTATTGTCGGATCCACGGTTAACCAGGAGTATTTTTAGCCTTGTGGCTTGATGCATTTTTGTGATATGTCCGGAGTATCACGATGTTTTGACTTGCCAAAATGCTTGGGATGTAATACATATTTATCAGAGGTGCTTGGACTAGAATGGCTTATGGATGATGTGTTGTGTGTAATTGGTCCTCATTTGTGAATTGATGTATGGCTATAGTTTTTGTGATTATTTTCCAATAAAAAAAACTCCCGGGATTCGGAGTTGTTTTCAAAGTGCTTACTTGTTCAATTCTATTTTCAAGACTTGAACTATTTTTAATTATCAAAATATCTCGGGAAGTCTTTTGTTGTATTCTCGGAATGTGTTATGTATGGCTCGTACTTGCACTAGCAAAACAGTAGAGTTTTGCTATCCCCCAAGTATTCGGGGGTGGATGTCTGTTTTTGCATCCAGGTACATGCAGGTTTGGGAGCAAATCACACGATCGGTGCGAAGGATGATGGAAGGCGAATGATACTAATCACACGAAGACCAGTTTTGGATGCAGTCAGTTGGAGTTTGTGTATGGTCTTTCTTTTGTCGTACCCTTGGTTTGTGAGTGTACTTTACCCTTGCATGGGTATGAGTCGAGATAGAAATGTGCATTTTGACTTGTATGTTTGTGATGGAAGACCAAGTTAGTATGTTGATTTGGTATTTTATCATGTCGATATGTAATGAGTTGTGTTGTTTGGATGTCTAGCCTGGTGGATCCATACGGAGAGGGTCTGCGGCATGTAATATTCCCGGTATGATTCTGGGGGTGTTACAGAGTGATCGCCGGTGCAATAAAAAAGGGCACGGACAATGAGCGGCTCCGAGAAAGGGGAGTGATCGCCGGTGCAATAAGAAAAAGGGCACGGACAACGAGCGGCTCCTGACAAGGCTTCTAGGCGGAGGGGGACATGACTGAACCGAATTCTCACCAGAACGAGAGGTATTCCAAGACTGTATAGGTATGGGACTATACAGTTAAGGAGGTTTAAAAAAAAAGATTTACTTATACAAAACAAGATATTTCAAAACTTTCTTATTTTTAAAAGTATAACGAATAATTACGGCATGATTATATTTTGGGGGAATATGTGGTTCATCGCTGCTGCCCAACGTCGACTGCGAGGTAATGTTTTCAAGTATTCACTCTTTTATGAAAACTAAAAAATTATGGTATGAGTATAGAATGATTGTGTCGGCAAAAGATTTGAAAGGATATGTGAAAGTTTAAATGTTGTCCGAAAGGGACAAAATATGATTTCAAAGAAAGGTTTCAAAGTGATTTTTGCTGACACAATATTTTTAAAGTTATTGATGAAAATACTCATACAAAGTTTGATTCAGATTTTCAAAGTTCTTTACGAAGCTCAATTTCGAGGACGAAATTTTTTTAAAGGGGGGAGGACTGTAACGCCCTGTTGTGTCGAGAATTATACTCTCTGACTGGCGATCACCTCAGAGATCGGGCGACCTAGCCATTGCCGAGCAGCCGAGGCAGAACTATCGACCAGCGACCAGGCGGCCTAGCCTTAGCCCGGCAGCCAAGATAGATCTGCCAACCGAAGGTCCCAGGACAAGTCCCGGTGCCGAGCGATCGACATCTAAGACGATCGTCTCTCGGTACTTGGCGATCGACTCCTGGTGGCCGACTAGCAGACGATCATCTCCCGGCACTTGCCGACCGACCCTTGGTGACCGACCGATGCCGACCCTCAGTAACTGGCCGATGCCGACCTCTGGTGACCAGCTAGAGACGATCGCCTCATGCCGATCGAACCCGATAGTCATCCAGTCGGCAAAGGCTGAGCCTCAGTATAGACTCCATGTGCAGTGCCGAGACAAGATCCGCATATCACGGATCATTGACCACAGCCTGTCAGCTGTTAGGAATATGCCCTCGAATGCCACTCAGAGGATGTTGAGTGAGGGCATTGTACTTGTAATTATGTAAATCATTTATATAACGCAATGGATGTTTCTTTATTTACTGGTAGTTACTGGCGTTCCTAACTCGTAAATATATGTATAGAAACTAGTCCATGTATTTGAGAGCAAAAAGTTCCACTCCTTATTGGATAAGGAGATCGGCACTGGAAAGGTTTATAGCTCAAATACTTAATCGTTCGCAAGTCGATGAAACTTGACTGGGCATTAAGTTTATGTGAAGACTTGTATGACGTGTTCTTTGACATGGAGAGTGCCTGTCGAACGCTAATGGTTAGTGGGAGCACACGTTATAGGTATGCTAATTGGATTAGTATACTCGAACCGACTCACCCTCGATTCGTCACACGGATTTCACTCCGGGACAGTTAATGACGGAATCGAAAGGTTGTGATAGGTATTCGTGAACCTTCGACTTGAGGATTTAGTAGGGATGTGCTTGTGACGTCAAGATTTTCATTAGAGTAGTTCGACCCTATAAACCGAGAGGCGGGGGTCAACCTCGACGTGCATCTTGACGGGTGTTGTCCGTCTTCCAGCAGTATTAATCTTCGGATAAATATTATCTAAATACAATGAGTGTAAAAAGACTCTGTTAATACGGCTCTTGAGCGAAGCTCGGTGTTCTTCGTCCCTACCGATCGTCTTCTTGATGAGAGAGGCCGGGAGAAGTAATAACCGAATGATAGCTGTTGCCAAGAGTTGGAGATAGCCAAGTGCTGGGTGTTGATTCAGTATGATGAAATCGCGATAATGCAGAGTGTTTAGAGAGTCAGAATCTCGGTCCTTGGACAAGTGTAGGGAGCCGTGTATTTATAGTGGCAGCCGAGTCTTGTCCTCCGGCGGGCGATCGCCTTCCGGCCATTATAATAATGGGGCGATCGTCTACCGGCCAATATTATAATGGGGCGATCACACGGGCTGTCGGGCTAAAGTCCAAGGTAGGTGCTGGCGCCAGCTGGGCGGTCCAATGAGGAGCCAACACACGTCCAGAGTCAGTGTCACATGCGGCCCTACTAACAACTTTCGGCGGGCCTGTCGGCTGGTGGAAAGATTCTTCCAGGCTGTGGTCAACGATCCGTGATATGCGGATCTTGTATTGGATATTGCACGTGGTGTCTGTCCTGAGGCTTGGTCTTTGCCGACTGGATGACTATCGGCATGATGCGGTCGTATCTAACTGGCCACTGAGGGTCGTCATCGGCCAGTCGCTGAGGGTCGGCATCGGTCGGTCACCAAGGGTCGGTCGGCAGATGCCGAGAGAGGATCGCCCGCTTGTCGGTCGCCAGGAGTCGGTCGCCGAGTACCGAGAGACGATCATATTTGATGTCGATCGCTCGGCACCGGGACTTGTCCTGGGACCTTCGGTTTGGCCGATTTATGCTGTCCGCGGGGCTAAGGCTAGACCGTCTGGTCGTTGGTCGGCAGTTCTGCCTCGGCTGCTCGGCAGTGGCTAGGTCGCCCGATCTCCGAGGTGATCGCCGGTCGGAGAGTATAATTCTCGACACAATAATTGCCCCCCAACTTGCTCCTATGTTGAAGACATGGGGCGAGATGGTTCTTACTGGCGATCGTGTAAGGATGAGGACGGGCGATCTTGTTGAGCTGACTTTGGATTCAGACTTGGGCTATCATGGTCGATTGGCTAGCTATCTTTCGGTCTTGTACCTGCAAAAAACAACATTGGCCGATCCCCCTCGGAAACTTAATGGTTTCGCTTGTTTGAGGAATCGTGCATAGTCGCGGAGTTCGATGGACCGACCCCATGACCGTGTCTTGGTGCGCGAAAACATTGAGTGTCTCGTGACTCACATTATTATGAGGGTCCTCTGTTACGCTGCGCCTCGTCTCGTATTTAAACGAAGGGCGTGCGATCTCGGTCTAGAGGAGTCCTTGCGCGGGGCAGCGTCGGATGAATCAACTCCACCTCCGCGGCTTGCTAGCTCTGCTTCCACTTCGGCCCGCCACGGAGATGGCGAACCTCGACGGTGTACGTTGAGACGGGGGTAGTGGCACGTGTCGCTTTGTCCGGGTTCACCAAGTTAGATGATGATCCTTGAGGGCGGGCGATCGTGTCCACTGATTAATTTTGGAGAGCCCTCAGACTACGCCGACCTCGTATTTAAACGAAGGGCGGGCGATCTCGGCCGAAAGGGACCTTGCATGGCCGAAGCAGCTGGTTCCATCGGCTACCAGGACCATGGCTTCATGATGTGCGATAGAGGCGATCGCGAGCCTTAGTCCCTCATGTTAAATGGTGGACTGTAGATGGCGAGCGAGTCCTCCGGCTTTGCTGGGTAATAGCGATCGGGATGGGAGACTGGAGGTCGTCGCTCGGGCGCCGATCGCTCTACCCCTAGGCTAAGAAGAAGCCTTTGGCTGGCCAGGAAATCTGCGGCTTTAGCTCGGAAGACCGCGTAGGTCGTGGGCTGGTCCTTCGTAAGATGCCTGAACATAGGCGAAAGACCATGGAATCCGGCTAGGACCACGTGGAGGGCGATCTCATCGCTTACGGGCTCGCCGTTGAGGATGATCTCGTCTACCCGGTCGATGTAGTCCGAGTCGGATTCTTCTTTCCCTTGCTTGATTCGCAGCATGCGATGGGGACCTTCCGGTCGAGCGACCTTGGCGGCTAAGTACCTTGTGAAGACGTTCGCCAGTTCGTTAAAGGAGCCAATGGACCAAGGTGGCAATGAGGTGTACCACCGGTGGGCGAGGTCGTCCAGCGTCATAGGGAACATTCGGCACCTGGTCGCGTCTGATGCCCCACACCCGGTCATGTAGATGTTGAACTTGCTCAGGTGCATTTTGGGGTCCGATCGCCCCTCGTACAAGGGTGTTTGCGGGGGAGCGATCTTGTGCTGCACGGGGGCGAGCTCGATGTCGATCGCGAGCGGCTCGCTTGGCTCGGCGATCGCCTTCATGGCGCCTGCCCTGGATTGCAGGAGCGCCTTCACGTCGTCGATCTGACGTTGCAATGCGGCAATCGCCGTGGCTCGGCCGCTCGCTGATCGGATTTGGGAGCGGGAGCCGAGGCGATCATGTACCGATCTCCGGACTCCGCTGCTACCGACCTCGGCTATTTGGCGAGCGGGAGCCAGACGGCTGGGCTGCCTTCTGGGAGTCGGGTTGGCCGAGCTCCTGGTGATGGACTCAAACTCCGTCGTCTCGTAGCTGGGGCCGGACTGCCCCGGTCGCCAGGTCGGGTCACTGCCCAGGCGATTGAAGACAGAGGTGCCCCGGCTGGCGAGCGCCTATTCTTGCGGACGAGAGCCTCCTGGTGATCGCCGCCGCACGCCTTGAGCTTCCGCTGACTTCCGGCGGACGGCCGAGGGGGTGATAGCGGAGGCGCGTTGAGAGCACTCCGTCGCCCCTGGGCGGCGGCATGGCCTCTTCGATCTGCTCATTGGTTTGGAATTGATCGAGCGAGAGGTTGGGCCGCCGTCCGTGGACGGATCGAGCGTCTCGATCACGGCGGCTACCTTCCACCGCCGGCCGCGGCTCGACCGACGGAGCGGGGTCCGCCGGCCCAGTCGGGCCGCTTTCTTCGACGCGAGGCTAAGACATGATTTCTGAAAGATTTCTTTGAAGTGCAGTGAGTGTCACTTCAAGTATCTGCCCCGAGAACAGTGAGTGTTCTTCGGGACGGTAGGTATAAAAATTTGAGGGTTAGATGCCCTCCTTCTAGCGCCAATTGTTGTTGCCCAAAATATTTATCCGAAGATTAATACTGCTGGAAGACGGACAACAAACAACAATTTGCGAGAGCACTTCCGAGAGAAGATAAATAATACAATATTTGCCGGGTTTGTTAGGCCCGGGCTTGAATGCTCTCGCGAGATGTTATTAATACAAATATTCGTGGATACAAGTATTAATGTGAGAAATCTAAATACAATGAGTGTAAAAAGGCTCTGTTAATCCGGCTCTTGAGCGAAGCTCGGTGTTCTTCGTCCCTACCGATCGTCTTCTTGATGAGAGAGGCCAGGAGAAGTAAGAACCGAATGATAGCTGTTGCCAAGAGTTGGAGATAGCCAAGTGCTGGGTGTTGATTCAGTATGTTGAAATCGCGATAATGCAGAGTGTTTAGAGAGTCAGAATCTCGGTCCTTGGACAAGTGTAGGGAGCCGTGTATTTATAGTGGCAGCCGAGTCTTGTCCTCTGGCGGGCGATCGCCTTCCGGCCATTATAATAATGGGGCGATCGTCTACCGGCCAATATTATAATGGGGCGATCACACGGGCTGTCGGGCTAAAGTCCAAGGTAGGTGTTGGCGCCAGCTGGGCGGTCCAATGAGGAGCCAGCACGCGTCTAGAGTCACTGTCACATGCGGCCCTACTGACAACTTTCGGCGGGCCTGTCGGCTGGTGGAAAGATTCTGCCAGGCTGTGGTCAACGATCCGTGATATGTGGATCTTGTCTCGGATCTTGCACGTGGTGTCTGTCCTGAGGCTTGGTCTTTGCCGACTGGATGACTATCGGCATGATGCGGTCGTATCTAACTGGCCACTGAGGGTCGTCATCGGCCAGTCGCTGAGGGTCGGCATCGGTCGGTCACCAAGGGTCGGTCGGCAGATGCCGAGAGAGGATCGCCCGCTTGTCAGTCGCCAGGAGTCGGTCGCCGAGTACCGAGAGACGATCGTATTTGATGTCGATCGCTCGGCACCGGGACTTGTCCTGGGACCTTCGGTTTGGCCGATTTATGCTGTCCGCGGGGCTAAGGCTAGGCCGTCTGGTCGCTGGTCGGCAGTTCTGCCTCGGCTGCTCGGCAGTGGCTAGGTCGCCCGATCTCCGAGGCGATCGCCGGTCGGAGAGTATAATTCTCGACACAACAACGGGTAAGTAGCAGGTCCTACTGAATACCAAGATAGAATTCTTTCTCCCGTTAGTGAGCGGGTTATATGTCCTATGCGGTTATTGGCAGATGAGATCATATGTCTTTGGCCAAAGCATTGGAGCTGGTTGTATTGGATACACGAGAGCTCAATGATCTCGATTTGCATTAAGGCATGCATAGCGTCAAGTACAAATAGGGTTTGACTGACCGTGACCCTATAACTTGATCGGGACATTTGAAAGAAGGGTTTATACGTATACTGGTATTCACGACAGAATGGTTCTTGAATGATCCCAATCATTCGTTCTCAGTTGGGGTACGGTGTAGGCGGCCAGGCTGGCTAGGTGGTGCTACTACTCTTTGGTTCCTCCCATTGCTGACTGAGACGAACCTACCGAGTCGCGCAATAGGATTGACGACGGAATGAATCAAGCTTATTCTCTCATTATGAATATTAGATATTGGATATCTAATTTGGGACATTGGATGTCTAAATCGATTTATTAGATAAATTAATTTACGGCCTAATGGATTTAATAAATTACTGGGTAATTAAATTTTAATTCATAAATATAATTATTTCTTGGAGAAATTAATTATGTTGTTATGTATTTGATATGATTAATTAATTGGATTAATTAAATAATATAAATACATCAGAGCGGAATCATAGTTTATCTGTTTGGACTCATGGGAGTCCGAAACGGACCAAACTGTTGGAATATTTATTCCACACATTATTTAATTTATGTTTTGATGATTAAAGTTGCTAAACTACAAAACAACATCGAGGCGAAGCAAAACAACGAAGCAGACGAAGACGCAAAAGGTTGCAATCTGGACTGCATTAGCGCACGCTAAGGCATATATGTTAGCGCACGCTAACGAAGAGTAAGCTGCATCCCAGCCAAGTTTCGAAGTAAGCTGCAGTGAAGAAAAGCTGAACGATAGCGCACGCTACACATAAGTATTAACGCACGCTATCGAGCCATGTTACTGTTGTGGAAGAATTCAAACACGGAATAACGTATGCAATGAAGTCATCATTAGCGCACGCTACACAATATGATTAGCGCACGCTAAGTTGTTTGAATCTAGTCAATCCGAACGTTGGGAAAAGCATGTCAAAGTCAAGCATCAAACGGATAGTTTGACAAGGAAAAGCAACGGATATATTACTTTAACGCACGCTACTCAATCATGGTTAACGTACGCTAAGTAAGTGAGGTTACGTACGTAAGGAAGAAGCATAACGTACGCTAAAGAAGAAACGGCTACCGGATCAAATCGAAATATCTAGCGCACGCTAAGAAGGTAGGGCTAGCGCACGCTAGCTAGTCAAAACAGCCAGCAACGGCTAGTTTGTGGGAAATGCCTATAAATACCATTCCTATGGTATTGTTTGAGTACAACAACTTCAAGAAAACGAGATATTCATCTGAGAATCATATACTTACATTGTTGTTGTAATATTGAGCTTATATTGTTAGTTTGAGTGTTTATACATTCAACATTATACACGAGAGGCAAAAGAAAAGATACGATTGGATTCGGTGTTATTAGGATCAAGTATCCGCATTGTTAGAATCGCAATCGATATCTAAGTGAGGTTTATCTAGTACCCATAGAAAGCTAGAGTGGTTGATTCCTTATCCAATAGAAAAGGAAAAACGGTTTTTACTCAGACCGATAGAAGACGAGCTTGTAACGGTAATCCCTCGACCGATAGAAGAGAGGCGTAGAGGTTTTGATCTTAAGACTAAGGAAAAAGATACACCGAGAGAGGACGTAGGCTCGTTTATAGCCGAACCTCTATAAATCCTTGCGTCATTTACTTTCTGCACAATTTATTCTCGCTTCCGCACAAAACGGCGCAAATATCCGATTTTATTCCAACAATTGGTATCGGAGCGGTACTCCAATACGCGGCTTAACATCCGAGGAGAAGATCCAAAATGGCGTTTCAAATGGCTCCAGTCGAAGGCCCTGCTCTCAACCGACCACCATTTTTTGATGGCGCAAACTTCATGACTTGGAAGAAGAAGATGTCGATATTCATTCGAGCTTACGATATCGAATTATGGAAGGTAATATGCCTTGGTCCGAAAATTCCGACAAATTCCAACGGTACGCTCAAAACCTTCGAAGAATATGACGATTCCGATTGGAAAAACGACCACTACAATTGTAAGGCAACTCAACTTCTCTATTGTGCCTTAAATCCGGAAGAACACAACCGGATATCATCGTGTGATAGTGCCAAAGAAATCTGGAAAATGCTTGAGGTAACACACGAAGGTACGTCTCAAGTCAAGGAGACGAAGATAAACATGCTCCTTCACGATTATGAATTATTTCAAATGAAGGACGACGAATCCATCTCGATTATGCTTGACCGATTTTCGGTTATCACAAATGGATTAGCATGTTACTGACAACCACTATCGAGTAGTGAGAAAGTAAAGAAAATTCTCCGATCACTACCTCGAGAATGGGACGGTACGGTTACGGCAATAATGGAATCCAAAGATTTAAATACTCTCAATTTTAGTGCTCTCGTTGGTTCTCTTATCAACTACGAGATTGTTCTAAAATCTCGAAATGCCAAACCGAAATCGAAGGAGAGGTCGATAGCATTCAAGGCTAAAATGTCGAAGAAGAAAGAAGAAACCCCGGTGGACGAAAGTGACGAAGAAATGGCATATTATGCTAAAAATATTAATAAGTTCCAACACTTATTAAACCGGAGAAAGAAGGACATTCAAGCGGGCGAACCTAAGAAATTCGACAACACTTGTCGTTTATGTGGCAAACCAGGCCACTTTGCTAAGAACTGTCGAGTAAAGCAAAAGGAGGTTGTAATCGCAACATGGAGCGACGAGGATCCCGATGAAGATTTTCTTGAACAAAATAATCTCGCGCTCATGGCCCGGAGTTCATTCGACGATAGCGACGTCGAAAGCCAAGTAAGTAACTCCTACGACGAACTTTTTGAAGCATTCGAATTATTACATACGGACTATCAAAATGCTTTAAATGAAATTAAATCCCTCAAGTCTAAATATAAAACTTTAGAAATTGAATATTCCAAAATACTTGAAAAAGGGAAATTTGTCGAAATTGATCATTCGAAATGCCTTGAAAATGAAAATATTTTGAAAAATGATCATTTAAAAGTTCAAGATGAACTAAAAATTTTGACAAAGAAATTTTCGTGCGGCAACGATAAATTTGAACAAATGTTATGTGTTCAAAAATATACTCTAAATAAAGAGGGGTTAGGATTCAAATCACGTTCGAAAAACGAATCCGTTAATTTCAAAATACCCCATTGCGAAAAGTGTTTAAAAATCGGGCATCATATTTCTAATTGCAAAAGCCCAAGACGGACGATAAAAACTAAAAGGATTTGGGTTCCTAAAGGAACAAATGTTTCAAACATCGTCTACGTTTCAAAAGAAAAACCAACTATCGGTTGGATCCCCAAAAATAAATTTTGACAAATGATATTTTACAAAGGGGGAGAAGGAAATAATATTTTCAGGGGGAGTTTATACCCTTATTAATGCATAAATTGGTATCATGCATATTTATTTCATTTGGTACCCTTTATATTTTTTGTTATTTTTTTGATGAAAATAAAAAGGGGGAGAAAGATATGAATTGAGATAAAAATGAGAAAAATCGAAGAAGTCGAAAAGAAAAAGAAAGCATACAAAAAGGGGGAGTTAAAACGAAGGAAGGAGTTGAAAAATTGAAAAATGAAGAAGTCGAAAAAGAAAAGGATTGGAGAAACTAACGAAACGATCAAAGTCGAAAACTTTGATTCGTAGAAATATATATATATTATTTTTTACAGATTATCCAATTCAAGAGTTGTTTTGTAATCATCAAAAAGGGGGAGATTGTTGGAATATTTATTCCACACATTATTTAATTTATGTTTTGATGATTAAAGTTGCTAAACTACAAAACAACATCGAGGCGAAGCAAAACAACAAAGCAGACGAAGACGCAAAAAGTTGCAATCTGGACTGCATTAGCGCACGCTAAGGCATATATGTTAGCGCACGCTAACGAAGAGTAAGTTGCATCCCAGCCAAGTTTCAAGTAAGTCAAAGGAAGAAAGTCAACGATAGCGCACGCTACACATAAGTATTAACGCACGCTATCGAGCCATGTTACTGTTGTGGAAGAATTCAAACACGGAATAACGTATGCAATGAAGTCATCATTAGCGCATGCTACACAATATGATTAGCGCACGCTAAGTTGTTTGAATCTAGTCAATCCGAACGTTGGGAAAAGCAAGTCAAAGTCAAGCATCAAACGGATAGTTTGACAAGGAAAAGCAACGGATATATTACGTTAACGCACGCTACTCAATCATGGTTAACGTACGCTAAGTAAGTGAGGTTACGTACGTAAGGAAGAAGCATAACGTACGCTAAAGAAGAAACGAAGTTACTGGACTGAAACTGGAAATATCTAGCGCACGCTAAGAAGGTAGGGCTAGCACACGCTAGCTAGTCAAAACAGCCAGCAACGGCTAGTTTGTGGGAAATGCCTATAAATACCATTCCTATGGTATTGTTTGAGTACAACAACTTCAAGAAAACGAGATATTCATCTGAGAATCATATACTTACATTGTTGTTGTAATATTGAGCTTATACTGTTAGTTTGAGTGTTTATACATTCAACATTATACACGAGAGGCAAAAGAAAATATACGATTGGATTCGGTGTTATTAGGATCAAGTATCCAGCATTGTTAGAATCGCAATCGATATCTAAGTGAGGTTTATCTAGTACCCATAGAAAGATAGAGTGGTTGATTCCTTATCCAATAGAAAAGGAAAAACGGTTTTTACTCGGACCGATAGAAGACGAGCTTGTAACGGTAATCCCTCGACCGATAGAAGAGAGGCGTAGAGGTTTTGATCTTAAGCCTAAGGAAAAAGATACACCGAGAGAGGACGTAGGCTCGTTTATAGCCGAACCTCTATAAATCCTTGCGTCATTTATTTTCCGCACAATTTATTCTCGCTTCCGCACAAAACGGCGCAAATATCCGATTTTATTCCAACACAAACTCATATTCCTCTTCTAGATGGCTGCCCTTCCCATTCCACCTAACTTCATCTTGTCTTTTGTTTTCATTTTTAAATGATAGACAAAGACTTGTGGGGTGACTTCTCATGTGGATGAGTTGTAGGTTGGTTGGAGGTGAATAAAGAATGAAGGAGAAGACAATCTCAAAAGATGACTATTCCTCACTTCTCTTTTTAGAGAATAAGCTGTGAGATATAGTGGAGAGAGAGAAAAACTTCTCCAAGTTTTCTTCATGTCTTCATCCTTCTTCAGTTTACTTCTTGATTATTCTTGGAGAAAATATCAAGAAATAAAATTGAGAGATATAAATTAAACACTTAGAGTGTTATAATCAAAGCTTCATCACTTGATTCTAGCCGTAACCTTAGAGGTTAATCGAGTGTTGTCATTCCGTTCGTTACTCCGGCGCGTGACAAGTAGAGACGCGGTTTTTTCGGCGTTAGATCATCCAAGGGCTTGGAGTATTTTGGATCGTTTGGGGAATAGCTCAAGAGAAGGAACTCCATATAATCAACGGACGACAAGGGTATGATTTCGTATCTTCCTTTGTTTATTTAATATTCGTATATGCGTAGCTCGATCGATCCTCGTAGGGATTCGGATCGAATTAATTTTCGTTTGACCGCTTCCACTGGGCCTTCGTTTTAGGCACCGAATCCCAACAGTGGTATCGGAGCGAGGTCTTGCGATCGTATATACGATATTTAACATTTGGAATGCTTATTTTATGATTTAGAATCACTTTGATAATTGTAGATATTTTATTGTTCGTCGTAGTGTCGTTTTTCCATGATTTTATGTTATGGTATAAATCAGTTTTTTCTTGGAAATATGATTTATATTAATAATATTCAGATCAGGAATAACAGGATTTTAGAAATCTGCCCGAAAACGAGCTGTATCGAATCGTTGGACGATTTTCCATACAGCTGCCGAGTGTGGCCGATCACGTCCGGACCGTGGCCGGACGCTTGCCGATCCCCGCCTACCTGTCGGGCGTGTTGTCAGACGAGCCGAGTGCTCGCTGATCCGGCCGACACTTGGCCGACGAGTCGAGTCTGCCGGGCGTGTTGTCAGACGAGCCGAGAGCTCGCCGGATCCGGCCGACACTTGTCAGACGAGCCGAGTCTCCGGGCGTGTTGTCAGACGAGCCGAGTGCTCGCTGGATCCGGCCGAGCGCTTGCTGTATCCTGCCGAGCACTAGTTGTATCCGGCCGGGCGTGTCCGGGCATGGTCGGGGCCCCTTTCCTGTCAGGAGCCGGGCGCGTCCTGAGGCTGTCGGGCATGGCCTGTAGGCTGCCTGGCTGGTGCCTAGTGCTGCTGGGCAGTTTCCAGGCTATCGGGCACTGGGTCTCATTTTTTCAGTATATTTTCGATTATTGAATTTTCCTGTATTAAAATCATTAATTTGGAATTTTTGATGAGGGAAAACTCAAAGAAAATATTTTAAGGGTACACTACGGACGAAAATTAAATTGTCGATTATTATTGAATTGATTGGATCAATTCTATTTATTGTTGATTATTGGTTGGATCATATGTAATCTTCTCGCTTTCCATTTGTATAGTATTTATTGGATGAATGCTTTAGAATGGGGATGTGGTTCATGGACTTAGCTTGAATTCTTCGTTTTATTCGATTGGGTTGTAAAGGCCGTTTTGAGCCTATTTATTTTACTAGAAAATTTGTATAGGATGCAATTTTTCAAATGTAAAATTTATATGTAATGACGAAGACCGGAGGAAGATTCGCTCGAGTAGACGAAGATTCAAGACCGAAGACATGTAATTAGATTACGATGTTTTTGTTCTAGGAACGGTCCATGAACTGCATGTTGTTAGTTTTAGGTTGTGTATGTTTTCATATTGTATGATAAACAAACAAACCGACAAACCGCGCTTATAAGCGGATTAATGTGCAAAGTGTAACATATAATCACGTTAATACTCCCACTTACAAACACTAAGTTATAAAGGTTACGAGGTTTCCTACCCTCCATCAAACTCATGGACAAGTGAAATCTAAACCGGAATATTATTCTTCCGAGTATGTCGGGGTAATATTTTTGGGGAAAGTTGATAAATTCCTAGAGTGCGTTAGATGCCTTTGGTTGTGACAAATCAAACCCCTATAAACCGTATGGGTTGCCGGGTAAGATTCAATTGTCAGACTAATAGGAGTTGACGGTTTAAACTTAGATAGTTCAGCGAGCCATAGAAACCGAATGGGTTGAGGGCAAGTGAACTAGGGGTAAAAGAAGATCGAATCATCTATTAGATGGGTTGGTATTAGACACCACTTTATAAAGAATAATAGAATAGAAACCGTATGGGTTGCCCTCTATTAAACTTTGTAAAGAAATCGATCACCACTATGAAGTAGAGCGAAAATACTTCCGGATTTTACATGGGAGTGTGTTGTTCCGATAAAAATAGTGGGATCTGGGTAACAAGAATAGAAAAGATCTTAATTCTATACTCAGATCATAATATAACAAGTCACTAATTAATCTGTTATACTTAATGCAGACATAACTCTCAATATGACAATGAATCCGCTCGCTATTCTACTCAAGAAGAACACCCTGATTGGACCTAACTTTGTGGACTGGCTCCGCAATCTGATGATTGTCCTCAGTATAGAGGCACTGGGATACGTCTTGGAGACGGACATTCCGACACCTCCTGTGCGAACCAGAGCCAATCAGGAAGAGATCAAAAACCACATGCGAACCAGAGCCAATCAGGAAGAGATCGAAAACCACAAAAAATGGGTTAAGGATGACGTAAAAGTCCGTGCATACATGATGGCTTCTATGTCTAATGAGCTTTAGAGAGCTCATGAGAAAATGACTTCTGCTAGGCAGATTCTATCTCACTTAACCGAGCTTTATGGCGAGCACATCAGAACTGCTAGATATGAGATATCCAAGCAACTGTTCGGTGCAAGGATGAAGGAAGGTGAGAAGGTTGGGGAACATGTCCTCAAAATGATATCCATGATCGAGAGATTGGAGGCTCCTGATTTTAAAATGGATACTTCTCTCCAAACCGACCTTATCCTACAGTCTCTTCCTGATTCCTTCTCACAGTTTGTTATAAACTTTAACTGCAATGAGATTGCATGTAATTTAGCTGGGCTAATGAACAAATTTGTGACCGCTCAGTCTCAGATGAAGACTCCGCGGATGAAGAAGTCTGCTCTTGTGATTTCTTCTGGACCTCGGAGGTCTAAGAACAAGAAAAAAAGACCAAGAAGCAGACGGGAGCACAAGCCAAGGACTTTAAGGGAAAGGGCAAGGCCCCAATGGTTCCGAAGAACAAGAAGAAGGATGCTTGTCTCAAGTGCGGTGAGCTAGGCCACTGGGCTATAGACTGTCTGATTCTTCATGGCACTTCAGGTACAGAACTTTTAGTTTTGGAAACAAATTGTTCTGCTACTGTATTTTCTACTTCCTGGATACTGGATTCCGGTGCTAGTTCTCATATTTGTACCGTGAATCAGGATCTGGAACAATGTAGGAAGCTTGGAGCTGGAGAAGTTATGATCACAGTCGGAAGCGGGCATAGTGTCGAGGCGACCGACATAGGATCACTTCTTTTGGGTTTAGAATCCGGCTTTGTTTTGACTTTAGAAGATGTACTTGTTTTGCCCAAGGGGCACAAAAACATTATATCTATTCCGGTCATGGACCGAAAAGGCTTTTTATTTTTCATTGGTGATGGTTCCTGCAAAATTTATTTTAGAAATAAACTAGTGGGTACTGCTACATTGTTAAATGAATTGTATCATCTAAATCTCAGCAACAAAGTAGTTGTGAATACTATGACTAGAAAACGTGGTAAGGATGCAACCAATCAAGTTTTGAAACGGCATCTTAAACTTGGTCATGTTGGTCAGACCAAGGTTTACAAAATGGAAAAAGATGGACTTATGGGTCCATTGGGATCGGATCCCTTTCCTACTTTTGAATCTTGCCTTAATGGCAAAATGACTAAGTCCCCCTTCACAGGGACTTTTGAAAGAGCCGCTGATAAACTGGGATTAATCCATACCGACGTATGTGGTGCTTTGGAAGCAGCACGTGACGGATATCAATATTTCATTACGTTTACGGATGATCATACTAGGTATGGTTATGTATACTTAATGAAACATAAATCCGAGGCCTTTGAGAAATTCCAGGAATTCAAGGCCCTAGTCGAGAAACAAACTGGTAATCATATCAAAGCACTTCGGTCGGACCGAGGTGGCGAGTATATGAGTACGGAGTTTGATGAATTCCTTAAGGAACATGGAATAGTTTCACAACTAACACCTCCAGATACTCCTCAGTTAAATGGTGTGTCAGAAAGAAGGAACCGGACCTTGTTGAACATGGTCCGTTCCATGCTGGGCTTTACTGACTTACCGATTTACCTGTGGGGGTATGCACTCCTGACTGCCGCCTACATCTTGAACAGATGTCCTTCCAAATCCGTTACTAAAACTCCACATGAGATGTGGGAGGGCAGGAAACCAAGTCTTAATCATATTAGGATTTGGGGATGTCCCGCCTATGTCAAGAAGACTAAGGTGGAGAAGTTGGAAGCTAGGTCCACGAAGGGACGTTTCATTGTATTCCCATCTGGGACGATAGGATATCTATTCTACATGCCTGAAGATCGAAAGATCGCTGTTGCTTTGCATGCACACTTCCTGGAAGATGAGTTCATTCAGGAAGACGGAACAGGTAGAAATATTTCTTTGGAAGAATACAATGAAACTCCTCAGGAGACACCTGTGCAAGAATTTGGAACCGAACCTTCTGTAAACACAAGTACAACCACCTCGTAGGTCTAGTAGGGTGTCTCAATTACCTGAGAGGTATTGTTTTATGCACTTGGAGGAACTGGGTTTCTACGAGGTTCCAGGTGATAAACGAGAGACCGACCCGCGACCAAATGACCTAGCAATGGTGGATGTAGACTCTATGAAATAGACTGTAGCAGTCTTCATGTAATTGGGACATTCGTTTTGACGAGGCAGTCAAAGAGTTTGACTTCATGCAAAACGAAGAGGAACCTTGTGTATACAAGAGGGTTAGTGGGAGCTAGATCATATTCTTATTACTATGTGTAGATGACATTATACTAATAGGAAATGATGTGGGAATGCTCAGTTCTGTGAAAGCTTGGCTTTTGAGTAATTTCTCCATGAAAGACTTGGGAGAAGAAACCTATATTCTTGGGATTCGACTCTACTGGGATAGATCGAAGAGAATGATAAGTTTTTTCCAAGCCCTCTATATAGATTAGATCTTAATGAGGGTTCCTTCCGATGCGACATGGAATAAAACTTACCTTGAAAGTGTGTCCTCATAGTAAGGAACAATGAAATAAAATGAGTAATATACCATATGCTTCGGCCGTGGGTTGCCTTATGTATGCTAGGTTGTGTACCAGACCTGAAATTGCGCATGCTGTAAGCGTGGTGAGTAGGTTTCAGGCAAACCCAGATAGGGAACATTGGACTGCCGTAAAGAACGTTCTCCAGTACTTTAGAAGGACTGGATATCTAGTTCTTATATATGGCAGTAGACAACTGAATGTGATGGGATTCACTGTATTGAACTTCCAAGGACAGAAAGACGATTCTATGTCTACTTCTGGCTACATTAGCTCTTAATGGAGGAGCAGTATCTTGGCATAGTGCCAAGTATAGCGCGACTGCTAATTCCACATGTTAGGCTAAGTAAAAAGCGGCCTTGGGGGCCTCCAAAGGACGGACTTAGAAGTTACTGGATAAACTTCACATGACACCTTGTGCTGCGCTGCCAGAGCGGTAGTACAGGCCTAGGAGCCGAGGTTTCATAATAGTACCAAACATATTGAGAGAGAGTATCATCTCGTGAGAGAATTTGTTCACAAAGAGATAGATTGTGCTGCATAGAGTAGAGTCAGCCGACTACGTCGCTGATCCACTGACCAAGCCACTTTCTCAGATTAGCTTAGAGCGTCATCTGGAGAACATGGGTATTAGATACCATAGTGTGTCGCATTGAGTGCAAGTGGGAGATTGTTAGAAATATGCCCTCGAATGCCACTCAGAGGATGTTGAGTGAGGGCATTGTACTTGTAATTATGTAAATCATTTATATAAGGCAATGGATGTTTCTTTATTTACTGGTAGTTACTGGCGTCCCTAACTCGTAAATATATGTATAGAAAATAGTCCATGTATTTGAGAGCAAAACGTTCCACTCCTTATTGGATAAGGAGATCGGCACTGGAAAGGTTTATAACTCAAATACTTAATCGTTCGCAAGTCGATGAAACTTGACTGGGCATTAAGTTTATGTGAAGACTTGTATGACGTGTTCTTTGACATGGAGAGTGCCTGTCGAACGCTAATGGTTAGTAGGAGCACACGTTATAGGTATGCTAATTGGATTAGTATACTCGAACCGACTCACCCTCGATTCGTCACACGGATTTCACCCCGGGACAGTTAATGACGGAATCGAAAGGTTGTGATAGGTATTCGTGAACCTTTGACTTGAGGATTTAGTAGGGATGTGCTTGTGACGTCAAGATTTTCATTAGAGTAGTTCGACCCTATAAACCGAGAGGCGGGGGTCAACCTCGACGTGCATCTTGACGGGTAAGTAGCAGGTCCTACTGAATACCAAGATAGAATTCTTTCTCCCGTTAGTGAGCGGGTTATATGTCCTATGCAGTTATTGGCAGATGAGATCATAAGTCTTTGGCCAAAGTATTGGAGCTAGTTGTATTAGATACACGAGAGCTCAATGATCTCGATTTGCATTAACGCATGCATAGCATCAAGTACAAATAGGGTTTGACTGACCGTGACCCTATAACTTGATCGGGACATTTGAAAGAAGGGTTTATACGTATACTGGTATTCACGACAGAATGGTTCTTGAATGATCCCAATCATTCGTTCTCAGTTGGGGTACGTTGTAGGCCGCCAGGCTGGCTAGGTGGTGCTACTACTCTTTGGTTCCTCCCATTGCTGACTGAGACGAACCTACCGAGTCGCACAATAGGATTGACGACGGAATGAATCAAGCTTATTCTCTCATTATGAATATTAGATATTGGATATCTAATTTGGGACATTGGATGTCTAATGGATTAAATAAATTACTGGGTAATTAAATTTTAATTCATAAATATAATTATTTCTTGGAGAAATTAATTATGTTGTTATGTATTTGATATGATTAATTAATTGAATTAATTAAATAATATAAATACATCAGAGCGGGATCATAGTTTATCTGTTTGGACTCATGGGTGTCCGAAACGGACCAAACTCATATTCCCCTTCTAGATGGCTGCCCTTCCCCTTCCACCTAACTTCATCTTGTCTTTTGTTTTCATTTTTAAATGATAGACAAGGACTTGTGGGGTGACTTCTCATGTGGATGAGTTGTAGGTTGGTTGGAGGTGAATAAAGAATGAAGGAGAAGACAATCTCGAAAGATGACTATTCCTCACTTCTCTTTTTAGAGAATAAGCTGTGAGATATAGTGGAGAGAGAGAGAAAAACTTGTCCAAGTTTTCTTCATGTCTTCATCCTTCTTCAGTTTACTTCTTGATTATTCTTGGAGAAAATATCAAGAAATAAAATTGAGAGATATAAATTAAACACTTGGAGTGTTATAATCAAAGCTTCATCACTTGATTCTAGCCGTAACCTTAGAGGTTAATCGAGTGTTGTCATTCCATTCGTTTCTCCGGCGCGTGACAAGTAGAGACGCGGTTTTTTCGGCGTTAGATCATCCAAGGGCTTGGAGTATTTTGGATCGTTTGGGGAATAGCTCAAGAGAAGGAACTCCATATAATCAACGGACGACATGGGTATGATTTCGTATCTTCCTTTGTTTATTTAATATTCGTATATGCGTAGCTCGATCGATCCTCGTAGGGATTCGGATCGAATTAATTTTCGTTTTACCGCTTCCGCTGGGCCTTCATTTTAGGCACCGAATCCCAACATCAGCATCTTCCCACCAGCCGACAGGCCCGCTGAAAGGTGTCAGTAGGACCGCATGTGACAGTGACTCCGGACGCGTGCTGGCTCCTCATTGGACCGCACGGCTGGCTGCCAGCAGCTGCCTTGGACTTTAGGAAGACTGCCCATGTGACCTTGAGGACGATCGCCCCATTATTATATTGGCCGGAAGACGATCGCCCGCTAGGATACAAGGCTCCTCAGCCCCTATAAATAAAAGGCAGCCTGCACTTGGATTTCCCTCTGGCATTATCGCGATTTCAGCACACAATACAGAAGCAATACACAGCACTTGGCTTTCTCCTACACTTGGCAACAACTATCTTTTGGTTCTTTCTTCTCTCGGCCTCTCTCATACAGAAGACGATCGGCAGGGACGAAGAACACCAAGCTTCGCTCAAGAGCTGGATTAACAGAGTCTTTTTACACTCATTGTACATAGATTCTCACATTAATACTTGTATCCACGAATATTTGTATTAATAACATCTCGCGAGAGCATTCAAGCCCGGGCCTAACAAACCCGGCAAATCTTGTGTTATTCATATTCTCTCGGAAGTGCTCCCGCAACTTTGTTTGTTGTCCGTTCATTCCAGCAGTATTTAATCTTCGGATAAATATTTCGGGCAACAACATGCCCCAATACTTATTTAAATGCTATTTATTTTGCTAACGATCATGGATTTTGATTTTAATATTTACAGGTTGTCCGATACTTAGACCGATACGTTCCTAGCATAAAATGAAGCACGTAAAAGGAAAAGATTTCAAAATAAATTATAAGGATCATTTTAGAATTTATGAAAGTAATTTCGAAAAGTTCCGACGATTTTGATACGAAAAAATTTCATTACAGAACACTTATACTGCAAAAATAATATTAAATTATTTTATTATTATTATTATCCAAAATCCGTTCTGAGCATATCGAAGATTTAACTCCGACGAGTCCGGGACAGGTCGGAAAATCGAATTTGGACATCGGGAAGGGGTCGAACCGGCAGAGCCAAATTGACGGACATTTGCCGGTCACCGCCGGACACACCGACTGACAACTGCCGGTCATGGACGACAGAAGCTTCTAGGCCACTATCCGGATAAGGCTTTTCAGCTGTCCGGATAAGGTCGGTCAGGACCGACAGAAGCTTCTCGGCCACTGTTGGCCACTAAGTATACTAGATACAGTTTGGAAAATAGTTTAAACAACAAACTGTACGGATTCTAAATCTGAGTGCGTAGCGGAAGTCTTGGATACGTGAGTTCTTGTGGATACGAGAACTAAGTGTATAGTGTATACTTAATATATCACGGTAATTTAAAAAAGAAAAGTGAAGGTAAATAACACGGTAATTAAAGTGGTTCGAGGTAAACCCCTCTACGTCCACCGGTCCTCCACACAGAGTAAAGTTTATTATAATTCTGCGTACACAACTACGTAATTATAATCAAACCTATCCTTGTATCGTTCACAGTTGATACAAAGAATGTCGCTTTCAACCGTTCACAGATTGGTTAAAGCTTCCTTCTTGACTAGCTTCTTCACACACGGTTCCAAAGCTTCGTCCTTATTCGTCCCACACAGTCGAATAACTTGTTGAGTTCACACGAGCTCGGTTTTACACAGAGGTAAAAGGTAGGTAACCGGTAAGAACAAGCACTTTGAATATGAAGTTCTTGAGCCGATGATGGTCGTTCTTGATGTTGAGCACTGTATATCTCTTTCGTTCTTAATTGCAGTAAGCTTTGGAGATATGTTTGCTCTGATGATAACTTTTGATAGCTTGAGTGTTAGGTTACTTGGGTAACTGATCTTCAATGTTTTCATAGGATATATATAGTCTCTGAAGAAAGTATCCGTTGAGATGTATCCGTTTGAATGAGATTTCGTTCCAACGGGATTATGACATGATCCGGATTTCGCGGGATTCTGAAGATCTGAAGGCGCGGATATTTAAATACTTTATCCTTGAGTATTTAAATACTTCTTTATTCAACGGGACTTGACTTCTGTTCCTTCTTTGTCCTGTTGTGAGCTGTATGGAAGATAACTGTATTTTGAGTATCGAGACAGTTTCCATACTTGGTCTTTTTACAAGTCTTCTTGCTGTACTGACGAGCTTTACTATATGCTGATTCGAGGCAGGTCTTTGATACAGGATAAAGCCTCCAAGCTTCGATACAGTTTCCTTTACTGTATTCGGATTGGCATATATGTCAAAACCTCTTTAACAAATATCATTCGATCTGAGGATCGGGTATCCCATTGTTTCGATCTGGTCTTTGTTTTCCCAACAATTTCCCCCTTTTTGACAATTTGCCAAGACTAACTTTCTTAACTCTTCGAGTCTTCTTGATGATGCCAAAACCTTCTTCATGAAGCGATCTTCTTTGATGACTTCTGGCAGATTTCTTGGTCTTTCGTCAAAAGGTTTGACTTAGTGACTTAGTCTATAATAATGAACTGCTCGCAGGCACGTTAAATCTGATTTACAACTTAAGCTTATGATTGGCGCGCAGCACAATCTTACAATGTATTCTAAGCTTACAATCAAATTATGAACTGTTCGTAGACTAGTTCGCATGACTTATTTTTCAATCAAGTTTATCTAACTTGAGATTTCTATCAAACAATTTAAGTAATCATACATTAACACGATGATTACGAGTTGTAATCTTTCAAGACAAACAAACGTTTTTATTGATATTCAAAATGATTGAGTACGAGTTTCTTTGTTTCGAATAGAAATTACAAAAAAAAATATACATAGATTTCATCTCCTTTATCTATAATCCGCATGCCTCCATGGTCTTTTCCCTGGTTCATTCTCGGTGCCACGCCACCAGTTTTGAAGAGAATCATTGCCTCGATCCTGGTATATCGCTCTTCCTTCATATGATCGATCAAAGGCAAGTATCCAGTCTTCTGGATGGGTGACCCGATCTCCTCTTCTGTGTTTGGATTTCATTTCGATTTGGAGAGGGAGTTTACCTTCTTCTAGCATCTTCGTAAATTTATCTGCGGCCTCCGCTAACGTTTTATAGTTCTTGAAGATGGCGGATTCCCTGATGAGTCTGACAAAGTATCTCATCAGTTCGTTCTTCCTCCAGTGCTTCACTTCGTCGGCAGTTGGGTTGCGGTTGGTCGGCAGACGAATTTCCGAAGGTCTCTGAATAAGAGTTTGCCAAGGGACATTGGGATCATGAAATTCCGGTCTGGAGCCTGAAATTTTAAAACTTTGGGATGGAGGTGCTAGCTTGTTCAATTCGGCAGTGATACTGTTCTGAGCAGCCTCAAATTCCCTTTCTTGTTGCAGCCTTATTCTCCTAGCAGCTTCTCGTGCCTCTTCCCCCTTTTTGGCTTCATCAAGACTTTGCAGGATTTCTAGAGCAGCGTCCTGTTTGGTCTCGATGCTGGTCATTCTTTCTACAAGGGAGGAAAGAGTCTGCGACATTTCCTGAATGCATTTGCCGTGAGCACGCAGTTGAGAGCTATTCTCAATCATTGCACAAGCGGTCTTGGCTTCAGCTATCCTCGTTTTTGTTGCTTCCTCCTTCAGCAGTTGCTCCTGCTTATCTTCCATGATCTTTAAGGCTTGCTTGAAAACTTCTGGCAAAAGAATGAATGCGTCAACAAAACGAGATACTTCATGTTGAAGAGTGGTCATTTCTTCGATGGCAGAAGTGTCCATCCAATTCAATGCTTTTTCAACGGAAGATAGAGCATTTACTGCATCCTGGATGAATACAGTCTGAAGGCCAAGAGCTCGCAGGCGCTCTTTTCGTGCGGCAGAGATCGGAGAATCTAGTCGGGCAAGGTCTGCAGCGCTGTTCAACCTTTTTACATTCACGGATGGGCGTGAAGTAAGTTGGACATCCTCAGGTTCGATACCGTCCTCGGATTCCACGGTCGAAGGGGCGGGAGCAGCTTCCTGTGGTTCGGTGACAGTGGGTTGAGAAGCGTCCTGTTGCGAAGATTCTTCAGCAATCATGGATGCAGGAGGGACTGAATCCTCCTGTTGGCTTTCAGGAATGGCTTCTTCGGTCGCAGCAGGCTCAGGTGCCTGTTCCAAAATTTCTTGAACTTCCTTGGTGGAGGTGATTCCTCTTGGTCGGGAATGTTCTCAGCCGTGGCGAAGGGGATTGGCACAGGTAGAAGGCCCTTCGTCATTTCAGGTGGAGGCGTCTCGAGCTTCAGCCTCTTCACGACTCATTCTCGGACACCTTGTAAAGCGTCGTCGTCGTCGTCTGAGTCATGATCTTCGTCATCTTTTGGATTGGTGGGAGAATCCTCTGACTTTTTCTTTCCTTTCCTCCTGGCGTCAGATTTGTGCAGAAGGTGGCTTTCAATTAGATCCTTGCAAGAGGGGTTGTCCCATCGAAGCAGGGCCTCAATTTCAGTTGATTCCGTCACCTCGGAGACGAATCTCTCTTCGTGGCTCCAATCGCTCCAATTGTACAGTGTATCGTACGGAGCTAGCCTGTAGCCTTTCCATTGCAGAAATCTTTCGTAGGCATGTTCAATTTGAACCGAAAGAAGGGTCTATTTAATGATCGAGTCAGGGGAGGGACTTCGAATAACGTCTGGAGACGCTGTTTCGAGGGATTCCTGTACAGGTATGGGATCCTGTACGGAAGAGGGACTCCTTACAGGGGATGGTGCCCTGAAGGAAGATGGATCCTGTACGGGTGTGGGATCCCGTAGAGGAGAAGTAGCTTTTGGCTCCAAATGGGCAGCCGACTCGCTAAAGTCTTTGGCAGATGTCTCAATATCCGTCGTAGCCGCGAAAGGCTCGGGATCTACTGTCGATACAGTAGGAGACACCTCTTCCACAGGGGTTGGGCCCTGGGGTTCTTCATCAGTGGGTTGCGCCACGGGGGAGACTTACTTGGAGTGCTTGGAAGATTTGATTTTCGAAAGCCTCCTGAGTCTCTTCTTGGGCTTCTCACCAGCAGAGTGTTTCTTGCTGTGAGACCGCTTTTGCTTCTTTGAAGATTCCACTTCTGGGACCTTCACGGATTCATCTCTTGGGTTGTCAGAAATTGGCATGTGTCTGGTTCTCGGGTGGTTGCAATGCATGGTGCTCTGGTTATACGCAGTGGGCTTGATACCTCCTAAGTATATCCTCGAGCTATTCTTCTTCGCATCGGCGGATTGCGTCAGTCCGCACTTCGTCAGGATATAATTCAGCATTAAACCAAAGGATTTCTTTTGGGTGGCAGGTTTGCACACCTCCTCTTGTAAGCGTTTCAGAATTATTTGGCACCAATTGACCTTTTCACAGGTCAAAATAGCTACCATCATCCTGAACCTTAAGTTCGTGCACATCTCGAACGCACCGGTTCGGTTTTCAATAATCGTGGAGCAAAAGTCATGAAGATACACAAAATGAAGAAGAATATTTTTCTTGTGACAAGTAGTTGTCACGATATCAACAACTTTGGACCCTGTAAATAGTCCATAAAACTTAGTAATGAGCTCTTGAGACCCGAACGTCTCAAGTTGGTCCATGGTCAGGCCATCAGCGGGTAGCCTGTAGATTCTCTGGAGCAGATCGCGATTGATACAGATCTCCACTCCCTGGACTGTTGCAGTGATGTCAGCAACATGACCTCCCTGGGCCAGTGACAGAAAATGGACGGCGGCGTTGAGGTAGAATTCCTCAACCAGATGGGCGTCGAATTTGTCGGCGGTCTTGCTCCCAAGGCGATAGAGGCCTCGTTGTTGAAGACGAGTAATGATATATTCCATAGGTTCTGTGTTGTTGGTTTCCGAGAGAATACGCTCCATGATGACAGGTTTGGAGAAGATCCGGCCATCAATGATGTTGGAGGATTTCTTCAGAACAGGGGAAGAAGATTGACCAGCCATTGATGTTTTCTTAAGAAATAGGGTGCAAGAAAACAATCGAAATATGCAGTGAAATGCAGAAAAATATGTAGGCTATATTTGCTTGAGAACTCTTGTAATTTGCAGAAAGCGTAAAGAGTCTCTAATGGCAGATTCAGTCCTTTTATAGTTGGGCGGCGAAATAGGGTTTTGCAGAGTACGAATGGTGAGATTTTAAGGGATGGGAACCGGTTTTGAAATCAACGGTTAAGATGGACTGAGTGTAACTGGTACGCTAATCCATTAAAAGGTTTTAAAAATAGAGCGGGTCCCACTTCTGACATAGGTTGATACCCTAAGTGCCTAAAACGGCGGTTTCAAATTAATAAACAATTTAAAAACATCGCGGCTTTTGAGATTCAGTTGTCCAGATGTCGTGTAAGGCATTTAATGAACATGACGTTTGACGTAAAAATAGGGCACGTGGACAAAAATTATTTTAAAAGGAAATAATATTATATTATATACTGAATCGAAATCCTATAGCATGTCTTTGTTTTACTGCGTCGTCTGACGTTCCCCCTTAAAAAGGTGCTTATAGGTTTTGAATTCCATACGGCAATATTTGGATTAATCTCAGTATTCATGGGTCCTACAAGATTCCCCCTTAATTATTGCACACACCAGTGTAGGATTCATATGCGTTCGCTCCTTCTGATCGTATTGATGATTCTGAGTGTACAGATAATTAATGTTGGATACTGTATTCACGGGTCTTACAGCATTCCCCCTCAATTGTTGAGTAAAAACAGTAAATTACTTACAGGGAGTCTGGCTGTAGAATTCCCAATTCTTGTCTCAGCATGTTGAATCTTGCTGTGTCGAGAGGCTTGGTGAAAATGTCCG
The DNA here is from genome assembly GCA_033398695.1 of Orobanche coerulescens. Lineage (NCBI taxonomy): Eukaryota > Viridiplantae > Streptophyta > Magnoliopsida > Lamiales > Orobanchaceae > Orobanche > Orobanche coerulescens. Next base: position 100,983,782 of record CM065817.1, on the reverse strand, counting down.
CCAGCTGAACGTCTGTATGAACTTTTTCCAAGCGAACATCCTTGTTCTCAACATGATTCCTGATAAAATGATGCTTCATGTTGATATGTTTAGTGCGCGAGTGCAGAACAGGATTGTGCATGATTGCAATTGCACTCGTGCTATCACACATGATTGGAGTCTCTATAGCATCGATTCCATAGTCTGACAGTTGTTGTTGCATCCAAAGGATCTCGTGACACGGCCTACCAGACATAGTACTGATTCACCGTGGAAGAGAGTTAGCCAATTGCTTCTTCTTGAACCAAGAAACGAGTCTAGGTCAGAAAGTGACAAGTTCCACTTGTACTCTTCTATCTAGCTTGCGACCTCAGAGATCCAGTCGTTTGTATCCAACTAAATCGAATCCGCCTTCCTTAGGATACCACGATCCTGCGGCATTGTTCCTTTAATGTACTTCAGTATTCGTTTAGCTGTATTGAAGTGTGATTCCTTAGGTGCAACTTGGTATCTCGCACACACTCCAACAGCAAACTGGATATTGGGCCTGCTAGCCGTTAGGTACAGGAGCGAACCAATGAGCTTCCTGTAGAGTGGTTGGTCAAACGGCTTTCCGGCTTCATCAGCACTAATTTGCACGGAAGTGCTCATGGGGGTTGGCGAGGATTTGGAATTGTTCATTCCAAATTTGTTGAGAAGCTCCTTGCTATATTTCTCCTGGTTGATGAATATACCTGAAGGCAACTGCTTTACCTGCAAACCTAGGAAATAACTAAGTTCCCCCATCATACTCATTTCAAATTTACTTTGCATGAGATGAGAGAACCTTTGACATAGAGCAAGGTTAGTTGAACCAAAAATAATATCATCGACATAGATTTGTACCATTAGAAGGTCATCACCTTCCTGTATCTTGAACAAGGTTTTGTCCACAGCACCTTTCTCAAATCCGTTGTTGGTTAGATACTGGGACAGGGTTTCGTACCAGGCTCTAGGGGCTTGTTTAAGTCCGTACAGCGCTTTCCTTAGCCTGTAAACTAGATCGATACCGTCTGTGTTGGCAAACCCTGGTGGTTGTTCAACATAAACTTCTTCTACAAGATCTCCATTCAGTAAAGCACTCTTGACGTCCATTTGGTATACGATAAAACTCTTATGGGCGGCAAAGGCTAAAAATATCCTAATGGCTTCTAGTCTCGCTACAGGGGCGAAGGTCTCATCATAGTCGATTCCTTCTTCCTGACAATAGCCTTGTGCTACTAGTCTGGATTTGTTCCTTATGATAAGTCCATTTCGATCCTTTTTGTTTCGAAATACCCATTTGGTTCCTATAACCGATTGGTGTGTCGGTCTGGGTACAAGATACCATACATTGTTTCTTTCGAAACCGTTAAGCTCTTCTTCCATAGATGTTATCCAATGAGAATTGTTAAGAGCGTCTATGGTCGAAACAGGTTCGGACTGGGCTAAGAATACAACGATAGTGCACATATTGAGTCTCCTAAGTTCGGATTGAGATTTCCATTTAGGAAACTATGAAACTTCAGCATTAGATTCTTCTTGTGCACAAAGTACATTTCCTTGTGTACTCTGTATTCTCCTACGAGTAGAAACACCGGCATTAATGTTTCCAATGATCAGCTCTTGCGGGTGATCTCTCAACCATCTTCGGTCGGGTTCTAATTCAGGATCCCGTACTGTATCGAAAGTTTCTGTGGATACGGCTTCTTAACATGTCGGCCTTCATCCATATCGATTCTTACAGTGCGGGGTTGATTTCTAAATCAACGAGTTCTATGGGTGTAGGTGGATCCAAGATAGATAGATGGTGAATGTCTGAGTGATATCATCTACTCTGTAGGGTCATGGTGTGGTTCGTCGAACACTACATGAACCGATTCCTCGATCGTCGACTTCCTTTTATTAAAGATTAAAGCTTTCTTGTGACGGAGGAGTATCCTACGAATATTCATTCATCGATTTTTCATCAAAGGTTCTAAGTTGGCCTTCCCATTGTTCAATACATAACACCTGCATCCAAAATGTGAAAATACGAAACTAATGGAGTTTTGTTATTCTATACCTCATAAGTTGTTTTGTTGTGGTGCTTGTTGACGATCTGACGGTTTTGAGTGTAGCACGTTGTATTGGTTGCTTCACCCCGAACGCTTATTTGGCAATTTGCTTGCGGCAATCATTGTCCTTGTTGCTTCTTTCAACGTCCTATTCTTTCGCTCGGCAACACCATTTTGTTGAGGTGTACGGGAAGCTGAGTATTCGTGCTGTATTCCATTCTCCGAACAGTATTGCTCTATAAAGCGGTTAGTAAATTCAGTACCTCTGTCGGAACGAATGCACACGATACTCGACGCTTTTTCATTTTGCAACTTTCTCAGGAGCTCGGGCAGTCTTGATGTTGTTTCCTTCTTCTTGCTAAGAAAGATCGTCCAAGCATACCTGGAATAATCATCAACAACAACCATGCAATATTTCTTACCTCGCAAACTTACTGGGTCTACAGGACCGTAGAGATCCATGTGTAGCATTTCCAACACTCTTTGGGTTGAAAGGTAGGATTTGCTTTTCAGGGTTGACTTGATTTGCTTGCCTTTCTGGCATGGTCCGCAGACGCTGTCCTTCTTGAATGACACATCTGGCAAACCTCTAACCATACCCTGTCTTGAAAGCTTGTTGATCGTCTTGAAGTTGACGTGAGACATCCTCTTGTGCCATAGCCAGCTAAGATCTGCAGTGCCTTTTGCAACAAAACATGGAATTGAGGAGCTCATAGGCTTCCAGTCAGCAATCTACATATTACCTGATCTGCTTCCTGTAAGCACAACTTCCTTGGTTTGGGTGTTCTTGACTCTATAGCGATCTATATAGAACTTCACCGAGAACTGTTTATCACATAACTGGCTAATACTAAGTAGATTATACTGTAAGCCTTCAACATATGCAACATCGGTGACCTTGAATTTCCCGACAAGTAGGTTTCCTTTCCCTCTTGTTCTTCCTTTAGACTTATCACCGAAGCGAACTTTTGGACCGCGACCTTCTACAAATTCAGATAGCTTGCTCCTATCTCTGGTCATGTGACGAGAGCATCCACTATCGAAGTACCAGGTATCCTCCTCTAGAATGTCCTGTAACAAAGAAATTAGGTAGATTTAGGTCCCCTTTGATTTTTGGGTCCATGTATGTTAGTTCCTTTAGGTACCCAAGCTTTCCTGGCAGCAATTGGTTTACTGTAGGACGTACTCGGTACAGTGTTGCGATATCTACGGGGGGCATATCCGTAGTTTTTATAATCATGATAATTACTATGCATGTAAAATTCAGGGTTATTATTATTATTCCAGTACGAGTGCCGTCTAGGAGGTGGAGCCATTTTCTTAGGCCTATGACTTGTCTTGGGTCTCCGGTTGGATTCCCAATCTTGTTGTTGATACTTGGCCAGTATCTGCTTTGTCTTGAGGATAACGGGGCTCCTGTATCCAATACCTCGGCCTTATCTTGAAATCTTGCCGTGCGGGCCTTTGGTGGTTGGATACCGCCTTCTTTCTGAATGACTACCGGCGTTTATGATATGCTTGTGGAGCATGCTGTTGAGTACGTCTTCTGAGTGGTTGTTGGTTCCACTGTCTCGAATAGTAGAGTTGCGGGGGCGGAATTGCAGCCTTCGGTTTTCTCGGTACAGCAGGTTCCTTTATGGGACTAGGGGTATCTTCCGATTCTGGAATATTTTCCACACTCTTGACGAACACTGTACTAGTTTTCCCTTTATTTGAACATGAGCTGTATCCTAAGCCACTTTTATCATGAGCATGTTGCCCAGTGCTCAGAATTTCTTCCATTCTTTTGGACGATTTTTCAAAAGACTTCAGAATGGTTTCAAGTTCAGTTTCTCGCTTTTCGAGAGTTGTGATTTTGGTTTGTAATAGAACCAAATCATTTGTCTTGCTCTCATTGTGGGTTTTAACCTCATTTAGTTCATGAGCAAGTTGATGATTGCTCTCCATGAGTTTTTCAAAATCGACTTTGCTGGTTTCGCAATCAAGAGACATATTTTCATAGTTTATTTTCAGCAAGTCATTTTCATCTTTCAGCTCTAAATTTGTTAATTGAAGCTGTATATTCTCATTTTTTAGAGTCTCATGGGCTTTTTGAATGTTTTTAAATTCATTCATCATATTTTCGAAAGTATGAGATGCATTAGATGGAATAGCAGAGGTTGAACTTACCTCATCGTCGCTGTCTTCACCTTCTGGAACATCTTTGGCCATAAAGCACATGTATGCTTTATCATCGAACTCATCGTCAGATGAATCACTTTCAGTGACCACCTAAAGACATTCTGCTGATTTAGTTGGTGTGGGGGAGGCTTCTGATTCTCCAATCAGGGCCTTGAGCTTGTCTTTCCAAGCACGTTTTCTTTCATTTCTCTCTTGTTGCTCGGCCTCAGGCAATCTTTGGACTTTGGGATGAGGACATTTGTTTGCATAATGGCCTGGTTTCCTGCAGTTATAGCACAGGTTAGAATCACCAGATGATGTTTCGGTACTTACCTTGTTGACGAGTTTGGGCACTGTAGGAGTCTTTCAGTGTTTGATGAACTTTTTGAATTTATGCATTAGAAGCGCCATTTCATCTTGGGACGGGATGTCGTCGTCCTTTATCGGCATTCTTGTGACCGGGCTTGACGAGCTAGGCATCTTTGTGTCGACGGTTCGATACTGACGGCGAGCTGTGACCTTTGAAGGAGATTCTTCAGCTTACTCTCTTCTGTCAATGTCATACTCAAAAGCTTTGAGGTCAGAGAAGAGATCAAAAGTGGATATTTCATTAAGATTACAGGATACACGCATAGCTGTGGTCTTAATGTCACATCGGGCTGGGATAGATCTGAAATTTTTTAAGTTCTTCTCCTTTTGGGTGTAAATCTTGCCCAACGCTTCAAGTTCACCAACAATACCAGTAAATCTGAGGTCAAGTTCCTCAAGTGTTTCCGTTGGTTTCATTTCAAAGGATTCAAATTGCTGAGTTAGTTTTGAAATCTTGTTTTCTTTTGAGAGCTCAGTTCCCTCACAAATTAACTTGAGTTTATCCCAGATTTCTATGGCTGTTTTGCAGCTCTTTACCTTTGAGAATGTGCCTTTGTCAAGAGTGACAAATAACGCGTTCTTACCCACGTTGTCGAGATTGGCTCGCTTCCTTTCATCTGTTGTCCATTGCTCGCGTTCCTTCTCGAGCATTTCAGCATGGGCTTGGCCCTCAATCCTTGCGGCCGGATTGACCTTCATGATCTTGATAGGACCACCCTGTAAACAAAAATCATCTCTTCATGCATTGCTGCAAGATGAGCTTCCATTCTAATTCTCCAGTCGTCAAATTCGTTAATAGAGAACATAGGGACTTTGTTAATCATAGAAGTATCCATACTGATAATATAGGAATGAAAGAGACTGTTTTGAAAATAAGTGATTTGAATCTGATTCGGTTAAAAAGAGATACGACTGATTCTTTTTAGAATCAACCGCTCCGATACCACTTGTTGGCCACTAAGTATACTGGATACAGTTTGGAAAATAGTTTAAACAACAAAGCATACGGATTCTAAATACGAGTGCGTAGCGGAAGTCTTGAATCTGATGAGTTCGTGGATACAACAACTAAGTGTATAGTGTATACTTAATATATCACAGTAATTTAAAACAGTAAAAGCTGAAGGTAAATAACACAGTAATTAAAGTGGTTCGAGGTAAACCCCTCTACGTCCACTGGTCCTCCACACAGGAGTAAAAAGTTTATTATAATTACTGCGTACACAACTACGTAATTATAATCAAACCTTTTTTTTTTCCCACACACGCACACAAGGAGGATCGTCCCCTGTCCTGAGTCCCCCCTCAAGAGGCTCGAGCTCCCCCCCGGTCTAGAGGTAAGTTTGCCAGCATGACCTGATCGCCTCAATGTCCCCCACTTGGGTTACAGGCCCGCGCTTACTGGGCCCGGGTAGGGTTAATGGTTTCATCCCCGGACATTACCTAAGGGCTCCATCCGTTCCCCCTAATTATAATCAAACCTATCCTTGTATCGTTCACACAGATTGATACAAAGAATGTCGCTTTCAACCGTTCACACAGATTGGTTAAAGCTTCCTTCTTGACTAGCTTCTTCACACACAGTTCCAAAGCTTCGTCCTTATTCGTCCCACACAGGTCAGAATAACTTGTTGAATTCACCACGAGCTCGGTTTTACAGAGGTAAAAGGTAGGTAACCAGGTAAGAACAGCAGCTTTGAATATGAAGTTCTTGAGCTGATGATGGCTGTTCTTGATGTTGAGCACTGTATATCTCTTTCGTTCTTAATTGCAGTAAGCTTTGGAGATATGTTTGCTCTGATGATAACTTTTGATAGCTTGAGTGTTAGGTTACTTGGGTAACTGATCTTCAATGTCTTCATAGGATATATATAGTCTCTGAAGAAAGTATCCGTTGAGATGTATCCGTTTGAATGAGATTTCGTTCCAACGGGATTATGACATGATCCGGATTTCGCGGGATTCTGAAGATCTGAAGACTGGCAGTATTTAAATACTTTATCCTTGAGTATTTAAATACTTCTTTATTCAACGGGACTTGACTTCTGTTCCTTCTTTGTCCTGTTGTGAGCTGTATGGAAGATAACTGTATTTTGAGTATCGAGACAGTTTCCATACTTGGTCTTTTTACAAGTCTTCTTGCTGTACTGACGAGCTTTACTATATGCTGATTCGAGGCAGGTCTTTGATACAGGATAAAGCCTCCAAGCTTCGATACAGTTTCCTTTACTGTATTCGGATTGGCATATATGTCAAAACCTCTTTAACAAATATCATTCGATACAGGGATCGGGTATCCCGGCTGTTTCGATGCAGGGTCTTTGTTTTCCCAACAGCCACTATCTGGATAAGGCTGTCCAGCTGTCCGGATATGGACGGTCACGACCGACAGAACCTTCTCGGCCAGCTGTCTGATAAGGCTTCCAGCTGTCCGGGTAAGGTTGAGTTTCCGCCGACTTTGGACTCCTATAAATATATGTATACGAATGTATTTACCAACAAATGACATACCGTTTTGAAGCTGTGAACCTCTACTTTAAAACGCCCATAACATATTTCCCTTCTAAAAATTATAAAATTTTTAAAAAGCCCGATCAAACAGATAGCTCAAATCTGACAGTTTTTCAAAGGTGTTTGATAAAAGTCCTCAAAGAGATTTCATATTTTACACCAAGAATTTATGACCGGAAATATGAAAAACTATTTTCAAGTGCTAGGAGAAGCGTATCCAGGATCCAAGAAGGACAACCGGGCCAAATCTAAACGAAGATATTTCAAGATTTCAGCAAACGAGGTGAGGTTATACTGTTTTAATATGTTATGGTCATCGTTGTGTCGTGTAACATGACGACCCGCGAGGGGTCGAAAGAATGAAAGAAATCCGAGACGAGTCTCACACAGATAAGAATGTTTTATGTGCATTACACAACATGATTTTGACGATTTATAAGGGTTTAATCTCACTGAGTATGCTCGCGTACTCACACCTCGTCATTTATGTTTTTCAGGCTAAGGAATCGACGAACGGGACAAGTAGAAGATGAATACATACTCCCAACACGATGAAGTTCTAAATAATAAAAGATGTTGTCGCCGTAATTATTATTATTTTTACGAAATACTTGATGTTCTTCAACGAATATAATTTCAACGGACTATGTCCGAATATTTGATTTCCCATGTTTTTGTAAAACTGTACTGATGGTTGAATAAACGAGTTTTATTGAAGATTTACTGACTAAAATGCTTCCGCAAATACTCCGAATTTATATAAAAATTTTAAGGAAAAAAATGAGCTGTGTAACGTTCTTTTTAATTAAGAATGCTAGGGCGTTACAATCGTTGTTACAAGAACTCACAGAGCATCAACTCTGGTTCTTCCGGCAATCATCAGCAGTCAAGAGCTAGATAACTAGGGTCCTTACACTCATTGTAATTGTACTCTAATATTAATATTTGTGCTCCCAAGTATTCGTATTAATAATATCTCGCGAGAGCATTCAAGCCTGGGACTAACAACCCCAGCAAATATTGTGTTATTTACTTCCCCACGGACGTGCTCTCGCATTTGTTTGTTACTCATCCATTCCAGCAATCCCTTCCGAATAATATTTTGGGTAACAACACCGTGTGAAGAGACTGCGGCATAAGACCATTCCTTTGGTCAAGGTGCAGTGGTCTAGGCATGGTGTCGAGGAGGCAACTTCGGAAATGGAGGATAGCACTCGTGCTAGATATCTCGAGTTGTTTGTTTCTTAAGTTTCGGAGCGAAACTTATTTTTAGAGAGGTAGAATGTAATATCCGCATTTTTTCTTTTTACGGTATTTTCATTTTTGTGTATTTTTCATTTTTAACGACCCGCTTGTAACCGTTTCGACGTTTTGAATCTATTTTATTCTTGGAGTTTCGGAGATGTTTAGATGTAATTCCATTTTATGTTATGTGTTGTTGCATGTACATTCGATTCTCGTAAAACTCGTTCGACTTCATAATTTCTTTGGTTACACGAGTTCGTATGGTTGAGTTGTTCGTGTTGTGAGTTTCGGTTTGTTAATCCGACGTCGGTTCGTGTCGTGATTTTCGGTTTTGTAATTTCCTATAAGTTTAGGGAATTCTAATTTCTTTGTCATATTTCGGATTCCCCGGTAGCGGGAATTGTGTTTCCTTTCAACACGTAGCTTTGTCGTCGCGAATATTTCATATCTACGCTTTGGGTTCTGTCCTAGTGTTGCGTCTCGACTATGGACCGCCCGGTGCAGTTAACTACATTCAAAAGTGTTGAACTACTGCATGCATAACATACGTTATGCATGCTTTCTTGCGTGCGCTATCAGCACCTTCATAACGTATGTTATACCTTAGCGTTAACGTATGTTATGGCCTTCAGCAGATTGGGCAGATTGTTCTACCTAGCCATTACGTACGCTAACTCCTGCGTGTTACGTACGTAAAGCTCCATTGCAGCGTACGCTAGCTGTCTGATGCTGCGTACGCTATCGAACCCAGAATTGGACAGATTGTTCCGCTGAGCCATTACGTACGCTAACACTTAAGTGTTACGTACGTAACGAGCGTAACGTATGTTAACATCAGCATGTTAATATACGTAACGATGGAACAAGTTTTATAAACCTGGGTTCACCTTCACTTCGTCATTTCCTTCATTTTCTTCCTCCGACCAAGAGCTGCGTTCCAAGTGAGGTTTTGAGCGATTCTTCAAGTTTTGTCTGTGGAGTTCGTTTAGAGATTGATTGTTGTGTCCCAACGGAATATTATCATCATCTTAATCCTCTTTCTCCGTCCTTAATCTAAAGGTATTATCCTGGAACCCTATTTTGGGAGATTTTGGGGTTTTTGAGTTTTTGTCCATTTCGTTCCGTATTGTTGATTAATCCATGATGTTTATGATTAATCTTGGTGGTATTCTTTTTTTTCCCATGGGTTCATGGTAAGTTTCGTGTTATTTGTGAAATAGAGTGGGTTCGGTTGCGATCCGCCCTCGTCATTGTTTTGTACGAACTTACATGAATCGTAGGTGGGTTTCGGGTGTCTTCCGTTATTATTATCCTGTCGAATTGGTTGTAATGGTGTTTGACGAATCGTCTAGGTTCGGTGTGTCCAATTTCTCGCAACCGCGATTATGTCATTCCGTCATTCCGTCATGATAATCGAGGAAAGTATCCTTAATGAATTTACACTCTTAACATGATAGTATTGCATGAATGATGGGTGTGTGTGTGTGTATGCTCACTATGGGTTAGATCTGACGGGGTCTCGTTAGGGGTCCACAGAGGCGTGGATCCACAAGCTTGGCTTTTAACCACTACGGGTTAGATTCGACGGGGTCTCGGTTGTAATACCCGAGATTTCTGTTATGTAATTGGAACTTGTGATATTGTAATGATTGTACTTTTGCCTGAGTATTTTCTCCGTATTTCATAATCCGATGTCGACGAGCATATAATTTCGTGTATGTGATTTAAAAGGATGAAATTCTGTGCATGTAGCGCACGCTACAGGCTAAGGGTAGCGTACGCTAACATGGTTTTATAGCGCACGCTACCAAGTGTAAGTAGCGCACGCTATGCGTGGTCAGACTGATTGAGACGTGCGGTAGGTGAGATCTGGCCGGGGGACCCCTGTCGGATCGTGTCGGATGTACCTGGACGGCTTTCGGGAAAAGCCGGGTCAACGCCTTAGCGCACGCTACAGGAATATGCGTAGCGTACGCTAAGTGCCGAGTACGATTTAGGCGTGAGCCGTTAGCGCACGCTACGAACAGGGTGTAGCGCGCGCTAATAACCATTTATTATAAATAGGACAGCATCCTATTCGTGATTTCAGTCCTTTCTTCCCCCATAACCCGAACTCTTGCACTTGAAACATAACTCCATTCGTCCTAAACACTCCATACCAACCTCCTAGTTCGAGACTGAAGATCATATACCATTGGAGATTGGTGTTCAAGCCGTGGGTGTTGGATTGCTTCATTTTCATCCGTGTTCTTCACTACTTTGAGGTAGGTAATTCATCACCATGATTAGTAAGGTTCCTAAGGAAGTTTTAATCATGTTTGGATAGCAAGTATCTCGTTTTTATCGGTCATCACATGTTAGAAGGATACTTTTGACGTATCGGTACTAGATGTCGAATGAACCTTTGAACCATCTTATTATAAGGACTCCTAAGCATGTTTAAATCGATTTATGATCGAGTAATCGGATATTACCCAGTTGATACGTTGTATACGTTGGAATCATGTGTTTTGGAACATAAGATGATGGAACTTAGATTATTTCTTGAAGATCGTAGAGGAATTGTGATATCGAGATAACTATCCGTATATTGGTATTTCATAATCATAAATCTTCCAGAAACCTTATTAGCATGATATGCCCGAGGATAACTTGTAATATCACCATAGGATTCATGAGTTCTTCATCATTCAACCCAGTTTTCGGTTTGCAGTATTCTGCCATGCAAGAGTAGCGCACGCTAACATGTGTGAGTTAACGTGCGCTATCGAGGTTCGGTTTTCGCACAAAACATACGTAACGCACGTTATGAGACAGCCGAGTCAGACTGCCAGTTCGTGGCTAGCGCACGCTAGTCTTATACGATAGCGTACGCTAACAGTTCAGCTTAGCGCAGGTTACGTATAGTACGTAGCGCGCGCTAAGCAATCCAGGCAGCTTGTTTAAGTTTGAACTTTTCGGCCGTAGGTCGAATTGTTAGGCCATTGTTCGACTCGAGATGATTTGTATATCGTTCCTTTTGTTAAGGTTCAAGCTTGTTACGTTGATCGGAGGGGGCGGCCTTCGAGTGCGTCGAGAGCATTGAAGTATATCGTTCTTGCCATCTACGAGGCAAGTATCGTGATATGTTAATATCGGTATTTTTGGAGTATGCGTATGATTATGCATGTTGTTGAACATGATATTTACTTCGTTGATTTGTCATGATATTCGTTATATAGTGTTTGCATGTTCATGATGATGAACATAATGATTTGGCATAAGTGTATGCATGAGTTGTGTTTGTATACGTTGTGCGATCTATGCTGAGGGCGCTGGATCGAATGTCCACCTCGTGTTGATCCGACGGGATCATCTTGGGATCTAGGCTGAGGGCGCTGGATCATTGGACGGGTTATTTCCACCTCGTGTTGGTCCGACGGGATCATCTTGGGATCTATGCTGAGGGCGCTGGATCATTGGAATACCCATGCTGTGTAATGGAATCTTGTAGATTCGCATTGTCGGATTCCGGTAGCGGAAGTCCGTGTGATGTATCTTGTTATGTATTGTTGATGCATATTCGAATTGTTTAATATGATACTTGTACTAGCATCGTTTTGCTAACCCCTTCGGGGGTGGACATTTGTTTTGATGTTCAGGTAGCGGAGCAGGGAAACAAACAAGACTGACGTGACGGCGAAGGGGTTCATGATGTTTATTGTTATTGGAGATTTGTTGTCTTGGTTTGGTTTCTGTACTCGAGTACGCGTGTCCTTTTGATATTAATTCGATATGGTTGTATTAATTACCCGTTGAACCAGTTGTACGTTTTCATAAACTTGAATTTTCGCAGTGTTGATGTCTTATATTTACTTTCCTTTTTAATTAGCCTTGTAAATCCTTACTTAAAGGGTTTACGGCGCTGTAATTATTCCGAATATCTCGGGGTGTTACAGAATATGGTATCGGAGCTAAGATTCATGGATATCTTGGCAGTCGGGTTTTATTTGGGTCTGTTTACGTTATTTGATTTACGGGTCGTTTGTAACATCACTGTTCAGCCGAAGTCGTCATGTGGACCGTGGTTGTAAGTCTCTTAATCTCTTGTACTACCGTTTTACTTAATTACTGTTTTGAGAGTATTGACGGACTTTATTCCAAAAATTTTGTTCTGTATATTGAGAAATTGCGTTTACAGTATGTTGAGAGGAGGACGTGGACGCGGACGCGGTCGTGGACGCGGACGTGGTAACTTGAGACACGAGGATTCCGCAACTACTCCCGAAATATCGGCTAGTCGAACCGATTCCCATTCTGGAGGGCAGCAAGGATCAGCGAATGATGACGCAAATCCGAACATGCCGGGAGTGCTTCAACAGGTGGTGGCGCAGATAAACCAGTTCGCTCAAGTCGTTGATCGCATGCAGACAGCGATGGGACAGCAGCACCACGAGGATAACCGGGGAGACAGATGGCTTGCGGAAGTGGTTAAATTGCACCCGCCAAAATTTGACGGATCTGCGGAGACACTTACTTGGGATCACTGGCTCAAGGAGTTGGAAAAGATATTCGCGGGTCTTAACTGTCCCGAGGACCGGAAGGTTCCTATTGCCCAGTATTTTCTGACTGGGGAGGCCTTTGATTGGTGGGAGGCTATTCGACCCGAGAATCATAATGCGGATTGGACGGAATTCAAACAAATGATGGAAGCACGATCTTGTCTCGTCCGGTTAGAGGCGAAGATCCGAGAGTTTTTCTCACCACAGAGTTCGGAGGCATCTGTGACAGATGTAATTAAAACTTTCAATCATCAGCTGACTTGTGTGCGACACTTGGTCAGAACAGAGGCAGAAAAGATTTTTCATTTTGATATGCGGATGAAGCCGGAGATTCAGCAGTACATGTCCGGATTCGAGTGTACTACGTTGCGGCAGTATCAAGACAAGGCGGCCTACGACATGAAAGAGGCGGCGGTAGAGAAATCGGTAGAGGCAAAGAAGCAGAAGGTGACCGGCAGCTTTGCAGAAAACAAGAGTGGTGGGGCCCGCAAGGGCCAGTCTTCCTTTTATTCGGCTAGGAAACCTCCACATCCTTCTAGAGGCGGAAAGAAGTTCCGGACATCAGCAGCAGTTTCGGATGTATCAAAGAAATGCTACAATTGTGGTCGAGCAGGGCATGTTCGACGTGATTGCCCCGCATCTTCTGTGACTTGTTACGATTGTGGGCAAGAAGGGCACCGTGCGGTCTTCTGTGGAGCCGCTGCTAGATCCTTTGGTACCCGCACTCCAGCACCAGTTCCTAAGGAGATAAGTGTGAACCAGACACAGCAGAGTGGATTTCAGCAGCAGAACACTGGGAAGAGAGAGACATCCAGTGCTGGGTCCGTTCCTCCGCGTCTGTACGAAATTAGGAGATCTGACGACCAGAACACTGCTGTTGCATCAGGTACGATTCAGATCCTTTTGCAACCAGTTAGTGTCTTGTTCGATTCAGGAGCTACGCATTCTTTTATATCTTTGAACTGTGCTAAACGTTTGAACATCTCGTGCTTGTATAATTGTGAACCTTTTGTTGTGGGATTACCGAGCGGAGAGAAAATTGTGGGAACACTAGAAGCTAGGGATTTCCCAGTATCTATAGAGGGGAGAGATTGGCCATCGAATCTTATTGTAGTCGACATCTGCGGTGACGATTTAATTCTCGGAGATGATTGGCTCAACCGTTATGGAGCTGTGTTGAATTACCGAGAGAGAGTCATTTCCATCATTGCTGATGACGGATCTGAACACTTATTCCGAGGATGGAGACCGGGAAGCTCGGGGAAATTGATCAAGGCAATGAAAGCTGTGAAATTATCAAACAGGATGTCATGGACTTTGGTGTTATGCCATGAGGAAAGAGGAAGGAGTAGAGCTCTCGTCTATTTCAGTTGTGAATGAGTTCTCAGATGTATTTCCTGACGAGCTACCAGGGTTACCTCCGCAAAGAGAAGTGGAATTTACCATCGAATTAGAGCCTGGAGCAACCCCTATTTCCAGGGCACCATACCGCATGGCGCCGACCGAGATGTATGAACTCAAGAAGCAATCGGAGGAATTGTTACAGAAGGGCTATATTCAACCGAGCGTTTCCCCTTGGGGAGCGCCCGTTCTCTTTGTCCGGAAGAAAGACGGATCCCTCCGACTATGTATTGATTACAGGGAGCTCAACAAGATGACGATTAAGAATAAGTATCCTATACCTCGGATCGACGACTTGTTTGATCAACTGCAAGGGGCAAGGGTATTCTCGAAGATCGACTTGCGATCAGGATACCACCAATTGAGAATTAAGGAATCGGACATACCGAAATCTGCTTTCAGATCCCGGTACGGGCATTATGAATTTGTAGTGATGCCATTCGGACTTACCAATGCCCCTGCGGTATTCATGCAATTGATGAATCGGGTATTCTTGGAATACTTGGATAAATTTGTGGTCGTTTTCATTGACGACATTTTGATATATTCGAGGGACGCAGAGGAGCATGCTGATCATTTACGTGTGGTTTTGAGCATCTTGAGAAAGGAACAGCTTTATGCAAAATTTGCTAAATGCGAGTTCTGGCTTAAGGAAGTAACCTTCCTTGGGCATGTGATATCAGCCGATGGAGTTCAGGTGGACCCGAAGAAAGTCGAGGCAATCTTGGGATGGGAAGCTCCTAAGAACGTGAAGGAAGTCCGAAGCTTCTTAGGACTTGCTGGATACTATCGCCGCTTTGTAGAGGGATTTTCCAAAATTGCTCGTCCGCTCACCCAGCTGTTACAGAAAACTCAAAAGTTCGCGTGGAATGAGAAGTGCAGTGGTTTTGTGAACTTAAGAAGAGACTCGGCGACACCTATATTAGCGCCGCCGAAGGAACCGACGGATTTATGGTATACTGACGCTTCAAATCGGGGTTTGGGTTGTGTGTTGATGCAAAAGGATAAAGTAATTGCTTATGCTTCTCGGCAATTGAAACCGTCTAAGTTAATTATCCGACTCATGATCTGGAGCTAGCAGCTGTGGTCTTTGCCTTGAAAATTTGGAGACATTATTTGTACGGCACTCATTGTCAGATCTTTACAGATCATAAGAGCCTCAAATACATTTTCAGTCAGAAAGAATTAAACATGAGGCAGAGAAGGTGGCTGGAATTGATCAAGGATTACGACTTGGAGATTCTCTATCATCCGGGGAAAGCAAATGTAGTAGCCGATGCTTTGAGCCGTAAACCTGTTTCTCTTCGAGTGTTGGAAGCTCTTACGCCCCAGACCAGCATTCAACGAGAACTGATCCGCGAAGGGATTGAGGTATGGGCACCAGGAATCCAAGGGCGACTTTATGTGATGGAACTGACTTCATCACTAGTCGAGAAGATCAAGTCCAAGCAGTTGGACGATTCTCTGATCCTTCGATTATGTGATGAAGTAAAGAAAGGAAAAGCCCCAGGATTCGTGATACAAGATGATGGAGTTCTGAGATTTCAAAGTCGACTTTGCGTTCCCGATGATGATGATTTGAGACGGACTATTCTGAAAGAAGCTCATAGCGCGCCCTATTCTATTCACCCGGGCAGCAGTAAGATGTATAAGGATCTAAAACAAAACTTCTGGTGGGGGAATATGAAGAAGGACGTAGCAGAGTACGTTTCGAAGTGTTTGACTTGTCAGCAGGTCAAGATTGAGCATCAGCGACCTGCCGGGATGTTAAAGCCGCTTCCGATCCCTGAATGGAAGTGGGAGGATATCTCGATGGATTTCATCACCAGTATGCCAAGGACTAGAACGGGAATGAACATGATTTGGGTTATAGTTGATCGACTAACCAAGTCAGCTCATTTCCTAGGGATCAAAGATACTTGGGGACCCGAAAGATTGGCGCGAGTATTTATTGCGGAGATAGTCAGATTGCATGGGACGCCAAAGACCATTATTTCGGATCGAGATGGTCGTTTCGTGTCGCACTTCTGGAAAGCAGTTCACAAGGCTTTGGGGACTGAGCTCAATTTTAGCACAGCTTATCATCCCCAAACAGACGGTCAGTCCGAAAGGACTATCCAAATGGAAGACATGCTTAGAGCACGTGCGTTGGATTGGTCAATCGATTGGGAAGTTCACTTGCCCTTGATCGAATTCACTTACAATAATAGTTGGCATGCTTCTATTAGAATGGCACCATTTGAAGCTTTGTGCGGGAGGAGATGCCGATCACCCTGTGTTGGGATGATTCTTGGATTTGATCGGACGGAACCGCATTGATTATTCGGACTCAAGAGAAGATAGCCGTGATTCGAGAGAGGCCGCTGATCGCCCGAGTTGAAGTCTTATGCAGATGTACGTCGTCGCCCTCTAGAGTTCGACGCTGGGGACCACGTACTATTGAAGGTGTCTCCTACACGAGGGATTTTCCGTTTCGGGAGAAGAGGTAAGCTTAGTCCGAGATATATCGGACCATTTGAGATCCTAGAGAGAGTTGGGGATTTAGCGTACAGGTTGGCCTTACCGCCATCGCTAAGTCATGTTCACAATGTGTTTCACGTATCCCAACTACGGAAGTATATACCGGACCCCAGTCACGTTATTGATTTCGACGAGATCGAGATAGCTAATGATGGCACCTTCGAAGAGAGACCAATCAAGATACTTGTGAGCCGGATCAAACAATTGAGGAATAAACCAATACATTTGGTTAAAGTACAATGGTCACGACATGGAGTCGAAGAGGCCACTTTGGAAACGGAGGACGGTATGAAGGCTAAATATCCGGAGTTGTTTTCATCCTAAGTTTCGGGACGAAACTTCTTTTTAGGGAGGAAGGATGTAATACCCGAGATTTCTGTTATGTAATTGGAACTTGTGATATTGTAATGATTGTACTTTTGCCTGAGTATTTTCTCCGTATTTCATAATCCGATGTCGACGAGCATATAATTTCGTGTATGTGATTTAAAAGGATGAAATTCTGTGCATGTAGCGCACGCTACAGGCTAAGGGTAGCGTACGCTAACATGGTTTTATAGCGCACGCTACCAAGTGTAAGTAGCGCACGCTATGCGTGGTCAGACTGATTGAGACGTGCGGTAGGTGAGATCTGCCGGGGACCCCGCCGGATCGTGTCGGATGTACTGGGCGGCTTTCGGGAAAAGCCGGGTCAACGCCTTAGCGCACGCTACAGAATATGCGTAGCGTACGCTAAGTGCCGAGTCTGATTTAGATCGTGAGCCGTTAGCGCACGCTACGAACAGGTGTAGCGCGCGCTAATAACCATTTATTATAAATAGACAAACATCCTATTCGTGATTTCATCCTTTCTTCCCCATAACCCGAACTCTTGCACTTGAAACATAACTCCATTCGTCCTAAACACTCCATACCAACCTCCTAGTTCGAGACTGAAGATCATATACCATTGGAGATTGGTGTTCAAGCCGTGGGTGTTGGATTGCTTCATTTTCATCCGTGTTCTTCACTACTTTGAGGTAGGTAATTCTTCACCATGATTAGTAAGGTTCCTAAGGAAGTTTTAATCATGTTTGGATAGCAAGTATCTCGTTTTTATCGGTCATCACATGTTAGAAGGATACTTTTGACGTATCGGTACTAGATGTCGAATGAACCTTTGAACCATCTTATTATAAGGACTCCTAAGCATGTTTAAATCGATTTATGATCGAGTAATCGGATATTACCCAGTTGATACGTTGTATACGTTGGAATCATGTGTTTTGGAACATAAGATGATGGAACTTAGATTATTTCTTGAAGATCGTAGAGGAATTGTGATATCGAGATAACTATCCGTATATTGGTATTTCATAATCATAAATCTTCCAGAAACCTTATTAGCATGATATGCCCGAGGATAACTTGTAATATCACCATAGGATTCATGAGTTCTTCATCATTCAACCCAGTTTTCGGTTTGCAGTATTCTGCCATGCAAGAGTAGCGCACGCTAACATGTGTGAGTTAACGTGCGCTATCGAGGTTCGGTTTTCGCACAAAACGTACGTAACGTACGTTATGAGACAGCCGAGTCGGCTGCCATTAAGTGGCTAGCGCACGCTAGTCTTATACGATAGCGTACGCTAACAGTTCAGCTTAGCGCACGTTACGTATAGTACGTAGCACGCGCTAAGCAATCCAGGCAGCTTGTTTAAGTTTGAACTTTTCGGCCGTAGGTCGAATTGTTAGGCCATTGTTCGAATCGAGATGATTTGTATATCGTTCCTTTTGTTAAGGTTCAAGCTTGTTACGTTGATCGGAGGGGGCGACCTTCGAGTGCGTCGAGAGCATTGAAGTATATCGTTCTTGCCATCTACGAGGCAAGTATCGTGATATGTTAATATCGGTATTTTTGGAGTATGCGTATGATTATGCATGTTGTTGAATATGATATTTACTTCGTTGATTTGTCATGATATTCGTTATATAGTGTTTGCATGTTCATGATGATGAACATAATGATTTGGCATAAGTGTATGCATGAGTTGTGTTTGTATACGTTGTGCGATCTATGCTGAGGGCGCTGGATCGAATGTCCACCTCGTGTTGATCCGACGGGATCATCTTGGGATCTAGGCTGAGGGCGCTGGATCATTAGACGGGTTATTTCCACCTCGTGTTGGTCCGACGGGATCATCTTGGGATCTATGCTGAGGGCGCTGGATCATTGGAATACCCATGATGTGTAATGGAATCTTGTAGATTCGCATTGTCGGATTCCGGTAGCGGAAGTCCGTGTGATGTATCTTGTTATGTATTGTTGATGCATATTCGAATTGTTTAATATGATACTTGTACTAGCATCGTTTTGCTAACCCCTTCGGGGGTGGACATTTGTTTTGATGTTCGTGTAGCCAAGGAGCGGGAAGCGAACACAAGACGACGTGATTTACGAAGGGGTTCAGTGATGTTTATTGTTATTGGAGATTTGTTGTCTTGGTTTGGTTTCTGTACTCGAGTACGCGTGTCCTTTTGATATTAATTCGATATGGTTGTATTAATTACCCGTTGAACCAGTTGTACGTTTTCATAAACTTGAATTTTCGCAGTGTTGATGTCTTATATTTACTTTCCTTTTTAATTAGCCTTGTAAATCCTTACTTAAAGGGTTTACGGCGCTGTAATTATTCCGAATATCTCGGGGTGTTACATCGGTAGGGGTGTACAGAGACGTGGGTCCGCATTTAATTTTGGTACATTTTATAATTGTGTTTCGAGATTAGCGTTTTCGGAAATGAGTGTTTTTGAACTGTGATTTCATGATTGCATGCATTGACTAAACGTGTAAGATGTAAGTTGTTCTTTTGGCCTACTTGTACTAGTGTAATTGCTAACCCCTTTGGGGGACCCTTTTTGGGGAATTTCGTTTTATGAATTTCAGGTTATGTTCAGCCGGACGAGCGGGCATTGGAACAATACGAGGATTCTGGCCAGGGTTGTTGACATGTGCAAACGAGTTTCTTTATTTTCCGTTGTCCATTTCGATATGGTTGTTTTCCAACTTGTGAACTAATAGACGTACTCGAGTACTTAGGGGCTTTTGATTTTGCAAAGTGCATGGAGTTGTCCGTTATGTTTGTAACACCCCAAACTAGGCGGATATTACAGTGCCGTGGACCCCCAACTGGGACCCACCAGGCAAATGAACATTAATGAATTAAATAATATAATTCTTGTACCTGAACTCAGCATTACGTACATTAAAGAGAGGGGTTAACGTACGTTAAGGCCTTACGTACGTAATATCATGAACATTACGCACGTAATCGATTTATCAGATCTTACTGACTTGAAATACACAAATCGTTATGTACGTAAATATATAACTATT
The DNA here is from genome assembly GCA_033398695.1 of Orobanche coerulescens. Lineage (NCBI taxonomy): Eukaryota > Viridiplantae > Streptophyta > Magnoliopsida > Lamiales > Orobanchaceae > Orobanche > Orobanche coerulescens. The sequence continues at coordinate 100,963,605 of CM065817.1, read as the reverse complement.
ACGTACGTAATAGCCGTTGACTTGGCTGTCGCGATCGACTCCCGACCACCTACCCACGTTCGGTCCCACCTGCCGAAAGGCGGGCTGCTGATGGATACCCCGCATTACGTACGTTAACATATGAATGTTGCGTACGTAAGTCTACCTACATAGCGTACGTAAAGAAGATAGGCTAACGTACGTTAAGTTCTATAACAAGCAGAAATGGAATTCTCCCAATATCACCCAACAATTAATATAGTATGAATGACCATGATTCCAATTTAACATAATTCGTCGATATACTTGCTACAACAATACAGATATGGTGCGAAAATACTTGGTTTAAATCAGAAAATACAATAGTAAAGGCGAGGGTATTACATACTCCCCCCCTTAAAAGGAGTTTCGTCCTCGAAACTAAGGGGTAAACATCTCAGGATATCTCTCTCGCATGCTATCCTCAGTCTCCCACGTAGCTTCCTTGACTCCATGTCTCGACCATTGAATTTTTAATAAGGGAATTGCCTTGTTCCTCAACTGTTTGACACTCCTTTCGAGTATCCGTATAGGACGCTCCTCATATGAATGGTCATCGGCTATCTCGACCTCGTCGAATTGAATAATGTGGCTCGGGTCAGCAACATACTTCCTTAACTGAGATACATGGAATACATTGTGAATCCGGCTCAAGGCTGGTGGTAATGCTAAACGATAGGCTAGGTCGCCTACTCGCTCCAGGATTTCAAATAGACCAATATACCTTGGGCTCAACTTGCCTCTCTTCCCGAAACGGAAAACACCTCGAGTAGGAGATACTTTGACTAGTACATGATCACCAACCTCAAACTCGAGTGATTGTCGATGATTATCTACATATGATTTCTGGCGGCTTTGGGCCGTTAGAAGACGACTCTTGATTCGCGGGCTGCTAATAACATATCAGGCTCCATACCAATAGATTCAGACAAATCGTCCCAACACAAAGGGGACCTACAATGACGACCATACAATGCCTCATAAGGTGCCATCTTGATCGAGGCGTGCCAGCTGTTATTATATGTGAATTCTACCAACGGTATTTGGGCTTCCCAATCGGGCTTCCAATCCAGAGCACATGCCCTCAACATATCCTATAGAGTTTGAATAGTCCTCTCAGACTGACCGTTGGTCTTAGGATGAAAAGCCGTACTGAAGTTCAACTGTGTACCCATCGCACGATGAACCACCTTCCAGAAGTGCGACACGAACCGTCCGTCACGATCTGATACAATACTCTTAGGGGTACCATGCAGTCTCACAATCTCTTTGATGAACAACTGGGCTAATCTCTCAGGGCCCCACGTATCCTTGATCTCCAAGAAGTGGGCTGATTTAGTCAGTCGATCCACAATCACCCAAATCGTATTCATGCCTCGATGGCTCGTCGGCAAGCTAGTAATAAAATCTATCGATATGTCTTCCCACTTCCACTCGGGAATCGGAAGCGGTTTCATCATGTCAGTTGGTCGTTGATGCTCAATCTTGACCTGCTGACAGGTCAAACATTTCGAAACGAATTCGGAAACCTCCCGTTTCATGTTACCCCACTAATAATACGGCTTCAAATCCTTATACATTTTGTTCGATCCCGGGTGTATGGAATACGGGGTAGCATGAGCCTCCTTCAGAATAGTATCCTTCAACTCTTCGTATGCTGGTACACATACTCGGTTTTTAAAGCGTAATAGTCCATCCTCGTGAACCACAAATCCAGGGGCCTTCCCCTGATCGATTTCTCCTCGAATTCTGGATAAGAACGGGTCTGTCATCTGTTTCGTCCTAACCATCTCATCCAGGGATGATGAAATCTCAAGCGTGCAAAGTTGTCCCTCAATGCGCTGTAACCAGACCTCAATCTATGGTCTCATGAACTCTAATTGCAACTCCCTCTAGGTAGTCAAATGAGCCAGTATCTGCTCCTACACTGTCTTACGGCTCAAGGCATCGGCAACCACGTTTGCCTTGCCTGGATGATAAAGGATCTCGATATCATAGTCTTTGATTAGCTCTAACCACCTCCTTTGTCTCATATTCAACTCCTTCTGAGTAAAAATATACTTCAGGCTCTTGTGATCCGTAAAAATCTGGCAGGTAAGTCCATACAGATAGTGGCGCCAGATTTTTAAAGCAAACACTACGGCTGCTAACTCCAAATCATGAGTCGGGTAGTTGATTCGTAAGGACGCAACTGTCTGAATGCATAGGCGATCACTTTCCCGTTCTGCATTAATACGCAGCCAAGGCCCTGTCTCGATGCATCGCTATATACCACGAATCCTTCCATTCCTTTAGGTAGAACCAAAACAGGTGCTGAAATTAATCGACTCTTCAGTTCATCAAAACTTTGCTGACATGCTTCCGACCACAAGTACTTTTTATCTTTCCTCAACAGATTAGTCATCGGTTGAGGAATTTTGGAAAAACCTTTCACGAATCGTCTGTAATAACCTGCTAGACCCAGAAAACTACGAAATTCCTTCACGTTCTTCGGAGGTATCCAGTCTCGAATAGCTTCTGTCTTCTGTGGGTCTACTCTCACTCCATCTGCTGATATTACATGTCCCAGAAAAATAACTTCAGGCATCCAGAATTCACATTTAGAAAATTTTCCATAGAGTTGTTCTCCCCTTAACGCATCGAGAACCTGGCGGAGGTGACACTCATGCTCCTCATGATCACGAGAGTAGATCAGGATGTCGTCAATAAAAATGACTACACAACGATCCAGATAATTAATAAAAACCCGATTCATCAATTCCATGAATACTACCGGTGCATTAGTCAGTCCGAATGGCATGACAACGAACTCATAATGCCCATAGCGAGTGTGAAAAGCTGTCTTCGGGATGTCACACTCTCGAATCCGCAATTTGTGGTACCTGGATCTCAAGTCGATCTTGGAAAATACAGCGGCTCCCTGGAGCTGATCCAATAGATCATCGATGCGAGGTAAAGGATATTTGTTCTTAATTGTTACTTTGTTCAGCTCACGGTAATCAATACACAAACGCAGTGATCCGTCTTTCTTCCGTACGAATAACACCGGCGCTCCCCAAGGGGATGCACTGGGTCGAACATATCCTTTCTCAGTTAACTCCTCAAGTTGTCTCTTCAACTCCTGCATCTAAGTCGGGGCCATACGATATGGTGCTTTCGAAAGCGGGGACGTCCCTGGCTCCAACTGAATGATGAATTCTACCTCTCGCTGTGGGGGTAGTCCTGGAATCTCTTCTGGAAATACATCTGGATAGTCTCGAACTACCGGAATATCAACCAATTCGACTGGTCGGTCAGTTGTCTTGGTCATGTAACACCAATAACCAATGCATCCCTGGTTCAGTAATCTCACAGCCTTCATAGCGCTGATGACTCTCCCAGAATGATTGGGATTATCACCCCGAAAAATACACTTGACGCCATCATCAGATGTGACGGTCACCATTCGCTTACGGACGCTAAGCACGGCATCGTGACGATCCATCCAGTCGATACCCAATATTACATCATCTTTAGGTAAATTAACCACAATCAAGTCGGACAACCACTCACGGTTGTTCATGCGAATCGGATAGTTCTGTACTTCACGACTCCCAATAATTCTTCTACCATCGGGTAGACCAATTACATAAGGTTCACAATCGGTAACATGATTCAATTGCAAACGACTCAAACAAGAAGTAGACAAAAAGGAGTGTGAAGCACCAGTATCAAAAAGAACACAAATGGGCTGAGAGTGGATCTCGAGAGTACCTGCAATCATGCTGGCTTCAGGATCATCAGCTTTGTTCATCTCGTAGACTCTGGCTTTTGCAACCCCGGAAGCAGGCGTACCAGCTTGATTTCCACGGCCCATCCCTTTGTTTGCCCCAGTAGTCTGGTAAGAAGCGGACGGAGGAGCACGTTCCTGAACAGAAGACTGTACTGGAGCAAGAGATGCTACTGGAGCACGCCCGGGTCCACCACTTCAATAGCGAGCACGATGTCCGTTCTTCCCACAAGTGTGATAGGCAACGGCCGACTTCGGACACTTGGAGCTGATATGTCCCTGGTCCCCATAGTTATAACACACGACAGGTGAGCTGATTACCCGAGAGTGCATTCCTATCGGCTTCGGCACTATAGGTGGCCGTTCAGAAGGATTTGGTACAGGCTGGGGCTTCTTGAACATCCCCCGGTTACTATCTGCCTGGGTCTGGTTCCTGGATCTCTTATTGGAAAACTGAGGCTGCTTCTTGGAAATCTCTTTCACAGTAAGTTCATACTCCAAAGCCTTCTTAATAAACTCTGGTAGGGTCGTACAGTGGTGATTAAGCAATTGCATCCTGATTCTGAGTTTAAGCCTCTTGTGGAAGTATTTGATCTTATTAGCTTCCGAACGGACAACTGACGTAGCAAAAGGGAGAAGTGCTTGGAATTTTTCAGCAATAGCTAACACATCCTCGTCTTCCGATGGATTGGGGTTCAGTAATTCGGACAGTTTAGCTTCACGAAGGGGTTCAGGATAGTAACGATCTAGCATAAGATTCTTGAATTCCTCCCAAGTACTCGCGCCATCAGCAGGCCTCACAGAAAGCCACCAAGTATGGGCACTCTTACTATGGTAGTAGGCTGCCACAGCAACTCGATTTTCCTCTGGGCACTCCACCATCTCGAATAGTTTCTCGAAATGCTCTATCTAGTGTACAATGTTAGGAGGCTCAGATGAGCCTTCAAAAGTCGGAGGTCGCTGTCGTGATATGTCGCTAATAATCCGGCTCACGATCCCGCCATGCACCAGAGGCGGAGGTTGTTGTCCCTGCTGTTGACCAGTAGTATTCCTCTGCATAGCTTCCATTAGCTGACCCATTTGGGTCATCTGGGCCATCATGCCCTGCATCACAGTGTAAGGATCGACACCTGCATTTTCTCTAGTGTGATGCGATTGGTCCCTAGAAGGCGAATCACTGCCTGCGGAACTCTGTTCCACATTCGCGCGCCTGTTGGCTCGTGGTATCGGGATTCGGCCCCTTCCGCGGCCTCGTCCCCCTATGCCACGGCCTCTCAAATTCCTTTCCATACTGAAAGAATCAAGTCACAAGTACAGTTCAATTTATCAATCATAATTCATGCTAAGTTAATGGCAACAGGGAATTTCATATCCAACAAAGCAGTTCGTAAAGAATCACTGGCACCGTAGGTGCTACACACTCAATATCATACCAACATCAAGTCGAAACAATTCCAATCAGATAATTAATTTAGGTTTTGCTCAAACAGATGAATTTTACCACATGTTAGCAAGATGCCAAGATAAGTAAAGAGACCAATACGTCATCATTACAGTAATCAAATTATGGCTCATGAGAACATACCGTATTCGACGGGTCAGGCGCTTGCACAAGTTACACGTGGCATGAAGGTTTCTTGATGCTATTTCGATTCTACAATGACTCAAAAGAAAACACACTCTCTGATACCATCTTCTGTAATAGCCCGAAGGCGGTGGCTATTACAGTGCCGTGGACCCCTACCGGGACCCACCAGGTGATATCACGATATACACCTACAACCTGACAATGTGGCACCGTGCCACAATATTTATCAAAACCCCGATGTGGAGTATAAGTTATACATGTCTTTAATACGAGCAAACGTACACAGGATCCAAATTCGGTACAGACCATATGACGATGGGCAATACCTAACAAATTATAGTACATTCATCCGACACAAAGTAAAATGAAAATCACAATAAGAAATAATCGAACATCAAAAGACTCGGGCCCCCCGAAATAGCATCCTTCAAAACCCTCCGTCACCACCGTGCTCTTCCTGTGCCTTGCCCTTTCCTCGCCCTGAAATACAAGTATTTCGCCCAAACCACAGGGTCAGTTATACATGATAATAATTCTCATGTCATTATACAATTCATATACATACGGATCTCAAAGAAACAACCGACTACTGAATATACCCCGCAGGCATATAAACAGTCAGTCCCAACTGTCGAACATATCAAAATATACGAACGACCAAATAATATGGCTCAAAACGGACGTCACAGTATGCCCGATCCGGAAATGTGTCCGTGCACATGTCCACCCCGTATACGGAATCCAGAATAAACGTGGGACGATGTACCTAATTAGCCTCATGAACTGCGTCTCGTGTGCACGATCTAAATGCGGAAAACATCCATGCATGATCATCAAGTGCCTGGCTAAAAATCCTACACATAACCAATCGGCATGCAGATATGACTCCAGAGATGTCACGATACAACATGACAACGAAGCTCAACAAATTACACATTTATCAAGGAATCGAACGACTCACCGAAGTGTCAACAAAGCTCAAAAGGACCAATGGTAACAA